>BDUI01000087.1:209101-233294 GCA_002335545.1 Apodemus speciosus | reverse complement strand
CACACACACACACACACACACACACATACACGTCTTAGACCCTTACTATCATCTAATGGGAAGACTGCAGCCACTTCTAATCAGCTCCTTTGGTGAGCAGCCTTACCTTACACAGCTCAGAAGACAACTCAAAACAACTGTAGGAAATTGCTGGAGTTTGTGCAAAGCAGAGGTCATTTCAAAAGCTTTAACTTAGCCTAAATCTTTGCTTCACGTACTGCAGCCCTTCCTCCCAGACACTCAGATTAAGTTGGACATCAAAGCCCAACACGAGCAGAGCCCTGAGCATGTGGTAGGTGTTCGGCGTCTGCCAAATGAGCGCATGCACATAGAAACGAACAAGCAAATGAAACAACTACGTAAATAAGAGCTAAATTACACGGTACAGACTTGGTAATGGGACTGGTGGAATATATTAATCATACGAAGCAGCTTGGCAATTACTTAAAGCCTTTTAGCACTGCATTCTGTTTTTAATTTAATTTTGTTTTATTAGCGAGAGATTGGCATTGCCTGTGGGAAAAGGCAGCCCTGGCATATCTCACTGCTGACTCTTCATTAGGGAATAAAAAATGGAAGCATTATAGACATTAGAGAAGGGGAGAAAGACTCTGTAGACTAAAGCAGAGACGACATCAGAGGTTGGTAGGGTTTCTGTGAAGCAAGTTGCTTTCCACTTGGCAATGAGGATTCGCTCCAGGGTAGGATGCTAAGTTGGAAAGTCCTGGGAATTTTTTTGTCCTTTATTCCCCCTTCCATGTGAACCATGGTTTGATTTCTTTCCTATAGAAAACAAAAGGATGTCAAATCTTAATGTTGTATAGGACTTCAACTTTGGGCCCATAAACTCATGCATATGTTCTTCCCTCATTATCTGTTGTGATGAAGTCCAGTGTCCAGGTAGATGCAATACAGTGATGCTTAAGATATAAGGGTGAAGCATGTTTTTTAAACTAGAAGGAGATATTGTTCATGTGGTGTTGGGAGGGTCAAGGTAATGCATGCTGCAATAACCAAGGGACAGTGAAGGGGAATGCTTAAGCAGAGAATTAATTCCTAGGGAAATTAGAGAGCTTTCACTAGAGATGCTAATTGACTTGGGCTCAGGGTTGAGTGTCTGTATCCTGCCTATAACCAGGAGACTAAAAGAAGAAAGAAAAGAAAGGAAGGAAGGATGCAATGCAAGCACAAAAGAAAGGGAAAGGGAAGGAGAGAGTAATGCAGTAACTACAATTTTATATCTATATCTATGTTTCTATGTATGTATGTATGTATGTATGTATGTATGTATGTATCTATCTATCTATCTATCTATCTATCTATCTATCTATCTACTTAAATAATATAGAGGGAACATGAGGGCTAATTTGTCAACATTCACTACTCAATAAATAGTAATATATTTAGACTATATGTGAAATAGCATGGGAGTTTGTTAAAAAGTAATTTAAGAGCTCAATTTCATATTAACTAACCATGAGATGGATATTCTTGTCCTTGGTAATGTCAAAATAAGTTCATCTCACCTGCAGGCTATCTTTGACTTCTGATTTCACAGGCGATCCCCTTAAATGTGATTGGGCAGGAGCACAAGCACTGTCCATCCAGAAGAATTGCTGTACCTCCGTTTTGACATGGCTGGCACTTTTTAGCACTGAATTCATCTATATACTCGTTAACAGCCTTCTCCAAATTTTGCTTCTTTGTGTATGAATCTTTTATTTTCAAAGGAATGAGATTATATATAGGGGACAGCTGTAAAGAAGGAAATATTCAATTATGTCTTTTTCTAAAGAAGAACTTGTGAAACGCCCTTCACTCAATCACTGACAGCACTAGTTCATTGGCTGGGGGAAGCGTAATGCTCGATATGATGTTAACCTTTGAGGATACACGAGTGAAGGAAAGGAGTCCTGATGTATGCCATCGTGGAGGTTACATTTAAAAGTAAAGAAGAATGAGAGATGGCATATTTATCAACCATAAAATCAAGCAAGCAAGAAGCCTGAAGTGGGAGAAGCTATTTGCAATACTTTTAAGAGAGAATGGGCTCACATCCAGAATATGTCAAGAACTACTCAGGCATACCAAGTGTCTACTAATATGGTTTTGGTTAAGTAGTACCCTAACTCCCATTTCAGCTCYTGTTTTATTTATTTAGAAGAAAGAAACCTTTTCCCAACTCTGCCACATTGGCACAAACAGGGTAAGCATGTGATAGAGTTATTTTTGGATTTTGAGAAAAGATATTTATCTTGTTTTGCCTTCAAAAGAAAGTCAAGGCCAGATAATCTCTGATACAGGAATAGAGGGCCATGGAGGAAACAGTTTGGATAAAACTAAATAATGTTCAAAGAGATAAAGATGAAGGACACGCTACAGTGACAGTTTCAAAGAAGCCTAAATCCTGGCATCAAAATACCACAGGCAGGCAGAGGATAGTCCCAGTGTAGCTTCTCAAGCCTTTCTGCATACCCCATCTCTTATGACCACGTTTGTCTTCTATTAAGTAAAAAAAGGCTTGGAGTTTTTCTCCTATATTCACTAGCCCTCTTGTCACTGTATAATTAAGTGAACACAGTTTATCATGAAACTTGTTAAAATACCAAGATTAATATTAATCACATTAATATCTTTTCCAGACATCCAAAATAATTAACAATGTATACCAAATGTGGTTTCATAATAGAATGAGAATGACTTTTTACTCCCATATAAGAGAGTTAGATACAACGTTCGCTCTGCCATTATTGTTACAGCCGGCAGAGTGCTAACATCTGGCTCATAAAGACACTGGCTTGTCAGTAACATCCAGAGCGTGTCTGATAAGAATTGCATAACAGAACAAAGTGGTAGATCTGTTCAATACTCATTCTTACCTCCTGGCATTGGAGAAAGCCTGAATGTATAGATTATTCAAAGGTGAGAGAGGTGGAGGGGAATGGGAAAGTGAAACAGAAAAACTGAGAACAGATAAGCTGAGGGCAAGAGGGATACCAGAGAATACCAGTCAAGCCAGAAGAACACATCCACTCGCACCTGGTGTGCCACAAATGTGGCAACATCTTCTAGTTTACCGAATAACACACAATGGAATTTATCAATCCCAGGGATATGAGAAATGCAGGAGAATCAAAATGAGATTAAGGACTAATATTTCCCATGAGTTCCCATAAAGGGAACATTGTATTACATAACATCCTTTTAGAAAAATGAAGCAGGCTTACATAATCGTGTTTCTTATAATGGCCAAACAAAACCTTACAGGAAGCCAGGGTATTAAATTACAGCTAGACTCATCTAGCTGCTATTGCTTTGGCAGAAGTTGTGAGCTTCATATCTCTCTAGTAATCTGTAATAGATGTAGTTTCTCTCTGATGACATTTTAAGGATTTGATTGTAACAGTGGATATAAGGGGGAAAAACAAAGTTCAGCTAGTCTGTGGAGAGGAGATGTAGAATACAAGATGTACAATACAATACAATACAGTATAATACAATACAATACAATACAATACAATATAATACGAGGAGATGTCAGGATACAAGCAAGCTGAAAGAACGATTAACATCTTTTTCTGAAAGTCGAAGACTACGATGAAAGCAAATAAGGAGACATAGGCCAGCTTATATCCTCTGTACGGAGAAAGGCCAAGAACTAGATATTGGGATACTGAAAGCCACAGGCTCTATTTAGTATAGTACCACTGTGGTCACTATAGTATAGGAAACAACATATATCATTATCATCATAAGCATCAATTGTTTTACTAGTATAATGTGACTTCCTGGTTGTTCTTCCAAGATGAAACTAGCAACCTAAGTATATAGATCCCTGATTGATTTAATTTGCTACAGAGAATTAAATACAGTTTAATAGTAGTAGAGTCTGTAGAGTTTATATGATCATGTAGAAAGATAATTATTTTAGTATTAAGAACATCCTTAGCACTCGACATGCTGTCTACAGACAAAAGAATCCTCCTCCTTGCTTAAAGGAGAACTACTGATCACAGATTGTAATTAACTGCTGAAATTAGTAACCAGTCACCTAAAGTTCCACTTCCAGAAGACTTGTAAGAGCAAACCTCCTTAAAATCTATTTCAAGGTCAAGCTTGGTGTGTGTGTGTGTGTGTGTGTGTGTGTGTGTGTGTGTGTGTGTGTTTTCTGGCACCTGGATGTTGAGCATAGGTCCTTGTCTATGTTAGGCAAGTGCTCTACCATTGAGATGTATCTGAAGATCCATTTTTATCTTTGAGACAAGGTCTCATTAGGTTGCCCAGACAAATCTTAAACTTGTCATTCTTCTATGTTATACTAATGAATAGATAGGATTACAAGTAGATCTTACCATCCTGTGCTTGAAGGTCAGATTTAATTGTATTTAATTTCTCTTTGGGGATTTAAAAAAATACTTAGGGAAATTTAAAAAAAGTTTCTCTTTTTCAAAATGTCCTCTGTAAGAAGATACATTTACAAAGTGATGCCATTTCTTTAGGCAAGAAAATGAGGTGAATTAAGTAGGCTTTCAATTTATGGAAGAGGAAACTTAGACACCTAGAGCTGACAGAATCTTTACTAATCTGAAGATCTGAATAGTAAACAGGATACACTTTGTGTTGGACCTAGTCAGAAGCACTGTGTTAACTGAACTGATGTCTTTGAATATTCTAGTAAACACAGTGGGGACATTTCAGTAGAGCCTTTACTCCTGCAGATGTGAATTGCCAGCTCTAAAACATGCTGCACTGTTTACAGCCTTCCAGAGACCAGCCTTGGGTCCCTTTGGAAAGGACAGACTGAACTTGGTTTACAGAGCAGAGAGAACAAGCCAGCTTGACGTCATCTTCTGGGTCTTTGATTCTTTCCTTATTTAAAATCTTCTGGCTAAAATTTGATTTACCGAATCCATGATAGAGGATTTAAATAAAATTTATATTTAACAAATGGGCTTCTTTTGATTTTATTTTCTTATACAAGCCATTTTTTTTATTACTTTCATTGTTTAATTAGGGGAAGTGACTTTTTTGTTGCTGTTGTTCTAGCTGAACTCATGGATTCATGCTTACATCATCAGTGTGTCTGTTTGTCTATCTATCTATCTATCTATCTATCTATCTATCTATCTATCTATCTATCTATCTATCTATCTATCCATCTATCTATCCATCTATCTATCTATCCATCTATCTTCTTTCTCTTCTTCCTTTTCCTTCCTTCCCTTCTTTCCTTCTCTTCCTTCTTTCCTTCCTTCCTTCCTCCTCCCACCCCTAGTTTCAATTTTAAGACAGTTTCTCCGAGGCGACTAGGCAGATGTTGACCTTGAAGTCCCCCTATCTTAGTCTCCCAAGCAGCTAGAGTTACAGTCTGAGCCACCACACCTTAGGTGAAGTTATGTGTGTACCTGTACTATAACCGAAATGCAGAAATTGGTTGCAATTGTCAGTTTTTGAATTCTTCCTTCCTATAAGTGAGATAGATTGAGTGGCTCTAATTAACTCGTTAAAGACCATAAAATACAGCGAGGAAGTAAAATTCTTCAAAAAACTAGTACTACCAAAAAATGCCAGCATTTGAAAATGTAACTGACATTGTGAACAAATATAAATTTGACTGCAAAGGAGAAACTGTAAGGCACACATGGAAAGTGGAAAGCTATAAAATCAAGTAAAAAACTACTTTAGGAGATGGAAAGGTGCAACCAAATAGTAACAGTGTTTATATCTTTACCACCGTGTCTTACCCAGGGTTTCTATTTTTGCACAAACATCAAGACTAAGAAGCAAGTTGGGGAGGAATTCAGCTTACACCTTCCATATTGCTGTTGATCACCAAAGGAAGTCAGGACTGGAACTCAAACAGGTCAGGAAGCAGGAGCTGATACAGAGGCCATGGAGGGATGTTTCTTACTGGCTTGCTTCCCCTGGCTTGCTCAGCCTTCTCTCTTATAGAACCCAAGACTACCAGTCCAGGGATGGCACCACCCACAAGGGCCCCCCCCCCTTGATCACTAATTGAGAAAATACCCCACAGCTGGATCTCATGGAGGCACTTCCCCAACTGAAGCTCCTTTCTCTGTGATAACTCCAGTTGACACACAAAGCCAGCCAGTTCAAACAATGACATATCATTCCCCTCCCTTCAAGAGGAAGAAGGTTGCAGACACTCAGGGTTTCCTAGATTGAACATTAATCAAGTATAGCAAAAAGAAGTAGGTTTGGGGATTCACGTCTGTATCCTTAGCACTTGGGAGGCTAAGGCAGGGTTTCTGAGAGGTCAAGACAAGCCACGTTATAGAGTTAAACCCAGCTTCATAACATGGAATCAAAAAAAATCAGAAAAGGAGCATGTTTGTAATTTCAGCTACTCGAAGGGTTGAGGCAGGAGGATCGCTGAAGTTCAGGAGTTGAAGGTCAATTGGAGAATAAGAAAGAGAGAGGGAGGGGATTGCTTCTCTGACCACAAGAATTATTCATCTTTGGTTTTATGTTTGTCAGAGCATTATGGACATCCATTTCATAATTCTTAGATGAGTCATGATACCTGGGCGGGAGGCAATACATGATACCCAGCAAGACAAGGAGAGTCAAAGGCCCTGGAGAGCTGCAGAATTTAGTGTTGTATAAATCAGAAATGGCTCCCACCCAGGAAGTGACAGATAGCAGCAGGAATTTATTCAGGTTGTCTGACTCTATCTTATGCATTTTTTTCTACCATTCTTCTTTCCACAGAAGCCACATGAGGGCATCTGATTATGGACACCTCTGTCTTACAAAGGCAACTGTTATCTGAACCTACTGGGACGTGTAGTAAGAAAAGGACAGGATCCTCTGTCTTAAAAGAGTCACTCCTTACCTTTTGACTAACGAGAGCTGGAGCATCGCCCAAGGACGAGGCCCAGTTGACGACGTCAGTCACATTGATCGTCTTGTCTTCTCTGAGAAGCTTCTCTTTCAGTTGAATTGCTTGCTTCCTGGTCCCTCCTCTTATGAATGAAATAACATCATCTATGATGTTATCACGGGTGATGTTTACTAGAAGAACAAGAAGAACTTGAAGAAAGAAGCATTTGCATCTATGTGGTCTGTTATTTGGATAGCATTCGATAAATGTATATTAATGTCTTTTTAGGATAGCTTACTGTAAATATTGAATTGTAAACATTAGTCATATAAATCTCCCCTCCATAATCTATGAGGACATTTTTCCCCTCAATAGTCAATTGTAAATTTCTATCATCTTTCTTTTGAAAAATAACAGTGGTACAATTGATCTAAATAGATTGGTAACTTATATTTTACCATATAAAGCACATATAGGGAAATTAACACGACTTTGATGCATTCTATATAATTTTGAAAATATTTCTTCATAATTTTATTGTGTGTAGTATGCTTTAAATTATCTTGGTATTATAGAATTATTAGTGTCTAAAATGTATATAAAAGTAAACTTGTTCCTACTCCCAAATCCTATCCCTTTTATTTGTTTCTCTCTAAACTTAAACACTCTAAACACTTCTAAAACTTTTAGAGTCATGAAGTTTTAAAACTGAGGAGGAATCACAAGATATTTTTGTTTATCTTTCATCATTGGTACAAATGAGAAAGCTGAGGTGATGCAGTGGAATGATTACCTAAGGTCATGCAAATAACCTAATGGTGACAAGATGGCGATTCCTTTTGTTACTGCCAACTATATCCACAAGTAGATATGCTTTAAACAATGGCCAGCTTTCTTCTCTATAGTTCCTTCACCATCTATTGCCTCTTTAGAGGTGAATCAGAAGCATATTTTATTTAAAATAAAACACTTAATAAAATGTTTTAAATAAAAAATAATTTTAAGTATTTCTAATTAGGGGAAGATTTGATGTCTTCATGCTTGTAAATTTGCTAAACATTAACAAGAGAAGGTTGTACTTTAATGAAGACATCTAGAGTTCCAGAAAAAGATGCTACACTGATTGGGTGCTGAGGAAAGTTTAGCCAACGAAACCAAGTTGAAATTAACTCTGGGAAGATGATTTGGGTCTTGTTCTCGGCACTTGACACAAGATTCTGTATTAGCCCATTTCAAACCTTGTAAAAAAATTAAGGAAAAAAAGAAGCTGGTCCTCAACATACTTTTCCACCCCTAGTTTTCTGTTATTGCCACAAAAGATATACAAACCGATATATGGGGATAGCCCCTTGAACTGTATGCCTTCCCTGCACAGCAATGACACTGACAGATGTGTGTCTGTGAGCTGCATATACTCGTAGTGACTGAGGGGACACAAAATCATTCTCCGTGAGTGATTCTGACATTCTAACTGAGGTTGGTAAAGAGTGTTGATTATGTCATGAGAGGCAGTACTCTTAGCTTTTGGCTCTGCCTGTCTCCCTCTAACCAACCAGCCCATACTTACCAGTTTTCCCACCACCCGTCTTTATGCAGTTACTGTTATTAACGCCTGCTGAGAGTGATGGTCCCTCTATGGTGGTAAGTAGAGGAGTATGTAGAGATAGATCCAGGTTAAACCCAAGACACCGCGTTACGTCATTCAGGTCAACACCTGCATTACAGATTTATGTGAAGGTTATTTGATATTATTGATTAACATCACAAATAAATTCTAACTTTATTATTTTATAACAAATATATGTACATTCCTAGATAGGATTATCAACTCAAAGGTAAGATCATGTCTTCCCTGTCTTTTTATTGGAATCTAGTGGCATGTTTTTACTTGGCTTGTCAACTTAGTAGCAAAGGACATATTATATTTACCGCCTGCTTGAAAAAGGATGTAGGTCAGCCAACATGTTTATAGTAGGCTTCTTTGTGATACCCAAAGGAAAAAGCAATATCTAACATGCATTGATTTGTTACTATATGCCTGATATCATTCTAAACATCTTATGTGAGTTACCTAATTTACTTCTCACATTAACCTTATGAATTATCACTCATTTTCATTTGACTCCACATAATCACAGAACAGTACCCATTTGTTTGGGACAGATGACTTGAATATATGGCAACTTCATTTTTCCATATATGATGAATGCTCACAACTAACAATCTTGGAAACTGACTCAGTGTGACCTATGCCTATCTAAGCAATTATATCCTTAGATTTCTTGAAGTCTGTAATTTATTATAATATATCATCTATTTATTACTATATTTATTATATATTTATATTATATTTATAATATTATATGTTATATTAATATTTATTATATATTTATATTATGTATTTAAATAGATCCATTGTTTTAAGGGTAAATAGACCTTTCTCAATACCCATATCTTTAAGGGTAATGAGTCCTTTAGCTTTCTTTCATATTTCTCTTTTTGATGCTCTCCCATACATACACATTTGTTATGAAACCTGCAATATTTTATTTAGAGAAACTAAGTTTAATCYAGTTTAATCTAGAGTTTAATTCATCCAATTGTATTTCTTGTGTGCTTGTAGGGACAAATGAAGAATTATCTGGTGTCATTTCCAGTGAAAAGGGAAGAGAAGGATTTAAGGAATTTAAAGAAATAAAAAAGGAAGAAGACAATGCCAGGAAGAAAGAATTCTGGATTTTTTTACACCCACCCTTAAGGAGTATGAGGCCCCAAATTCTGAAAATGAGGTGACCTCTGAGAGCTTCTTTTCCACATCAGCAGTGGACCCTTCCACATGTAGATGACATGATGAGCTGCAGAAATACAGTTTCCTCCTCGGAAGCACTGGACTAGCCCAGTGATCATTTTCGAAGGCCAGGGGTATATAGATTTAAGTAGGTAGCTCTGAGTTTCTCAGAAGTGAGGATCTCATTTGTGGAACTTTGATTTGAAGACATATTTGGGCTGGTGGGTTCTCTGTGTTCTGATCACCCTGGCTGAGCCTTTGTGCTTCAGTTGTTCAGTTCCTATTATCCTCCTCATTCTAGAAATCCATTTTGACTCAGAACTTGCAGAGACCTCACTATATCGTGGGTAAAGCCATGGGCAGACAGTGAGCCAAGCACCTTCATGTCACATGGCCCTGGGGAGGCCTCTATACATTTAAGACCGGACTGAGGTAGCAAGAGCAGTTGGCTCTGACCCTACTATCTGTCTACATGTGAAGTGTTTATTGATTATTGATACAAGGAGAGTGTTGAGCTTAGGTTCACCATCATTTCCCACTCCCAACTTGTGGCCTTGATACACACACAGAGCCACAAAAGTATATCTTGGCAACACATCTCTGTCCAACACCGAGACCCAATTATTGTGATGATGGAGAGGAGATATGCTGACATCTAAGAAATAGTGTTATAACTAGTTATAATCACTCACAGCAAAAATGGTTATGTTTTTTTCCTTTGAGATGGGTCTTTCTACATAGCCCTGCTTGTTCTGAAACTCTCTTTGCAGACCAGTCGGACCTAATACACATAGAGATTCTCCTGCCTCTCTCTCTCCTGAGTGCTGGGACTAGATGTATGCACCACTACATCTGCCTTTGGCTATTATTTATTAATACAGTCATTTTGATTTTACTTTATTATTTTTATTTTTATAAACAAAGTCTTTCTGTGATAACCAGCTGACCTCAAACTTCTGGTCTTAAGCAAGCCTTTTACCTTAGCTATTTAAGTAGCTGAAATTACAGGCATATATTACTGTACCAGACCTACTTTCTACTTTCTTCTTTTTTTAAAAAACAAATTCACTTTTTATGTATACAATGTTCTGCTTGCATGTATTCCTCCATGCCAGAAGAAGACACCAGATATTATTATACCTGGTTGTGAGCCACCACCTAGCTGCTAGGAATTGAACTTAGGACCTCTGGAAGAATAGCCAGTGCTCTTATACTCTGATCCATCTCTCCAGCCCATCTACTTTATTCTTGAAACAATTAAATGAATCTTTAGGCCCAAGGTATCTTCCAACTCTAGAGGACTCCGGAATGACACACTATGTTAGCATTGCCCCATGGTTTTGAGTGTAACAAAGTCTTATTCAATAATGACTTCAACTGAACTACCTTCATAAGATTAGAATGACCACAATATGAGGCAAAACTCATTTTCAACTTTGCTTTAACACATTATATTTGTTCTATAATATTGATTCTTCCTTCCTCTTAAAGGCAACATTTAGAACAATTTGTTCCCACCAACATCAAAGAATACTTTGAAAGACAATTATCATCCATAAATTGAGTTAGTCTGAGGCTTAAGAGATAAGTTATATGAATTGTTTCTTATATCTTCTTCCACATCTTAAATAATATTTCCTTAGAATCTATATTTCCATTAATAGTCATTCCATTATAATATGATTTGGTGCATTTCTCAGTAATACTATTGAGTAGTTTGGGAGCAAGCAAGCTTATTCAAAGTGGAAATCAATGAGCTATTTGATAGACTGCTAGATGCCAAAGGGCAGAAAAGAATTCTTTCAAAGGAACAGATTATTAGGTTATTTTGTTCTAAGAGTTTACTGAAAGGGGGCAGTGAAAGCAATGATACTCAATCAGAAACACATGTGTAGCTAGAATTCTATTTCCCGGCATACCTTTCTCTTTCATGGAAGCTTTATCCAAGACATAGATCAGTTCGTAGAGTCCTCCCAGGGACCCAGAGCTACTGTAGTGAGTTCCATAGGTTTCCAAAAATCCAAAATATTCTCCCTTTTCATAGGATGTTGGTAAGGCTTTTACATCATCCAGGAAAGTTGTCGTTAGCACCACGCCCCGATTCCTCATTACAAATCTCCCCAGTTGGACCACTCCTCTCACGTGCAGAAATATCTTTTTCTTTGTTGAAAAAAAAGCCAGTTGAAGAAGAGAGATATGACTTTTATCACTATCATGCAAACAAATCATACTAAATTGAGTAGCCAGGGGAATAATAGTTTAGCAGTGGCTACCACAGAAGACCACATCAGAATGAATAAACAAAAGCTGTTGCTACACGCATTGTACACTAAGGAATGCATACTGCATGATCCCCCTCATAGTAACAGAAAAAACTAAGCAGCCCCAGGAGAAACCTGGTCAGTGGTTGCTTCTAACTTGATAGGGAATTTACTATGAAGGACATGGTGGATTTTCTTTGGATGATAGGATGTTCTACATCCTGTTTGAAGATCTATATTTTGTGTTTGAAGGCATGTGCTTTCTATTTGTGTGTGTGTGTGTGTGTGTGTGTGTGTGTGTGTTGGGGGGGGGCAGGCTTCTAACCCCTCATGGTTAAATACACCTAACAAGACACTGCAGGAACTCACGTCATACAGCAGAGGTCATAATGACATCTCTGTTTTCTGAGCTATGTACTATTTCTCAGTGGAGTCTCCAAGATGAGCAAAATGGATTGGGAGTCCCCCCTTTTTTTGTAAATTACTGTCAAAATGAGAATTGTATTATGGGATTTGGAATAAAATAGATGTGATATTCTTTGGCTCAACTGATTTCAAAAGTAAGTCTTGGATCATTTCCACCCAGATCGGTTCTTTCTTTCATCTTAAAACAATAAAACACTTTTTTTTTTGGTCCTATGAGCCTCACCAGCTGCTACCCATCTCCCAGCCCTCATTAGACACAGCATTACCTGAAAAACTTTGTATATTTTAGTCCCAGCTCCTTCCCCCCTATTTTCTCTTTATTTTTTTTAATAGGGGAAGGAGTATGTTGAAAATGACTCAGAGCCTTAAACATGCTATGCAGACATTCTACCACTGAGCTATCTCTGCTTGCTTAAATCTAATTTGGTCAGTATGCAACCCTGATAAAGACTATTCTGGTCAAGGTTTCCAAGGACCTTAATAATCCTAAGGCAAGTGATTATCATCCTCACTTTTGTCTCATTAGCACATTTGACACAGTTAATTGTCTGGTTCTGGAGAGTAGGGCTTATCAAGCTGAAACAGAGGAACAGATCTCCCTTGGTATCTTTTACCATGTAGCTCTGATTTAGCATGTCTAGGTGGAATCAGAGGGTCTGGCTTTCTGTTGAATTAGGTGATGCTGATCCAGAGACTGAACAGCGAGATTCAAGGGCATTACACCCCTTGCTTCCAGGTTTTCTACTCTTCCAGTTTTTTTTAAATAGTGAAGTTTGCCAAGTTTATCACATACTCTACTTATAAAACTATTTGATTATTTATTATTACTTATTCCAACCGTGTGGTTTGTCTTACAAAGCCCTATGAGTCTGAGCATCGTCGATCTGTCAAAACCTCTTAAAATTATAACTTAGATATTTTCCCCGACTCTAGACCACCAACACCTACTTCCTACCTGGTACTTCAGTTGAACATCTAACACTGCTCATTCTTAATCTTACTGAACTTAACCCCGATCTTCCTTTCAGCCTCCTTTGTTAGAAAGGTTCCCCATTAGCAACTCCATCCTTCAAATGACTTAGGCTCTAAACACCGTAACTAGATCGATGGGAACTAATTTTTTTTCTTCTAAACTTCAACTGTGTCCCATCTGGATTCCTGTGTTAGTTTTGAAAAACACCATTCTTTTGACTGCTCTTTGCATGCCCAACCAATCTTTTCCTGACAGAGTACCCAAGGTGCTCATTCTTTAATAGACCTTCTTCCAGAAACATTATCTTTAATTCACCTGTTTGGTGACATCTCCTTTAAGTCTTTGCTTTGATTTCATCTTCTCTCGGTGAAGCCCCCATATGAGCCTCCTTTCTGGCACTGTTGCTTGCTACCCAATCCTGACTTTCCTTAGACTTCTCCACCTTTCTCTTTTCCCCAGAGCACCACTCAATTTCTAAAGACTGGATAGCCAACTCTCTTTGCTGTTAATGTTTATGGCTGATGCCCTCAGCCGAGCTCTCAGATGCACAAAGGTAAAATTCTGTTGGCTTGATTAAAAAGAAAAACTTATTCTAAGGAAAATCCCAGGCCACACAGTGAGTCTACAATTGAGAAAGAAAGGAATGAAGTAAAAGATTTCCAATGCTGAGGGCAATGTGCACATTTAGGCCAAGTTCAGACTCAGACAAACTAAAGGTACAATTAAGCACTGTATAAATAGTGAGAGTGAATTGTTACTTGTACCAATGCAGACGATGTGTCTAAGCAGGTGGTGACAGCATCAGGAAAGAGAGAGGAAGCTTTTGGTCAGCATCACAGCAATGCTGAAAAGGATACCTAATGTTTATTCTAAAGGTGGTGAAATGAACTTTGAAATCTGCCATAAATATAAAAACAAAAATATTTTTTAAAGCCTCAGTCTAGACATGCGATTCCAAAGTAAGCGGATCAGTTTTGTGGACAGTCTGTGTAAGTGCCAGTCCCAAAAGACCACCAGGGAGCTGCTTCCAAAGGGTCTTTTTACTCAAGTTTGAGCTTGGGCTCCAGGCTGACCCTGACACAGGTCACCTGAAGGTGGAGCCCTGAGTCCAATTTCAAGCAACTATTTATAGGGTAAGCAAACATGTAAGGGGGCTTCTAGCATGACACACATTTGATTGCGGGCCTATCATGGAATTTTGTTGCCCTTTAAAATAATTGGCTGGTGCGGGGGTGGGGTGGAGGAGGTGGCGGGGTGGGGGTGGGGAGCCAGACCATAGACTTAACTTCTGCTTTCCTCCTGATTGGTGATTTGTTAAGAAGTGAAGTGCCAGGAGCTGGCTTGTTAAAGAGTAACCTGGAGGCACAGGTCTGTTTGGGAGAAACCTGGAAATGGATGCTAGACCCTGGCTTGGCTTGTTGGTTGGCTCAGTTCAACTTTAGGTCAGGTTCTCTGAGATGGAGTCTGACACCAAGATCTAAGTCTCTCAGTGAACACAGTTGCTTCAGAGACTGGCTTTATAGAAAAACACATAGGCATCGCTCTGGGGCCCATGGGACAAAGAAGCAAAATCCTCCAGGTTAATTATTCATTGTATTAATAAACATGGTGATTATTAAATAGGATGTGCTGACACTTAGGTGTTCGTCGAACAGTATGCTCTGAACCGTTAGAACACATTCTAGTCACTAATACTCAGTGTCGGCGGCACTGACTGCTGCCCATTATCTGAGAGTTTCCTGCCCTTGGCAGGTTGCTTCCTATTCTAAATATCTCAGTGAAGATATGCTGTATTTTGCTCGCATTTCCTATTGCCTTAAAGAGAGGCTTAATTAGTTTGAAACATGTCCTATCACACTCTAGATGAATTTATCCAGTTCTTACCGTCTGTGAAAAATAAGATGACAATCGTTGAAAATTTTCTTTCTTGAAATATGAAAACTGAAAACCAGCTGAAGCGTCTTTAGGTTTCGAGGAAGAGTTTTTTTCTGGGAAGACTGCATCAACTCCTTTTATAGGTGCTTCGGTGATTGAAAATTTTAGGGCTAAATGGGCATTAAGTCTTGAGGTCCTCTCTTGGATGATGGTTTTGAAAATTTCCATCTCTTCTTCATAATTCTCTGTTCTGAAATTTTTATCAGCCTTGGTCTAAAAAATGTATAACAATAATAATAATAATAATAATAATAATAATAATAATAATAATAAAAAAAAGGAGCTGTTAAACAAACAAACAAACCCAAAGCAGGCAGGGATTGGAAAAGGAACAGAGGGAAAGGATTTCAGGTGAAGGTGCCGAGTCAGAAATCTGTGGTTCAAGTACGGAGCCTGTGTTTTGATTTCCTTTCTGTCTCTGTGATAAAATACTTCAAGAAAAGTCACTTTAGGGAAGAAAGGATTTATTCAGCTCAGGATTCTGTCACTGTGGGGAAGTAAAGGCAGGAATCTGAAGCAACTGGTCACATTTCATCCATAGTTAAGAGCAGAGGGAATGAATAGACTTCTGCTCCAGTTTCTTCCTCTCCTGTAACATAACTTAGGACCTAAATCCGGGGAATGGTACTACCTACTTTTAGGTTGTATCTCCTCACATCAATTAACACAGTTGGGACAATTCCACATAGACATGTTTATAGTTAATTCTAGATTGTGTCAAGGGAKCAATTTCAACTAACCATCACAACCCCAACCTCCACCCCCTTTTAACTCGCCATGCACACCTTTAAGGTACAGCCTCCTATCCCCTATCTGCAAAATTCTTGTTTATACAATAACATAAAATAGAATCCAACTTTAAAAATCTCCAGCCTTCAAAAATGAAGGCACCTTAAGAGTTCAAAGTCTCTTACCACTAAATGCCTGCAAAATTTTAAAACAGTCAAGCACTCTTCTTACATATAATGGCACAGAATAAATGAACTGGGACATAAAAGAGTTACATTCAAATCTCTCCCCCAAAAAATTCAGCAGGAAAAAGCAGGAATTCTCATACCTCCATATCCAACATCTGGGGTTTGTAATACAATCTGGGTTTCAAAGTAACCTTAGTCTTCTAGTCCTGCTACCTGTACATCATAGTTTCTCCCCTAGGATTAGCTCAGGTCCATTCCACATCTGCAGCTTTCCATGGTGGATGCCCCACAACACCAGATTTCAAATATACTGGGGTCTCTATTGCAACTGAACCTTTATAGCTCCACTCAATGGTTTATCAGGGCCTCTCTGCAGGGATCCCAACTCTGCCACTCAGTGCCTAGCCTCAGTTGCTCTCCATGACTCCCTAAATCTTGCATGCTTCATGCTTCAAAAGCAGTACCATGTGAAGAGTGTTTACAGCAGTGCCTGGTTTGGAGCCAGCCTCTTAAGATCTAGCCTAGCTCCTCTTGAACCACAGCTTTATCCACATCTGAGTCCGGACTCTGTGAAAACACTCTTCTGATGTTCCAGTGCAGCACTCCACTTTTCCACAGTGGCGCACAAACCTGAATACCACAGTGCCTCGATGGTTCCTGTTAAATTAATCAATCCATTGTTTATAGTTTCAATTTCACTCAGCGTTTCAGGTCATGGGCCAAATGGCTTCTGACTCAGTTTCTGACAGTCTTTGTTCTCTGGAACACGACTATAGGCTTCTACCCCCCACATTCTTCATAACATTACTGTCTTCCAAGCTCCTACTAGAATGGTGAATTAACTCCTACGACTAGCTTTTCTAGCCCAAAGTTCCAAACTTTCCCAAACTGCAGTCATAAAATAGATCAGGTAACATAAGAAGCACATATGTTCATTACAGCAATGATCCCACCTCCTCAGAACCAATGTCATTTTTATTAGAATAATAATATAGAGGACAGGATCCTTCTGGTTTCCATTTGTACTGAGAACTGATCCTGTGCCACAGTGATCTATACCCAGATACTGCTGGGAGAGAACTGGGCTCCCAGAAGTGCTGACACACCTGCGAGCACAGGTAAGACCACCACTTCTGCTCAAATTCCTAGCCCAAGAGGGACCTGCCTTGAGCCATCAGGACACAGGAACCAAGGAACCTGAGACAGGATCCTTCTGGTTTCTGTCGGCACCCCAGAGCTGAAGCTATGCCACAACTGTCCATGCCCAAATCCCTCCTAGAGAAAACTGGTCTCACAGGAGTTCTGAAACACAGGCTTGCAGGAGAGACAAGCCACAGTTAGAGACAGCAAGATCAGCTAACACCAGAAATAACCAGATAGTGAAAGGCAAGGGCAAGAACATAAGCAGCAGAAACCAAGGATACTTGGCATCATCAGAACCCAGTTCTGCCACCACAGTGAGCCCTGGATACCCCAACACACCAGAAAAGCAAGCCTCTGATTTAAAATCACATCTCATGTTGATGATAGAGGACTTCAAGAAGGACATAAATAACTCCCTTAAAGAAATACAGGAGAACACAAAAATCTCTTAAATAATTATAGGAAAACACAACCAAACAGGTGAAGGAATTGAACAAAACCATCCAGGATCTAAAAATGGAAATAGAAACAATAAAGAAATCACAAAAGGAGATAACCCTGGAGATAGAAAACCTAGGAAAGGCATCAGGAGTCATAGACAACAACAGAGCATAAGAGATGGAAGAGAGAATCTCAGGTGCATAGATACCATTGACACAACAGTCAAAGAAAATGCAAAATGCAAAAAGCTCCTAACCTAAACCATTCGGGAAATCCAGGACACAATAAGACCAAATCTAAGGATAATARGTATAGAAGAGAGTAAAGATTCCCAACTTAAAAGCCCAGTAAATATCTTCCAAAAATTATCTTCTCTTGGGTTTGTTGAAAGAAGATTACTTTCTTGCTTTTTCTAGGGTGTAGTTTCCCTCCTTATGTTGGTGTTTTCCATCTGTTATCCTTTGTAAGGCTTGATTTGTGGAAAGATATTGTGTAAATTTGGTTTTGTCATAGAATATCTTGGTTTCTCCATCTATGGTAATTGAGAGTTTTGCTGGGTATAGTAATCTGGGTTGGCATTTGTGCTACCTTAGGTACTGGATGACATCTGCCCAGGATCTTCTAGCTTTCATAGTCTCTGGTGAAAAGTCTAGTGTAATTCTAATAGGTCTGCCTTTATATGTTACTTGACCTTTTCCCCTTACTGCTTTTAATATTCTTTCTTTGTTTTGTGCATTTGGTGTTTTGACTATTATGTGACAGAAGGAATTTCTTTTCTGGTCCAATCTATTTGGAGTTCTGTAGGCTTCTTGTAAGTTTATGGGCATCTCTTTCTTTAGGTTACACTGAGTATTCTCCCTCGGAGATGGAACAGTTTTTGTCTAACCAGGAACTTGTGACAATTTCCTTTTAAAGAGGGCTTCATAAGAGATTTTTTTTCTATTTCTATCATGTTTAATGTTCCAAATAGAATTTAAAAACTTGTTTAGTGCATATTACTTTTATCTTCAGAAGATATCAGGTAAATTTAAGAGGCGCTTAACTACTATAAATTGTTTTGATGACTTAAAAAGGTCAATACTGAGTTGTATATTTTAAAATAAATTTTATTAGTTTAATAAAAAATAAAAACAAAAAACAAAAATAAAGGTAATTAAAAAAACCAAGGCAAACTTATAAAATATCTAGAGTATGAAAAGCTTTGCTAAAAATGAAATAGAATCCTCAAGTCATATGTTAAAAGAACTTATAAGTTGGATTAAATTAAAATAAATAACCACTGCCTGACAAAAAGCATTCTAAAAGAAAAAAAGTGTAATAATATAGAATAAATACATTATAAATAAATTATATATTTAAAGGATATTAATTAGCATTAGTATACTTATAACTACAATGTTATAAGTGTATAATGTATACTAATATACATTAGTATACTTATAATTACTATTGTTAATGTTAATATAATTAAAATTATTGTAAATAATTTTATATATTATGAATAAATACAGAATAATAAAAATAGAATAAAATCTAGTTTTATTTCTATTGCTATGATAAAATACCCTGACAAAAGCAACTTCGAGGTTATTAAAGTGAGGAGGCTAAAGGAGGCGTATGAAGCAGCTAGTCACATCCACAGTCAAGGGCTGAGAAAAAATGGATATGAATGTATGCATGCTTACTGCTCAGTTTATTTTCAATACTCTAAAACAGTTCAGAATCCAAACCCAGGAAGTGGTGCCACCCACTTTTAGACTGGATCTTCCTACATCAATTAACATAATTATGACAATCTCCCACAGACTTATCTATAGACCAGTTTGATCTAGACAATCCCTCACTGGATTCTTTCTCAGATGATTCTAGACTGTGTGAAGTTAATTATTAAAACTTACCATCATCACAGTCTATGATCTTTAGGACACCACTAAATAAACTGTGCATGATCTGATTTCTAGTCTGGAAAAAGAGACAGTTATCATACTTAGCCAGAACGTTGTTATGAAATTCAAGGCAATAATTCATATCAAACAAGATACAGCAAGATTTCAATAATTAATATGTTAATAAGTAAAGACATTGAAGAACAGATTTGTACAGACATTATGCCATGATTTGCATACAATGAAAGATTAAAGCAAATACTGACAGGGTGTGTGGGCCTATCAATCACCTTTTAAGGTATTTTATACATATTAGTAAATTTCAATAAAAAGACTTTTACTGCCTAGAATTGTTCTTTGAATTTTCTACACTATTACTTATCATGAAAAAAACCAACATTTTATGTTCCTTTAAAATTAATAGCTAACCCAGAGAGAATATGTCAGAGAGGAAGATGAAGAGGGAATCTGTGGGGACAGTAGGTTTGCTTTTCTTTGCAAAGCTTTACTATTTGGCTTTCCTGATTTTTTTTAAAACCCACATGCATTTTCTTTTTGGCATAAAGGCAAACATAAACTAAACACACCAATGAAGGCCAGGAGGTAGTATACACAAACAATTCTCCATGGTCTGCATTACTATCAACATTCTGTTTTCCAAGTTCCAACCGAACGGTCCACTGAACTAACTCTCAACACTCAATGACTTTTCTAGCCCAAAGTTCCAAAATCCTTCCACAGTCCTTCCAAAACAATATAGACAAGTCTGTCACAGCAATACCATACTCCTGGTAGCAACTTCTATCCTAGTTAGGGTTTCTATTGTTGTGATGAAATACCATGACAAAGGAAAAATCGAGGGAGGAAAGGGCTTGCTTGGCTTATGCTTAAAAATCACTGTTCATCACTGAAAGAAGTCAGGACAGGAATACAAACAGGGAAGAAACCTGGAGGCAGGAGCTGATGAAGAGGCCATGGAAGAGTGCTGCTTCCTGGTTTTCTAATTATGGCTTGATCAGCTTGCTTTCTTATAGGACCTAAGACTAACATCTCAAGTATATCACCAGTCACAATGGGCTAGACCCTCTTCATTAATCTTATTGAGGCATTTTTTTTTAAGATTCTCTTTTTTTTTGTCATAAAACTACCCAACACACTAGGATATATAACATGACCTGATTTTTAAAAAGTCTAAAAACAACCCAAACAAACATATAATAACAATTAAAACCTAAAAAACTCCTCACCAAAGATCCCTAAACCAACCTAATTAAATTTTTTAACTTTTTAATGAGAACTTTTTTGTCCACTTGACTGCCATAATTAATATGTTGTGATTTGTATATGTTTCTCACATTAAATTGAACTTTCATTTGTAATATGAGGTATTAAAATTGTAGAAACTTAATACCTGATGTTTAGAGGTTCACATCTTTGTGAAGTCAAGAGGAGTTGCCCTATGATGTGGACCTTCTACCTTAGAGCTTCAGATTCATCAGTCAAATAAACATCTTTCTTTGTAACTCACCTAGTCTGATGTACTGTTTTTACAAGAATAAGAATGGAATAATATCAGACACGGTGCCTTCAACCTCTGTATTATGGGGTGGCAGAGGTAGGTGGATCTCTGAGTTTGAGGCCAGCCCATTCTACAGAGTGAATACTAGAACTTTACAGAGAAATCCTGTACTGAAGAGCAGTAGAGCCTTGCAGAAGCAACAAGAAGCAGCCAGATACCATGAGAAGTTCCTTGACACTTTCTTTAAAGTCATGACAAATGAAGATCAGTGAAAAACCAGTTAAGTGTTGCAAGGTGTACCAATGCAAGAACATCAACAGAGAAGACCAGCAAAGTGTTGCAAGGTTAATTAATGCAAGTGTCCTGTCCCTATCTGTGGGGTTAAATTTATATTCTTTCTACACATCATATGTCCACTTCAGCAAAACATTAATGCTCTTTCACAAGACAACTTTCAGAAAAACACCATGTGTCTATTCTCAGCAAAACATCCTCTCACATGTCTGCTCTCGCAAAACATCCTCTCATAAGACAGCTTCCAGAAAAAGCTCCACATCACACAACTAATTTTCCAAAGAAACCAGAAATTTCCACTTCAAAACACCAAAACCAAAAAGAAAATATAACATAATACCCAGTGGGAGAGATGATTTTTATCTGTGGTCCATTTCCCTTTTAGGAAGGTTCTGAAATTGGTGTGGCTCTTATCTAGACAGGGAGATGGGACACTTGTCTCTTTGGGCAATAGCATGAATTGGATTCAGTAGCTTGTACTGCATAGCCACTCTGAAGGGGGCACATAAAGTTATTATAACCTAATGAATAGAGTAAAATGAATATAGTTATATTTAAAACAAGTCTTTCTGGTTACATGCTCAACACAAAGATAACCCATCATTGCATTGTCCAACTGTTTTCAGGATAAAATTCACTGCACTCATTCTGAGTCTTTCTTTTCCTAACTGCTGCCATCAAATCATTTTTCCCTTTCCAAAGCTCAAGGTTCTTTTTCTTAAAAATTCTCATTATTTTATCTGAACACAGTCCAAAGGGAAAATTTATAGCAATAAGGATAGGAATATGGTGATTTTTAGGTTGTGAAAATATTGAAAAAATATTTTATTTTTATCTTAAATTATGTGTATATGTATCTCTGTGTGGTTTGTGTACATTAATGTAATGCCAAAAGAGGATGCCGGATTCCCTGGAGCTGAAATTATAGGTTGTGAGTCACTTGAGAGAGAGGCTAGAGAGTGAACTCAAGACCTTTATAAGAGCAAAAGTCATTCTAAAAAGATTCTGGGGATCCAAGTCAGGTCTTTGGGTTTGTGTGGCAAGTTTTTACCCATTGAGCTATGTCATTGGCCTTGTTTTTCCAAAAATATTCTTTTAGTCTTTTTCTATAACACACACACATTGCACAAATTCATGCACTTAAAAGAAAATATACTTTTTGGTCTTATTATCCCGTACTCCAGTTCCAATAATAGCTTAAATATTGCCTCTTTCATGAAGCTGCTCAATCTCTTAGCTTTATAAGTTTTTACAATATATGGTCTTTTTGGTCCGGGTTTTAAAACAAAATAAAAGATACCTCCTCTGTTACAATTGATCATTAAGTAGACCACCAGAGGGAGAGCTACAAGAAGCCAGGGTCATGCATTATGCTGCTGCACCTTCCCCACTTAGTAAACTATATACAGAAGGTACTCAAGGAAAATGTATTAAATTCAAAATGCAGAGTAATATAGTTAAAGCTAATAGTTGACATTTATTGTTTACTCTTTACCAGGTGTGTTTAAAAGTGTTTTATGTACATGGACAGAGGAGAGATGTCAGGAAAATGATTGAATAATACATCCCAGGACTAGTCCTTTTGCAGAAACATTAATTTGAACAACTTTCTGCGTGTACAAATACATTCGTGAGAGCTAAGAAATGCAAGTGAGGGATTACCCAACCTAAGTATAACATAACATTAAGAAAATACACATGGAAGAGGGCAGTGCCGCCATTGACTCAACTCCAGGGAGCACACTAGGGAAAGGCCCTCTGGGGTAAGGTAAAAGGGTAAAGTGAGTGAGGGCAAGAATTTGCCTTGGACTTCAGCAAGACACAGAAAAAGCAGGTGCCTGTGGTTCCAGACCCTTGGTTAGTAACTGTGGATTGAGTTCCCAAGGTGCTCCGTTGACAGACAAATCCATGGCTCCTAAACTGGCTCCTTACAGCTCCAAATGCCAGGTCATTTGGCCTAACCACTTGAGGACACAGATCTTTCCTTGTAAACCTAGCTTCTAAGACTGTCCAGACCTCGGCTGGTTCCTCTGGACACAGCTTCTAGAGTTAATTTGGGGATCCCCATGCCAGGCTTTCTTTATATAAAAGGCATGACTTAAGCATCTCAGGTCCATCCAAGTTACTTCTGATGTACAGCACATTATGTTAACATCAGCATGCATTTGCAGCCTTGAACCACAACACCAATTGGTCCCAATTAATATAGGTTCCTACTTCGTATAGGCCATGCCAGATGGGAACAGGCTCCTAATGAAATCCTTTAAACTTAGGCTCTGGGCACATCCCATTTAGGTAGGTTCAATGCCAACTTGATTTATATAACCTCAAATTTCATGTCCATTACTGTGAGATGCTGGTCCCTGCAGCTTTAGCTTTGGGCTACCATCTATGGGCAAAACCACTGTCCACTTTCCATCACCGTTTTTTGCATGCACAGCTTCTAGATCCAAGCTGATCGCCCTTGGCGCCAAGTACTAAGTCAGTACTAGCAGATTGTCTCTGATCTTGAACCTTGTGCACAAGGGCTCTGATCCCTCCCAGAAGTAATCTGGTCCACATGGATTCAGGATGCAGCATACTACTACAACCTAGCCTTCAGGTTTGTTTAAAAAAATACCAATTACAATACAATCTATAAAGATAAATATTTGTGATAAAGACTTGCAGTTTGAGCCGGGCGTGGTGGCGCACGCCTGTAATCCCAGCACTTGGGAGGCAGAGGCAGGCGGATTTCTGAGTTCGAGGCCAGCCTGGTCTACAGAG
>BDUI01000087.1:142133-201684 GCA_002335545.1 Apodemus speciosus | reverse complement strand
GAGGCAGAGGCAGAGGCAGAGGCAGAGGCAGAGGCAGAGGCAGAGGCAGAGGCAGAGGCAGAGGCAGAGCAGAGAAGTGGCAGAGCTAGATCTTCGAAGATCTCACCTAGTGACCTACTTCCTCCAGGCAGACTTCATGCCATTAAGGCTACACAATTTCTCAAAACAGTACCACTATCTGGACATCAAGTATTCAAACATATTAGTTCATGGAGGACATCTTATGTATTTCACTCCAAGAGCCTAACAGTAGTAAGGACATGGAAACTAATCAAGTGAAGATTTTAGCATCAAAACCAAAATAAGACAACATGCTGGTCAACTTTCACCTATCAGCAATGGCTAAAGGTACCATGTCTTTTATGTCCCACTTAGAAAAGCACTTAAAAAATGTTGCTGTCAGACATAGTGGCACACTTTTTAATGACAACACCTTAGAGGCAGAGGCAAGTCGATCTCTGTGAATTTGAGGCCAGCCTGTTCTACATAGAGAGTTCTAATCCAGACAAGTCTATATAGCAAGACACTGACTCAAAAATAAAATCATTTCTGTTGAGTGTGTGTGTAGGTACTGGTGCATGTGTGGAAGTCCCGTAACAATTTGAGTGAATCTGTTTTCTATTTCTACCATGTGGGTCTCAAGGGTAAAACTTAGATCTTCAGGTTTGGTAACAAGTGTTTTTAGCTGAACCATCAAGTTGGCACAGAAAAGTACTTTTTTAGATAGATGGTTGGCTTTCACTCACAAAATTTTGTGCTTAAGTGAAGCAAACATGAGAAATTGATGACTTTATTCCAAATCTACAGGCACAAAAAGAAAAAAAAATGAGTGTTGTCTTTTTTGAACAAAATGCCGATCTAGTCCAGATATGAATCTTTAGCATCTACAGGCAAACAGGACAGCTTCACGCTGGAATAGGTAGGCATTTATTTACAACAATGTCATTTCCAAAACAATACCAGTTACACTTGTTTAAAAGTCTTTATGTTTTGTTGCTTGGTGGGAGTGACATCAGCAGAGAGAACATTCTAGAAACTGAAGAAAGAAGACAAATTGGATCTTCTTCAAGGACTAGTTGGTGTGGGAAAAATTTGATCGTTTTGACCACATGTACAATTTTATTTTATTCTAATTTTATTTTTAGTCATTTCATCACCCCGGGCGAATCTTTTTGTGGAATATAGGTATTTTTCCAAAGCTTTCTTACCAGGCGTATGTTGTTAGGACTGCTGAAAGACTACTCCGTGTTTCTGAAGAGGTCTAAGATACATCTCTCCTTTAAGTAAGCACCACGTTGACTTTACATTCTTACTGCGTCGAATCTTTCACTGAAACTACTATTAAATTTACCAAAGCATCTTTCATCCAAAACAAAACAACATGAGGTTTTCTCCTGAGGTGACTTACTTCATAGGTCAGGGAAGCTACGTTCCAAGGTTTGCGATAGTATGTCAAAGTGTTTCCATCCCGTATCCGGTCACAGAGTCCGTTGTAGAACTCATTGTCAAAAGGTGTGCTCAGGGGATCCATCCCTAAGATGTTGATCCTGAGAAGAAGCAGAATGGGGTCATATGGGTAAATACCATTGGTAATGCAAGGCAGCCTCCTGGGGCGGGAGAGTGAGACAGCTTCGGTTCATGTCCCTGTCATCCAAAACGTGTGGGGTTTAATCAGGAACAGAAGCAGGGCGTAGTGGGGGGGGGGGAGTAAGGGGCGTTTGCTTTGGCGCAGTGTCTTGGCAGAAAGCTCGCCTTAGGAGGGTCTGGTAAACTCTTTGGCATCTAGGGCACTGTTAGAGCACAGAAAAGAAAGGCAGTAAGTAGCACACAGGGGACCCTCTGGCTCCGGAGTCTTAGCTCACAGGACTAAGGCAAACCCTCAAGGTCTGGGGTGAACCAAGCGCCAGTGCTGTAACACCAACTATTTAAATTACGTGAGAGCAGAACATCCCAGGGGGGCAGTATAATTATATGCCTGTAATTTTTCATCAATGAATCAACATTGGAGCGCTTTCTTTCTTTCCCTATTCTCTTTATACTTAAGCCTTCCTCCAGCTGTCTCAGTGTTGTCTAGAAGCTCACCCCTCCCCCAGGATTATGTTGTTCCTGTTGGACTTTCCAAGATGAACATTAAAAAAAAAAATGTTCCGGAGGAAGGTATTCTCAAAAGTTCTATGCACCGTTCCCTACCCCCCCAAGCAGGAATATTTTTTACTTATCAAGCTTTAATTCATACACAGAAATATCCTTTCGCTGTAAAATAAAAGTCACATTTGATTTCTAGGCTTAAAAACAGTTTCTGCGCTCAGCTCTTTGTGAAGTTCACCTTTGCCAGTCTGAGGAGCGCAGTCATTGCTATGTAGGCGGTACGGAACAATAATAAGTGGCTCTGAGCCCGGGATGCCAAAATGGAAATTTGTTCCCGCACACCTTTAATTCCCGAAGCACAACTTTGTCCATTGTTCTAGATCACATACCTAACTCCAATTAACAGGATTACAAACCTGTATGTAGGTTTCAAAAGCATTTTATCAGAGTGTGGGTGGCTTACCATAAGCCTTTTGCTGATGCAAAACAAAAATACAAATAAAAGCAGAATATTACCAATGGGCACATTAAAAAAATTCAAAATTTTACTTCAGTATGAAGCTACCAAGAAAGCAACAACAGGGCTCTGAACTGGAAGGACAGTTAAGGAACTTATTTGTGAAGAGTGAGCTACTGATAAAATTAACCCACTGTCTAACATGCCCAAAAGACCTTTCCAGCAAATGCTAAGGTTCTGAAGTTCTAAAGCAGAGCTGAAAATTTTAAACAAGTTACATAGATATTATAGCTGCTTTCTTTTCTTTAACGTTGTATCATTTGTTTGTGTTCTATTCCCCCCCCCCCCCCCCCCCCGCGCGCTCGTCATCTATAAACCTCCCCATGGCGTCTTGGGAGGGTTTATGCACAAACGTGTCAGTTGCTTTGGCTGCTGGCATGTGGTGGGAAGTAATCTCTGGACAGGAAGAATCCTCCTATCTTTTTTTCCTTGCTTTCCTTCGTTAATGCAATCACCTTGCGACTGGCTTCTTCTGACGGCTACTCCTGCCTCCTCAGTATTTTACCAAACAACAGTGGAAAACAGTGCCAAGCCTGCCGGATGCAGCTTAAAAGCAGAGCTGCCCGTCAAGCCGGGTCCTGTGAGTGATCGCTTCTTGTCTCCATTCGCTGAAGGGTTGGATGTGATTCTTCCACCTTGAAGTCATGCAGCAGTGGAAAGAATGGGTAACCTGTTGTTTCTTAAACAGAGCTTCAACTACATGTTGTGTGACTGTGGGTCCTGTCTTGCTATACGCCTGCATTAAAAAGACTCCTTCAGTGGACCACGAAACAACCTTCCATTCTAAAGATTAATAGTGACACGAATACAGTTAGTACACAGCTGGCTTCCACAAAATTGCTTGGAAGCTGGGGGTTTGGGCATATAATTATATACTTAAAATTAGTTTGGGAAGAGTATTCTGTATCAAATAAGTAGTATAAATGAATGCTGTATAAGGCCTGCATTATACAGGGAAGAGATCACCATGGGGAGATAATAAAAGGAGATTAAGGAAAAAGGTTGGGTTTGGATTTTGATGGAAGTCCTTACAGGGACTGTGCCAGAAGCACGGGGCATGGTGTGGACGAGACCCCGCAGGTGGCACACTTTAGGGGTGGTGTCTTACCCGTGTGTCTTCTAAAGGAACTTAATTAGCTATGAATTCTTAAACAGTTTTAGTGAGGCACCCATTACTTTTTAATCCCAAGTTTAAAATAGTTTCAAAGGATATAATTTTCCATCAGGCCATGGATAGTTAGTAAAAATATTACTACTGGTCTACAATGAAAACTGTATCTATTATATATAAATGGCACAGTGATGGTGCATATTGTTCTCTCATAGAATTTTAATTTAACATAAAGCACAATATAATTCATATCCAGTAGTCCTGTTGATTGCCGTTTCATGCTTTGCTGGACCAAAAGATACTAACTGAATATTTTAAGCCTTACGTGTCCCTTGAGCATAGAGAGTATGTATTAAAACTCATTAGAAGTAAGATCTAGCATATAAGTACGCCAAATCAAGTAAAATTGTATTCGAAAACTATCCAGTGAAATGAATTGAGCTTCTTTTCAAATTCATAGATACCTTTCTATGTCTGTGGATGAATGTTCCTAAGACACAGGGCTCAGCACCATCGTTACTTTTACTTCCTGTTTTGTGGATGCAGATGATGATGAATTTATTCACATAAGAAGAAAATAGAGGCATTTTGTTAGAGTAATGCCACTCAATTCTTTGGCCTTACATATCAAAAAGATTGCACACATACTAGTCTTTTATAGAAGCTATTTATAGTCTGTTAACTAATTATTGATTAGAATTATTAAGAGATGGAGATTGTCTTATTCCCAAGGCCTCAGAATCTAATTAGCTCTAAGATTTGGGGTTGGATTTTGGGTTTTCCACCATGTAGTATTAGAAAGGTAGATGAGAGGTTATTTGGCTTTTGGAAGGCAGATGATGGGTATGCAAAAGCTGCTAGGGGTCTGGAGGCATGTATCACAGTCGTAGATTATTTGCTTTACATGAAGGAAGCCCTGCATTCAGTCCCCAGCACCACATATGCCCTGGTACTTGGTACAGTGGCACAAACCAGTGATCCTAAGTCACATAGCAAGTTTCTGTCATAATAATAATAATAATAATAATAATAATAATAATAATAATAACACAGGGTGGTGGTTGCGCATGCCTTTAATCCCAGCACTTGGGAGGCAGAGACAGGTGGATTTCTGAGTTCGAGGCCAGCCTGGTCTACAGAGTGAGTTCCAGGACAGCCAGGGCTACACAGAGAAACCCTGTCTCAAAAAAAACAAAAAAACAAACATAATAATAATAATAATAATAATAATAATAGTAATAATGATGATGATGATGATGTGAGGAAGGACAAAGCGGCTTCAGACTTTCACTTACCAGTTTTATATATACATATAATATATATATATATACATATATATAAATCAAGTACATATGGGGATTGAGTCTTATTTTTAGTTAAGCTACATAATTAATAGTTGAGGAAAGTATTACCTTAAAGTTTGTTTGACATTCCCCTGGAAGGCTCTTGTGTGCCCTTTGCTATCCATAGTCTAGTTTGAAGGATATTGTTTCACAGAACAGCACACTGACCAGTTGGCCGGATCCATCTGGAAAGCTACAGAAGCCAATAAAGTCTAAAGCACTGCTAAGGAAGAAATGTTTCAAAAACCTTTGACTTGATTCCACTCCTACAGAGACAGTCAGTCTAGCCTAAAGTGAGCCAATATTTTTTTTCTGCCAAGAAACATGAAAAGTGCTCATGAATAGAAAAGTCATCACCTGGGAAATTTTGAGAAAAACGTGTTCTTTGGCAGCGTTTAGAGATGGCTGCTTCCACAGCTGCCCCAGCACCACAGGCAGCTCCAATTCACCAGGTGAAATGACAAGAAAGCTCTCTTCACAGAAGTGGAGTTGTGCTTAGATCACACACACACAAAGTAATTCCTTACATATTGTACATCAGTCACAGCTGGGTTTAATTTGTGCTTTTTCTATGAATGCAAGATGGGTTGGAGGACTTCCCTGAACATTTGTGGAGGATCTCAGCATGCCCATAAGACAGAAGTCTGAAACATTTGTAATACAATGGCATTCTGCCAGAGTAGCAACTTAAATGAAAGAGTCCTTCAAATGGATAAAGATTAATTAATTACATCAAGTCCCGAGGACTTGTCCATATAGCGAGTCTGAGTGTATGGAACAGTAGAGTGGATCCGAGACTGAACTGCGGAGAAGCAGTTTCTAAACATGTTGCTCCATCAGGCTTTTTCATTCCTGTGGTTGTCTCAGTGAGGAACATAGCCTGCAGGCTCAGGTGTTTGAGCACTTGAACCTCAGTTGACGGAGCTGTTTGGGAAGGTTTAGGGGGTGTGGCCTTGTTGGAGGAAGTACATTACTAGTGTTAGATTATATAACCTATCCCCATATCCAGCTCTCTGTCTCTGTGTTTCTTTCTTGTTTCTTGAGGTAGATGGTATAATCTCTCAGCTTCCTGCTTCTCCCACCATGGCTGCCCGAAGCTGTGTCTTCTTGACAGGACAGACTCTTCTGTCTCAGGAACTGTAAGCCCAAATGAATAATTCCTTTCTTAAATTGCCTTGGTCTTAGTATTTTGTCATAGCAGCAGAAAGGCAACTAATACAATCCCCGATACCCTTATTCCACATGTAGTCCAAAGCCATATGAGAATAATGAAAGTTTATTGTAAATATCCAAAATTCATAGAATTGAAGTTTATAATCATATAATAAAATATATTATCTTAAAATTTCTAGATATCAATGCCTGATTAACTAAGTATTTTACTATTTATCTCTATCTATAATCTATCTACCTACACACACACACTCATAGGAGAGAGGGACATACACAGAAACAGAGATAGGGTCTTGCTGTGTAGTCAAAGCTACATTTGAACTCATGATCCTCATGCCTCAGTCTCCCAAGTATTAAATTTATAGGCATAATAATAAATAGCTACTTAAGAAGTTTCACTTTTTATTACATTTATTTACTTAGTACATGTACACATGTGGGTCAGATGCAGGTGTCATGGAGCAAATGTGGAGATCTAGGACAACCTGTAGAAGTTGATACCCAAGGATCAAACCTAGGATATCAGTCTCAGTGGCGAGGGCCTTTGCCACTGAACCATCTCACCAGTCCATGAACTACCATTTTTTGCAAACTTAGTTTTTATAGGTTTTACTTTGCAGACAAGGGCATTGACTTTAGGGCTTTGAAACCGAGTGGGAAAGTATAGGGGTAGGTGTGGTGAGGAGAAGGGTCAAGCGTTGTGCTTGGGAAAATATGTTTTAGGTGACACAGAGAAACTTGGCTCTAGTTCTCCAAAACACTCGCCAAATAGCTGAAATTATTTCATTCAGTTCTTATGTACAAAATGAACATAAAATGATCCCCTGACAAGGTCACAGGATCATTATGGTAGTCTCTGTAGAGCTAGAATGTACAAAGGGGTTATGAAAAATTCAAGGTATTATGCAAATGACAGTAGTAACTTTTATAAAGACTAAATTTGCTATGGGTTTTCCTCATAATCATAGGGAATTCAATAAAAAGTGTTGATGGACTGAATCTGAAAGGACCTACCTCATTTTCCATGTCTGCAGCTAATCTTTCCTGTAGCTGGTCCCCTCCTCAGCCTTGATGGCTCAGTCTCATGATGTTCCCCTGCACCACCCCTGACTGTAGTAAAGAATGAGGTCCTAAGGGTGCTTTGCCAGTTCTCTAGGATGCTTCCTTAGGAAACTTGCCTGCAAATGCCAAGTTACACATTTTTCTTTTCCCTGAACAAAGGAAACCAATAGATTATGAATGATTGGGGTTTTTTTTTTTTTTTCAGTTAAGCAGGCCAACATTTCTGTATTCTATTCCCCTTAGACAACTATAAATTTGCATTGAGTGAGAATAAATAACATATGTGGTTCCCTGTTTCAAGTTCTTTCACTGAGATTAGAGATAAAACTTCTTCTCCCCCGAGAAAAGATGCAGAAGGGGGGTAGGATAATTTAAGCCCCGTGGCGATCTGGTTAGAAGGGTTTTGGACAACTCTTTACTGTTAACTGCCATTTACTAAGATTCCAGGCCTAAGAATGTCCATTTGATTCACAAACACAGCTTTTAAGCTAAGGGCCAAAGGCACTGTGGGAAATATTTGAAAGCCATTTGGGTAAGATTTTATGAAGTGAAGAAATGGTGTATGGAACGTTTATCTTGTGCCTGATGCTTGGTATCCTGGAATTTTGTTCTTACATTCATTAAACTGATGTTTTCTCTGACCTCAAAGAGAAGACATCTTTACTTTCAGCCAAATCCAATATGGAGTCACCAGTCCTCAGTGCAGAGCTTTCTGACCCCAGCACCACAGTCAATGTGGGTGCTTCGAGTAGCAGGATGCTTACCAACAGCATCACTAGCCTCTATGAGCTAATGGGATGCTTACCATCAACATCACTAGCCTCTATGAGCTAATGGGATGCTTATCATCAACATCACTAGCCTCTATGAACTAATGGTATGCTTACCATCAACATCATTAGCCTCTAAGAGGTAGTGCTAGTAGCTCCCTTCAGCATTGTCCATTGCAAGTACTGACAATTCAGATGCTCTCTAGACATTTCTAAATGTTTCCTGTGGGAGAAAGACTGTACCCAAGGGCCTCTCTCATTCTAGTTTCTCTGTCAGCTCTGTTCTCGCCATCACTGCCATCTTTTTGTCTCTCCCCATCTTTATTTCCATTTTGGGCTTCTGTCCCTGAATTTCATCCTAGGAACTTAGTTTCCATCTTACCTGATATTACCCATGTTTCAAAAGGTCCCTACAAATAGATGTTTTTACTCTTTAAATAACTACCTGTTTATCTACCTACCAAGAATTTATCGAGCATTTATTTTTAGACAACAAGGAAACTATGAGTAAAGGAACCTATTACATGATAGATGATGAAATTGAACCACTGACTTCTGTCCAGTGTACTGCAAGATGTGAAAGCAACTGCATCTTTGTTGGGGACAAAATTATCCAGATCAAGACAGTTATGCCGACTAGGCAGGGACTATCCCTAGAATGCCTTGCAACTGGAATGGAAGAGAACTGGACCTCAATGTGGCACCTTTCCAGTTTCTGGAGCGCAGATGTCCACAGAATCCTCTCTGCTCTATACAGTCCTATGTTCTAAACTCCTAGACTTATTTTAGAGCTCATAGACCAGAGCCCCTTCATCTTGTGTGGAGAATAAGTTGCCTGTCAACTCTCTACAATGAGGCCCCAAATCCTATTACCCTTTGCCACCATAACTTAGTCTTTTGATCCAATTTCTTCTAGCCCAACTCTATAATGCTGGTACCTCTCCCTAGAACTTATATTTAGGTATCAGTTTAAGAAACATTCCAGTGGAAGGTAGCCATGCTGGGAATTTTGATGCTTCAGTGGATTTAACACACCTACTATGGGTCATTTAATTCTAAACATTGACATGTCATGTCTGTCGCTGTGGTCTTCCTGATGTTTGTACATGAGATGCACCATCTCCTATTCACTGACAGCAAAACTCATTCATCAGACCTCTATGGAGGCCAGGTGGTATCCCTACACATTAACTAAATATTCTGAGGGCCTCAAATATAACCTCCAGACCAAAGAATACAGACCAAAGTTTGTACCACCTGTGCAGCTTGTATAAGCCTTTCTACGGTGGCTTTGATATGATGAAAGAATTGGAGGCCATTTCCATCCTTTTCCCCTGCAAAGATCCCAGTGAGATACAAACCCAAAGCCTGCTGTTCGTCCCAGCTCAGATTCTTCCACCACTCGGTCACGGCATGGAAGGCGAGGGTCACCGTCACAATCAGTCTCATCAGAAAAATCTCCACAGTCATTGTCACCATTACACAGAAATTTTCTCTTTATGCACCTGCCTGCAGTCAAAATCAAGGTACATGGTATGTGTAATGCTAAATTTTCTCTTATGTTCAAGTCACTGTGGGCACTTTAGCTTTGTTCCAGCTTGACTTGACTTTGTTCCATAGATGGCATAGCTAACCCTTGTTGTATAGATGACATAGCTAGCCCTTGTTGAGGAGCCATTGCACTTGGAAATATGTCTACCTATGAAACTATGATATGCTAATGTATCTTCACTCACAAGTGTACACAGAGGTCCGTAGAGAACACCTGCAGTCTCAGCTTACCTGTTTCACACTGAAAGTCGGCCCCACAGTCTTCCTGTACCTCTTCACACTCCTGGGTGGGTTCACAATGTTGTCTGTCTCCCAAAGCATCAACACAGCTTTTCCCATGAAACTGTCCGAAGGCTACAATGCTTCTTGAGCGAAACTGTAATCAAATAGTCAAACAAACAAACAGCAGCTGAAAATATTCTCTTTCCTAATGCAAAGGTGGATTGTGGTTTAAAGCAATGGTTCTCAATCTTCCCAAGGCTAGGATCCTTCAACATAGTTCTGCATGATGTGGTAACCTCCAACCATAATTATTTTCATTGTAACTTTATAACTAATTTTGTTGCTATCATGAACTGTAATGTAAATATCTGTGTTTTCTGATGGTCTCAGGTAACCCCTGTGAAGAAGACATATGACCCCAAAGGGACTGTGACCCACAGGTTGAGAACCACTGGAATAAAGCAAACACACATTACTGCCACCCTTACACCCAAACGAGTTCAAGATTTTAAGAGAGAGATGGAAGAAACTGTCATTGATATCACTTAACAAGAGTACTTTGCGGCAGAGGCAGGCAGATTTCTGAGTTTGAGGCCAGCCTTATCTACAGAGTGAGTTCCAGGACAGCCAGGGCTACACAGAGAAACCCTGTCTTGAAAAAAACAAAACAAACAAAACAAAACAACCCCACCCCCCAAAAATAGAGTACTTTGCATTCTAGGTTGTGGAGAGAGGTATCAAATACTTATACAGTCTGCTGTTCAACGTGCAGATCATCTGGTCAGACCAGCCATATTCAATTCATTGATTACCTCTTTCTGGACTGGAATTTGTTTCTGAGGGTCCCTGCCTAATGGCCATTTCCCTGAAGATACCAGTTTTTAACTGAGGAGCTGGGGTGGATGGATCCAATTACTTACCCTTTGTTTGAGGCAAGGATCACACTCTGACCACTGGCTCCATGGGCTCATTCTGCAGTCTATCGGTAAGAGAGAGTCTTGTGCTTGCTCTTGGCTATAATGAAGATTAAAAAGTATCAGTTTAAAATGACCATCATGTACACCTTTTTTCCAAGAAGCCTTCTAAAACCAATTTCATTTACTTCTTTTCCTTCCTTAAACCACACTGCCTATTCATACATACATATACATATATATGTTTGTATATGTATCATACACAATCATAGTATGTATGTTATATATACATATATGCATATAYACATACATATATACATATTATCCATATATACACATATACACACATATGCATCTATATATACATATATACATATCTATATATTCATATCTATATATCTATATATCTACACATATTCATTATACATATATACATACATATATACATACATATATACACATACATATACATGCATATGTGTATATACATGTTTATGAATGTGTCTGTGTGTATGTATATGCACATGTGTGTGCATGCAGTTGAGGCAAGAAGTTTTCAGATGTTTTTCTCAGTCATTCTCTACTTTATTCTTTGAGACAGGATCTCACTAGATCTGGAGCTCATGGATTTAGCTGGACTGGGTGGCCAGCCAACTCTGGGGATCTATTTGTTTGTATCTCCTCCTCCACCCCAGTTGAAATTCAGATGACCCTACCACAACTGGCTCTAAGTAGTGGTCTGGGGATCTGAACTCAGGTTTTCATGTATATGATCACTTTACCAACTGATTCATCTCCCTGGCCCACCCCACATTCTTTACTGTGTCTTCCATGACACTTGAGCACAGAGTGTTTTGTATTTTCAACTTGCCCTTTTGTTTAAGTCTAGCTTATCAACAACAGCAGTAATAATGGTGGTGAGTGGCGGCGAGGACAACCAGCAAGGTGTTCTGACAGGTATTTGACATACACTCATACAAGTATGCGATGGACTCATTGGAACTGGAAATGTTGATTCACTTTCTTTTTGCATCTCACTCACCCCTGAGAGGCTGGGAAAACCTGGAGTTGCCCATTTCTCTTGCAAATTTAAGCCAACCAGTCCAGCCAGTGCAGCAAACACCTTGTAAATCAGCACCCCACCCCTGCCTAAATTCCACACCTCTGGGCTAAAATAGATGCTTTCCTGTTTCACAGTCCTCTTCAAGACTTACTCATGCTCTTTTTGAGTTTTAGCATCATGTGTTTTAGCACTTCCATCCCCCAGGCACAGTGCTTAGCTTTATTTTTTCAGGAATTCTAGTTCTGAACTGTGTCTGTTCCCTTGATTTACTGTTGGTGTCTCTTCTTGTCACAGCCTCACCTTGTTCACTTAGCCCGTTAAATAATAAGAAAGAGACAAAGCAAAACAAAGCAGAAGCTATCAAACAGGAATCCTACAGATATTTTACCTCTTCTTTCCCAGTCTGGGCTTCTGTAAAAATTTTTGCGCCAGGAAGAGGTCCAGGGAGAGTCAATCCCTCTATAAGAATGTTCTAAAGCTCAGCTCTAATGTGCAGCTGTTTAGCTGGGTGTCACTTCCATTTTAAACTCTTCCTCATAATCATCTACCTTCAAGTGTAATATAACATATTATATTAAATAAGCCAATAAATGAACAGGCGAGCCACCCTCTCTGCATCCCTCAGTTTCTGCCAGCTACATCATCTCTCTCCTGCCCTGCATGCTGACACATTAAAGATCACAATAAATACTTTTATGTCTCTTCTTCTCAATAAGTCTCCTATCCTTCAGCTACCCATGCCCCTTGAGCCATTTCAAAATCCTTCATGCTTTCCCCCCCTGCAAATTTCTTGAAAAAGTAGCCTGCACTCCGTTCTACCTCCATACAGTCAACCATTTTTCAACTCTCCTGCTGGCGCATTCTGCTCTTGCTCATCAGCAATGACTGTCACGTGGCTCACTCTGCTGCTCTCTGTCCTTATCTTACTGGCTTCCTCTCATCGTCTATGAAAATTGACCACTGTTGCCTTTTAAGACAATTGTTCCATATTTTCTTTTATCCCATTTTTAATTCCTTGGCAGATTCATGGTTGTGCATGATGGTCTGAGATCTCCCCAGCCCTTCCTTTCTCTCATCCCCCTTCTCCCGCAGAAACTCTTCTTCATAGCCAGTCCTTCTTCTGCTTCTTCTTTTGTGTGTGACCCACTCGGTTTCATTAAAGTTACTTTCATTTAATTTCATGATTAATTTATTTAATTTTATTAATTTCTAATTAAATTTATTAATAATTTATTTAATGTTTAGATTTAATAATTTAATGGAAGAATTGTGGGTGGGAGAAAGTTATTTTCTGGAATGTATACAACATAGCACTGGTTACACCTCTGAAAAAAAATGAGCTCTCTCTTCCTCAGAAGCCATTAACAGCCAACACCAACAGTCCTCCAGAGAAGGGCCCTCCCCATCCATAATGATATACCCAGTTTTGTTCAGGGTTTGTGCAGATAACCACAGCTGCCATGAGTTCATGTCATGTAATGTCCAAAAGACATATTTTTGCTGGGCATCTCCCCATCCTATGGCTTTTACATCCTTTCCTCCTTCCTCTTCAATATATCCATAATCTGTGAAGGATATTATATAGATGTCTCTTTTACTATCAAGTTTTCCACAACTTCTTTTTGTATACTGAGCAACACAGGGACCCTTTTTCTCAGATCTTTTCTCTGCTATTTTGGATTGCTTCACTCTCCTCTGTAGGATCCTCCTCATCCTCCTCTTTAGTCTGTCAAGTGCTGTTATTCATTGAGGAGGCTGCCATTAGACTCTCTTCTCTGTCTTTCCCCTCCTCTTTTCCACCCTCCCCTCCCAGATCCATGGTTTCCACATGTGTGCTAATGATACCCAGACAGAGATCAACGTGCTGTCCAGACATCTCCCCTGAAGTTTAAACTTTGGAATCCAATTCTCAGTTCTACATCTGGACTTGGACATCTTCATGGCCCACTGACCTCAATGTTTTCCCAAACGAATTCATTATTTTCCCTTTCTTTCAGGGCTGCTCTTTCATTTATGAATTATCCTAGCCAGAGACTGGGTGTTACTTGTCTAATTCTCTATTCCCGCTCCTCATCTCTACATCTAATCGAGCATTGAAACCTGTTGTTGGCAGTCTTGTAAATGGTTTTCCAATCTATCCTTACTTCCTAATATCTTCCAGATGTTCTTCTGGTCTACAATAACATAACATCTCTTCTAGCTGACTCTGATAATTTCTTTCTGACTTAGTTTGCATACAAAATCCAGAGGGATCTTTTAGAATTTAATATTATCCTGCTCCTACTGAAAATTCTCTAATAGTTAGAAAGACTACATATGTGACAAGGCTTAGTCTTCTAATGTGGTGTGGAGAATGACTCCCAGAGATGTTTAAAATCCTTGGATTCTGTGAATGTTATTTACCCAGCAAAGGAGACCTCGCAGACACAATTCTTCAATTTTCAGTGGAATTCTAGTGCCATGGGATCTTAGAAGGTGAGTTGTTTAGTGAGAAATAAAGAAAAAAGAGACTGGAGAAACCCAAGGCCTAAGAAGAGACTCCATCCATTACTGCTGGCCCTGGAAATGGAAGAGTAGAGCAATAATTAACCCTAAAGTCCTTTACTGCTGGCCCTGGAAATGGAAGAGTAGAGCAATAATTAACCCTAAAGTCCTTTTGAAAAAGTCATATGGAAACCTACTGCAGAAGATTCCTAAAATATATACAGGTATCAAAGGAGTTTAAGTGGAATTAGCCTATAAATAGAAAGACTGCCTCAGTTGGACATTACACACTATCAAATAAAGCAATCAGTACTAGAAACTTATATATTTGGAGTTATTGGCTAGTGGGGTCTCATAGACATCCAACCCCTGCCCCAAAATTACAAGCTGTGGCTGAAGCACTTGGTTGCTCTTCACAACTTGATAGTAAGACTCTACTGCCAAAAACATTGCATACTTATGTTATACAATGTGAAGAAATCTAGCTGGTACTCGACTGGTGGCTTCATCTTTAGTGACTAGCATTCATATCCCTGGAAGGTATCTTGTACAGAAAACACCAGTCTCATCAAGTAATGAACATGGTGAGCTACAGTAATGGCTTGCATGGTCAGAAATGCCCAGTGGTGAGATGCTCTGGGGGTAGCCAACCCCGTTTTAAAAACTGTCCAATGGACACTCTTCAGGATTATCCCTTATTTTCTGGAATTACAGGTTAAAAATATGTAACCCACAGCCAAAAACTCAGAGCAGAATCTCTTTTTCAATAAGCTGAAGTGTTTGCGTCTGTTTCGAAGTTGCCTAGCTGAGAAATTTTCTGCTAGAAGTTCTCCATTAAAGCTTCATTGGAACCGGAAGGTCTCAATAAACACTGACTGATACTTTGTGTTCTATAGCTGGCTAAATTTAATAATCTTGAGATATTAACGATAGTAATTTGGTAGATGATTTAAAGGCTATGAGCAGTTGTTGTTCTGTCAGATGACCCTAGTTTAATTCCCAGCACCTTGTGATGGCTTACAACTATCTGTGATTCCAGTTTTAGGGGATTGGATGCCCTCTTCTGGTCTTAGAGGTCACCAGGCATACAGGTGGTACATAGACACATATAGGCAAAATAATAATTCCTAAAAACAAAACAAAACAATAGACCCCCCCCAAAGTTGTAATGGAGATCTAATTCAGCAGTAAAATGCTTTACTAGCAAGCACAAACTTTTGAGTTCAAATTCCCAGCATCACAATAGTAGATAAATAAATCTATATACTTCAGTCATATTGATTAAATCAAAACAGACACAAACACTTCTCCAGGGATGAGTTCTAGTTTTGAAAGGCTAGTCAGGTGATTCTCATGTTCAAGTAATGTTTAAAAATACTTCTTGGCAATATCTGGTGGAAATCCGTGCTGAGAGAGAGTGTGGAATAATTATAGGTGGGGGAATGCTCATTCTGTCACATCACCCAGGTCATTGCTGGCTTAAATATGTCACTGAATTGGCCTATCACTGGTTTCACAAATTATGACAGGGTTTGTCTTTTTTACAACTCCATGATCCCTTTCAACATCTTGTTGCCTGAAATGTAACAATTGGTTTTTATCTATCCCTTACTCACTTAGGTGAACACGGCAGCGCTGTGTTCCACAGCATCTCCCCAAGGGTGATCACTTCTTCGGTTTCTGAAACCAACCTATAGGCTAGTGCTCTGAGATTTTTATCTCTCAACTGCCTCTTAGAGCGCATAGTGGAGAGCCATGCTTGGGAAGTCGAGCCCACTGGAATACTCCAAAGGGAAATATAGTTTTTGATTGGGTAAGACTAGATCCTAGGTAGGGACTGGGACTAAGGTGAAGCTCTGTTCATCTGCCCACACACTGGTGACTAAATCCTGCTGCAGTGATCCTGGCCTTGCTTGTGTGCACTTCTCCATCGCCCTCTGCACTAATAGCCTCATACTGACTGCGCATGCACTTGCTTGTTTCTTTCTCAGCATCTTACTTACAGACTCTTTCCATTTTAGCAGTTTAACTCACAGTTGGGACTTAGTACAAAGCGCCCCGATCTTTACCTTTGATCATTTTCTGCCCTCCTGGACTGCGGATTTGAATTCGTTCCTTCAATAACATATCCCATCCCCAAAGGAAGATGTTTGAAGACCACATGCTTGCACTGGGCACAGTGTTTACACCCCACTTTAGGTCTTAGACTTTGTGTAGTAATTTGCTCGGACCACTCGAACAATGGAAATTTAATTCTACTCCCCTCTCCCATCCCCTACAACAATTCTAGAGAAGGAACATCTGAGCGCAGGTGAAGTGGCCCTGGTCTCTGCTGACGTATCACTCATTGTCTTCCGGATGGCGGATGCCCATATTCTGTTCCCTGTATCTCCTGTCATTAGTTATTTCTTCTATTTTTTGAAATTATAACATAATTATATACTTTTCCCCTTCCCTTCCCTCTCTCCAAACCATGCCATACATTCAGCTTTGCTCCCCGTTAAACTCATGGCTGCTTTCAGTAATTGTTGGTACATACATATACATATATATCTATATATCCCTGAATATGTAAATACATGTAACCTGCCCAATCTGTAGAGTGTAAGTTTTCAGGACTGACTAGTTGGTTTTGAGTAAACCATTGGCGTGTTCTTCCCTGGATTAAGACTACTTCTCCCCCTCTCAGCGTTCTCTAGTTGCCTACAGATCTTTGTGCAGGTTTAAGGCCACATGAGTCCTCCCCCATGATCTTCAGCAGATCTATTGGTGTCCTTCTTTAGGCAGTCATATTGGTGAGACTTTATGGGTGTAGCTTCTGATGTTCTTAAGAGACCCAGTCTCTCAGCAAACTCCCTGCTCCTTTTGCTCTTAGGATCTTTCTGCCCCTGTTCTTCAATAATCCCTGACCCTTAGGTTTGGGAATTGTATTGACGTTTTATCCTCTGGGACTGGGTTCCCTGTATTTTCATGTAGTCTTCCGTCTGTGTTCAAGTTGACTTTTTAAGAAGACGTTAGTCATATCAGCGTCTCACTTTTAACCACGTTTGAATATAATAATATATTTTTAAATGCATCAAATATCATCACATTGGTAAGCACTAAGTATCAGGAACACAATTCAGCTTACGAACCGTAAGTGATTTTAATGAAAAAAACAAAAACCCTACTTAAACCTCAAATTAGTGTTAACTAATTAGTGTTAACTTTTACTTCTCTATGTCAAGTTTTAGACAGACACCTGTCTGTTTATTTATTTATCAAGGAGTGGGATTGCCACAGTGTGCAGATGACGTCAGGGGACAACTTCTACAGGTCAATTGTTTTCTTCTACCATGTGGGTCCTGGTGAACCAACGGAGGTCATCAGGTTTGGCGTCAAGTGCCTTTACCTGCTTGCTTACCCATGGCTGGCTTTATTCTACTCCTTTCTAAGCTCATTTCCATATAAGCATTTTATTTTGACTTTGAGTACTAAGTGTCGTTTATTATGTCTTACAGGCAGGAAATGCAAATGGAGAAGGGCACTGCTTATTCCAAGTCAAACTATTACTGGTTCTGGATCGACCAACTGGAACGGCTGTGGCTGCACTTGGTTTAGTGCCATTCACTCCTGTTTGCTTCCGCCCTCAACACAAATCATCTTTGAAATAAGCTGAGCTTGTTCAGTGACTTCTGGGTGGAATGGCCTCAAGATTTTTAGACACTTTGAGACATAGCGAGTTACTAAGAACCCAATTTATTTTTTATATAGTGAATCCATTGGACATCATAATTCTTGCCTATATCTACAGCAAGTTTACAAAGAGACATGATGCCCAATGGCACAAAAAATAAAGTACACATTGTACCGGTCCCTGGTTATTTTGTCTTCACTTTGTCAGGTCTCTGGCTTCCCGAGTGCACAGTAAAAGCAGGACTCTGAGGAATTAGTGGGGGAGACGAAAGGGTTAGGCAAACAGAGTGTTATTGAATAAGCGCACTGCATAAATATTAGGACAGGAGACCAGCGACCTCAAATAACTCTGCCTTTCTTCCACGCTCAGAGCCCAGCACTACCTCGCCAGCTCCTCTGACTCACTCAGCAGATAATCTTGTGTAGCTTAAGGACTGCCTGGGTAGGGAGTCACTGCCTGCCTGTCATCCTGCTGAGCTGTTAGGCGGAGCAAGGCTGTTTGCCGGGAACTTTCTGGGCTCTCAGATAAAATGTGCTTATCAAGTATAGCCCATTGCCCAGTGTTTCAATCTCAGCTGGGAAGGAGCTCCTCCCCAGGTCAAAGCAATGCACACCAGCACCATGGGGGATCTCACTCTGGGCCAGAAATGCATTAAAGGAAGGTCCTGTCTTCCCTCCAGGAAGAGAAGTTTCCAGAAAAAAGAAAACCACTGTAGCGGCTCATGGTCAAAACAGTGGACTTGGTCCAAGCAGGAAGACATTTGCTCTCTGAGGAATCTTTAGCTGTGGGGGGAAATTTCAGCTATTTGGGACTGTATGCTAAATTCACATAGTTCATGCAGATAAAAAAAGATAATAAAAGGCCCAGAGTTAACATTTTAAGGCACCTCCCTGAGTTTACAACACTTATTTTTATGCATTCTTAATGACACTGTATGAGTCTTTACCGAGGACGTGCTACACATCAGGACTAGCTCTAGTAGCAGCAGGCATGAGACATGTTGTGGGCGATATGAAAGGTAAGTATACAGTCATGTAATATGAAGTATCTGTTAAGGTAAATGAGTTTAGAGCCAGGCAGAGGTGGTGCACGCCCTTAATCCCAACACTTGGGAGCCAGAGGCAGAGGCGGAGGCGGAGGCGGAGGCGGAGGCGGAGGCGGAGGCGGAGGCGGAGGCGGAGGCGGAGGCGGAGGCGGAGGCGGAGGCAGAGGCAGAGGCAGAGGCAGACAGATTTCTGAGTTTGAGGCCAGTCTGGTCTACACAGTGAATTCTAGGACAGCCAGGGCTACACAGAGAAACCCTGTCTCAGAAAAAACAAACAAACAAACAAACAAACAAACAAACAAAAACAAATCACACCAAACCAAACAAACAGAACAAGATACATGAACTTAGAAGACATAGCATCTCCTTGGGCGCACAGCCGTGAAGCGGTAGAGACTGGGCGTTCAGGTAGCCTGGCTCCTGGAGCTAAACTCTGAGCTGTTACTTCCCTCTCATACCAATTGTAAAACTGTCCATTCTACCCAAAGGAACATCTGAGATGATGGTTTCCCCAGGACCTATTCTCGTGGGAACTCACCTCGAGGTAAGAGTTAGAAATACCCACAGTTTATTGTTGTCAAAGTTCTGCTGAACCTTGTGACATTCCCCCAAAAGCTACCGTATCTCTAAATCCTCCTGAACAAGGAACTGTTTGAAAGCAAAAAGAACAGTGAAATCATTACACACACACACACACACACACACACACACACACACACACACACACACACAACTGACGCTTATCGAATTCTTTCTACGTGCCCGAGGCTGAAGCTTGAAGTATGTTACACATGTGGTAACTTCACATTCGCAAGAAAACACTACCAGATGAATCCTGTCATTATACATGTTTGGATTGAATTATGTTCCCTTGCAAACATGAATGGTACGGTTAGGTTCTCAGACCTGGTTGGAACCGGAGAATGTGAACTTATTTGGAAATAGGATCTGGATAGAGATGATTGAGTTAAAATGGAATCCTGGAAGTAAGCCCCAATCCAGTACTCCTTGGTGTCCATACAAAAGGAGAAATCTGGAGGCTGGCGAGATRACTCGGTAGGTAAGATGCTTCCTGTGCCAACCTGAGGACCCCTGTTTGACCCCAGAGTGACAGAGTGATTTTGGCTTTCTCAGCATCTTGACGTCAGACCTCCAGCCTCCTCCAGTCAGGGAGACAGATAACTTGTTTGAAACAATTCCTTTAAGGACTTTGCGATGGCAGCCACCGGAAACCACAATCGGTGTCTTATGGGTCACGGAACTAAGGGACAGAGACTTGGAGCCACTCATGGCAGCCTGCACAGCTACTAGTCAAAGGTGGTTTGCCCCGCAATACTGGTAGACAAAGGTGGCTTGGTGTAAGCTGTGAGCTTCTGAAGAATATATATACTTAAAAACCATGTGAAATATTACTGCTGTTGGTCATGTGAATGGTCTCGTGTAGCTCCTGAAGTCTCCGAACCTCCCGTCTTAAAGGGCACAGAGCACAGAGCGTTCCCAGTGGGGCCATTCTGGCACAGGCGGAAGGGGCATGTCTGTGAGAATGCAGGACGCTCAGCAAAACTGGAGAATGTAAGTGCCAGGATCTGGGGCCAGCCAGAGGTCTTCCTGGTCCTGCCTGGAACACGGGTCTGACCAGACCCAGGACGTGTGAACGCCAAAGCAACTGCGGTCTGGAGCCTCGGTCCAGAAATCTGAGCTGTTTGAATGTTTTAAAACCCTACGAGAGGATCAGGTTAATTACGAGAATGCCAAAGCTGCCTTCCGTACGCACACACACCTTCTGAGCTAAGACACCTGGCAAGTGAAAATATTTTCTGAACTGAGAGATAATGATTAGGTAATGTCCGCAGATGGGGAGGGGAGAAGGGAGGAGGGCCTGACTGGGCACCATCCCAGAGCTCACGCGGGTCTGCATATCTCCACAGTGAGTCCTCTCTTGGAAAGTGAACCGCAACCCACATTGGTAGGGGGAGCCCAGACCGAATCACCTCTACCCCCTCCAGAAGGCAGGCAAAGGTGGCATAAGCTGGCTAGCTAAGTCAAACTGGATTTTGGGTAAACTTAGGGGAATTGGGCACAGGACAAGATTAATGAAGACAGAGGAACAGGGTCCAGGCCTATGTTGGCATCGGGGCAATTTTCTGCTCTGTCCTCAGAAAACAAGCTGTATTGGACCACAACGGCTTTGTGTCTTCTCCTGTGATGTCTACATGGAAGGAAGGGAGAGCCTCAAACAGGTGAAATCTCTAGCTGTCCTGGGTGCAGTGATGTGCAGGAGGCTTTTACTGTCTTGTTGATTTCTTTTTTTTTTTTGCTGGGTGTATTTGGCATGACCATCACACTCTGTTTTCTGTTACTGACCCAGAATGCCTGATGTGGGTGATGCATACAGGAGAGAATTTTACTCTGCTCATGATTCTCATGACTACAAATTGCAAACAGCATGACCCAGGCATCTGCAGAGGATTCCTGTGGTTGTATCCTAACGTGGTCCCTAGAAGCCAAATGGGAAGTTCCTGTATTCAGAAGGGTCACATGTGTTGGAGGAAGAGCCTAGGCGGACAGACCTACTAGGAGCCACTCCTGTGAGGCTGGGCCCATTCCTCAGAGAGAGTTCATTTACGACTGTGGAATCCTGATACCGTCTACTCCTTAAAGGCTCCACCACCTCTTTCTGCTGCCACACAGGAGACAGAGTTTCCAGCACATGCAACCTTGGGGACACCCTTATACCATATGCAAGCCATACCTTCTGGGTTTTGCAAACCCAAGTAGCATCAGATAATAAGATGGCAGGGCTGGTAGCACAGCCATCAAAGCTGCACCCTGGCAATTCTTGGGTAGAGCATATAGACCCCAAGACCCAGGACCCAACATGTGGGCCACACAATGGGATGTCCCAGAAGAGAAGACAAGACAAATAGTTAACTTTTGCTTAATGTGGAGGCCAAAGAGCCACGTAACCAACAGTTAAAAAAGTACTAGGTTTTGAGATAAAGGACAGAAAGATTAACTTCCTTCATTGTAAATTTCTTAGCCCATAGACACTGATCAACACTGATTGATCACAAGCTGGCGACAACAAATGTTTAAACAGAATATCTTAGTATTAACATTTCAGTTCCTCCTTTAGAACAAAGACCCAGAAGCATGCATACACTTGTATAGAAAGTTTAAATCCTGGGTGTTTTATATATCACTGTTTACCTCAACCTTTATTGTCCCTACTTTGCTGTTAAGCCCTGGACCCTGAGACAGCAGATTCCACAGTAGAATTCCAGAGATAAACAGACAAGCCATGGACTCACCTGGGAGTGGGTCCTGGGGCCTGTGCACTGATACCCAAGGCAAAGATTGCAATGGCTAAGGTGATGGTCACGCCGGAGGCCATGCTGCTCCTCCTAGGCAATCCTGGAGTCTTGCAAAGCATTTCTTTGCAACCGGAGGACAGGGGACAATTCTTGCTCCGGTATGTTCAGGGTTTTGTTCGTAGGTGTTGGTTTGTGCTAACTAAGTGTCAAAGTCCAACCACTGGAGAGTCATTTATTGTAATTCCTGACTGCTATTTTCCCTTATTGACAAAGTGTCTTGTGCAATAAAATGGGGGGGGGCGAGGGGGGAGCTAAGGTGGATAAAAATTAGGAGCAGGGTTGTGTAAATAAAGCAAACAATCAAGCAAAATCCTAGCATTTCTTTCCTTGGGAGACTCTGGAAGGGAAGATAAAGAGAGAGGCACAATTTATGGGAGAGGCCCATGGATTATTCTCATGGAGACCTTGGCTCAGAATAATTCCAGAAATGGCAGGATCAGAATGAAAGTCGAGGCTCAGGTGGGGATATTCTAACCACCTCTCCCTCTGAAAGTCAGAAGTGTGGCTTGTTTCCACACAAGCAAGGTAAAGGGTGGAAATGTAAGCTTTTCGTATATACTTTACACGCCTTTTTTAAAAAAAATGTGTATATTCTTCTGCAAAATGCAAAGTAGGGGCCACAAGACTTTAGCAATAGCCACCAAATGGATTTGTCTTTATTGTGATGGTAGCACGCATTGAAAGGACAGAATTTTCCTCTACCACGAAGAACGCTGCTTGTCCTGCCTGCCATCTCCACATTCTCCAGGGCTGTGGAGAAGGAGAGGCTCTGGAATGGCTGAGGAATGTGGATCCTGCAACCTCTCTGAGAACACTGGTTACACAGGAGAACAACCTGGGGGTGTCTGTTACTCTCTTTCTTACTCAAATTTAACCAGTAGGGCTTCTTGAATCTTTCTAATGTGTGTCCAGGCTTGGGACTTAGGAATACACAATGGGGGCAGAGAGATATCTGATATGTTGGAGGTTTGTAGGTAATGTATTATGACTGTCTCGTGATGCTCTTCTTATCTATTGTTTTCTTTGCTTGTTTGGGGCAGGGTCTGACAGGGCAGCTCAGGCTAGCCCTGAGACTTGCTGCAACCCTCTGTCTAAACCCAATCGCTACAATCACAGATATGAGCCCATACCCAGCTGTTCCCAACAGTTTTGTTTCAGGGAGACAGATTTGCCTCAGACCCTCCCACGGCATAGGATGCCCTTGAACTCCTGATCATTCTGCATCCATTTCCCAAGGGTAGAGACTGCAGGCTTTCACTACTTTGCATGGCTCCCTGACACAGCTCTTAAGAGACATTCACAGAAAATTACTACTTACAACAGCAAATCTTGAACATTAGCATAGGCAAAGGTAAAACAGATAGATGTCTGGTTGGTGGGATGACAGAGCTAGTTATTTTAGGACAATCTTCCTTATGCCACTGATAGTAAAGTCTCTAATCTCTACCTTTTTCTTAATAATTTTTCCTTCTCTCATACAGAGCTTGAGAACTAGTTGAACTAAATCCACAGACTTCTCATTTACTGTGGAGACCATGTGCTTGCTTGATGTGTAAGCCATGTAAAATTGTCAAGTCATAAGATTGATTTTTAAAGGTGTCAGTGACTGAATCCATACCAGAGGGACACTTTTCGTGAGCCTTAGGTGGGTGGCATCTGGACTCAGTACAGTTCTGTCACAGTATATGAGGGACATATATGGTCCCTGTGGACACTCTCATGTCTTTGGCCCCAAGGGCATGAACTAAGTTAGCATAGGATGCTGTTCTATGTTAATGAGGCGATGATAGTTGATTAGACTGTGAGTCTTTAATTTGGTAAGTTGTCACAACTAGACATTGCAAAATCACCTTTGTCCTGGGAGACTGACTGTCTGGAGAGATGGAAGGGACAAGGACAGACATCTTGATTGTTGGATTGGAATGGGAGGCTATTCTAAATTGCTACTTGATTTAATCATCAGTCTACACAATGCAACAATATGAGTAAAGTATAATAACAACCCACAAGTTGGCGATATATTCGCTATAACGTATACACTATATGAACAACATGGCGTTTTCTTTGACAGTGTTCTTCACTCTTCTAGGCTCCTGACATCTATCACGTACCTGACACGTTTTGAAGTGAGACTTGTGCCTTGTGTGTGTGTTGGAGAAAGAGAGGGCTGGGATGAGTTAGACAGAAGGAGCAAAAATCACATCTTTATTGGGATAACACATAAAAGCCACCGGAGATGAAAACGGGAACTTTATAACATGCTGGCTTATCTGTATATGCAAAAAAAAAAATTATTTCTCAACGGCTCCATCACAGAGCTGAAGAAACACTGGATATGGAGTTGCTACCCTCTGTTCAGTCTCCTCCAGGCAGGAGGCATGCAGGGTATAGGCTTCCCACCATAGTTTCGAGGACTGCTGTTAATATTTTGATCAGCCCATGCTGTTTCCAGGGAGCTCTGTGAAGGCGCCCACCCCATCTGCTCCCTCTGCGGCAGGGCCTCGGTGGAAGACAACCAACTGGCTCACTCTTAGCTCTAGGGGTTTCCGCCTTGAAGACACCACATGGTTTTCTATCAGTTAAGATTTTCTTCTTCTCTTTCTTCTTTTCTTAAATCTCACGTTGCTGAATGGTACTTTCACACAGTAATATAACACACACCTTTGCCCACTTGAGCTGGTAGAGACTCATGGGTACTCTGACCAGCATCATGAAAAGGTTTTGTTGTTGTTGTTGTGTTTTTCGTAACGTGAAAAAATGTGGCTCAGGGTCATTTCCATTTGGCCCCTTTAAAGGTATAAGAGTTCTTTTCAAAAGAACTTTTTATTGGTAGTAATGGGTTCTCTCGAGGGCTAGGAATCTCAGATTGGGTATCCTTGGTTCATTCTTTTTTTCTTCCCCATCCCCCCTTTTTTAAAAAAGATATTTGCTTTATTTACATTTCAAATGTTATCCCCTTTCCTTGTTATCCCTCTGAAAATCCCCTATCTCATCCCCCTCCCCCTGCTTGCCAATCCCTCCCCCCAACTTTCCTGACCTGGCATTCCTCTACCCTAGGGCATTGAGACTTCACAGGATACAATTCACAGACCACATGAAGCTCAAGAAGAAGGAAGACCAAAGTGTGGATACTTTGATCCTTCTTAGAAGGGGGATCAAAATACCCATGGTATTTTCACAGCCAACCAATAGACTGAGCATAGGGTCCCCAATGGAGGAGCAAGAGAAAGGACCCAAAAAGATGAAGAGGTTTTTTAGCCCCATAGGAGGAACAATAATATGTACCAACCAGTACCCCCAGAGCTCCCAGGGACTAAACCACCAACCAAAGAGTACACATGGAGGGACCCACGGCTCCAGCTACATATATATGTAGCAGAGGATGGCCTTGTTAGACATCAATGAGAGGAGAGGCCATTGGTCCTGTGAAGGTTCCTTGGTTCATTCTAAAGCTTCTCCTCAGTGAGCCCTGGAGCTCTTCACCTTTACTTGCAACACATGCCCGGGATGGTGGTGGTGGTGGGGTGACCAAATCACTGAATACAGAGAACCTGGGGCCACCACAAAGTTCAGTGTTTAGGTAGGCCTGTGTGTTGCCATTCTCAACACCTAACAAATGTAATGCACTGTTGACAACGTGAATTAACAGATGAACGAACGACTAGAGAGACCCACAGGGCTGCGCTTTGTTAAGAGTTAAAAGTCAGCTTCCCTCAGCTTTGATGGCCGAGAACTGCATTCTGTTCTTCTGTAGCTAGTTCATCTTCCCTGACTATCAGACAGGTACACACACCTCAGTGAGTTGGCCTGTTCTCACTATTTATTTTCTCTGAAAACATCCATTCCTTCAAATGAAGGCGTTTCAGGGTGTGGCACATTGAACTCCCTTTACCAGAGCTTCTTCTTATTATTTTTTTTTGTTTTTTGTTTTTTGGTTTTTTTTTTAGAGACAGGGTTTCTCAATGTAGCCCTGGCTGTCCTGGAACTCACTCTGTAGACCAGGCTGGCCTCGAACTCAGAAATCTGCCTGCCTCTGCCTCCCAAGTGCTGGGATTAAAGGCACGCACCACCCGGCTTACCAGAGCTTCTTATTTTAAAGGTTCTCATTTTAAAGGTAGATTCCTCAAAGTGGGAACTGACTATGTACACAGGTGTGTGTGTCTGTGTGTTTGTGTGTGTGTAAATTACTCCCCTGCTTGATAATCCTGGCCCTGAGGTCAAGATGCCTATTCTTGCAGCTTCTCTGAGTATTTCCATTCTTGTGGCCTCATTCCCAATGCAGGTAGAGAATTGCCGTCCAGATCCCATAGTGTTTATTCTCTTGTTAAAATAGATATATCTTCTCCAGCTTCTAGCATTGTCATTTCCTACCATTTGTGTCCCAAACCAATCTCTGGGGTCAGTGAAGAATGCAGGAGGCAACTGTCAGTTGTCAGTCTCTTCCTTTCTTTCCTGTTATCTCCTATGTCTAATACTCTCATCTCCCCTGATTGTAAATGAAAATTTCTGTGGTGTTCAGTAAATATAAGGGAGAGGGTACTTAAATATACTCTAAACATATCTGTGATTCTACTCCAACCCACTTGGGTTACCCTTTACTCTATTCCTCTTAAAACAACAACAACAACAACAACAACGAGCTAAATTAATAACTGGAGTCAACCATTATAAATATCAAGGGCTGGAAAGAGGATTGAATACACCTATATAAACACCACTGAAAGGAAAATATAGTCATGAAGATTTTCATAATTTGTCTTTTGTTTGTTTGTTTTTTCCCCTTTAATTATTACTTGCTTCTTGGTTACCGAGAAGCCCACACTGTGTTCTCTGTGGAGACCAGCACTCATGAGTTTAGTCTAAGGTAGAAGTTCATAATTATCCATATTACTCCAGCAAAGCAAGGTCAAAGAAGCAGGGTACTCATGAAGTAAGATGACAAGTGGCTGGCCTGGGTCCATCAACATCATTGTAATTAGGACATGTTAACAGATCTGCTGCTGGTGTGTGGCTTTGTTCACATCCATGTGTGTCAGGTAGATTTAGGACATGTGCTCTGGTTATTTTTAGCAGAAAAGAATTAGTTAAAAACCATGCCATTTCCCAGAACACATTAGGGGCTTTGTTATTGAGCAATCTCATTAAATGGTGATAGCTTAAATATTTACCAGGCACTTGTGGGCAACCCCCATCTTTCAGTAGAAGACTTTATTTTGAACCAACTCCAGGCACTGGGGTCAGAGTCCTCACTCGTCAGGTAAATCCAGGGTCAACCACATTCCTGAGTTAGCTATGTCCTGTCCTTTTCCACCCGGCTTTCAGCACAGGAAGACAGAGCAACGCTGTTTGGCTTGATGGGAGAGTCTGACCATTATGGGAGAAGAGACTCCACTATAACAGTGCTGCCACAAGATACCCATTAGAAAAACACTCTGAGCTGATAGCACAATTGCAGCCATTTTAAAACCTGGAGGCCAACTTCATATGAGCTGTGAGGGTTACAGATTCCTCTCATTGGGTTATGTAGAGCAGAACCATGATTTCGTAATTAGTGTAGCATTTCCCCAAAGAGACATTATCTTAAGAAACCCGAAACACCTTTTCCCTTTCTTTTGCATTCATGTAAGAAACCTTAGGGTTTTCTGGCTGTTAACATTTAACTCTTTGCTTAGGCACATTTGATGCTTAAAGGAAACTCTAGGGTTCCCATAAACCATCAAACTTTCAGGACAGGTTGAAATACCATGTCTACTAATGAGTGTATGGGATAGATTTGTTCCCATTTTTTTAAGGCTACTTCAGTAAGCATACCACTCTTTGTCCAACAGTAGTTCTTATTGCATTTACAAGAATGACTTCTTCTACATGAGCATGGTTGGCTCTCGCATGGCATGTGCTTCCATATTGAGCCACACAGAAAGAGAACCAAATGTCCCATGATAGTATGCACCAAAAAGATGTGCCTCCCCGGAACAACAATATGAACCAAACAGTACCTCCCAGAGCTTCCAGGGACTTAACTACCAACCAAAAAGTACACATGGAGGGACACTGGACCATGTGGCTCGAGCCACATGGATAGCAGAGGATGACTTGGTTGGACATCAGTGAGTGGAGAGGCCCTTGGCCCTGTGAAGGCTTATAGCCCCGGGGTAGAGGAATGCCAGGACAGGAAATCGGGAGTGGGTGAGTTGGTAAGCAGGGGGAAGGGGAATGGGATAGGGGGTTTATTGTAGGGGAAACCAGGAAAGGGGATAACATTTGAAATGTAAATAAAGAAAATATCTAATAAAGAAAAAAAGATGTTCCTCCTCAGTATCTTATTCTTTAGAATTGTTAGGTTCGATGGGCAGTGGTGGCGCATGCCTTTAGTCCCAGCACTTGGGAGGCAGAGGCAGGCAGGCAGATTTCTGAGTTCAAGGCCATCCTGGTCTACTGAGTGAGTTCCAGGACAGCCAGGGATATACAGAAAAACCCTGTCTCGGAAAAACCAAAAACCAAAATACAAACAAACAAACAAAAAACTCAATCCCCCCACAACAACAACAACAGCAACAACAACAAAAACAAAAAACAAAAAAACCCCAGAATTGATAGGTTCAATATTCAGTCTTTGGTATTTTCTAGAACCTGCTTTAGGATGTGTTCCAGGTCTTTGTTGAAATAAGATTCCCGAATTTAAACCAGAGCACCATGACAGAGAGTATATTTAGCTGACCACTGTCCTGCCTGCCTGCCACTGCAGGTCCCTGAAATGGCTAGTACCACCCAGAATGACCCCTACATATGTGTGTCGTGTGAGGTGAAACATGACTGAATAGGAGAAGCAAAAGACAAAGGGCATGAGCCAACACTGTCCAGTGACCATCATATGACAGAGTCTGGAGCCACGCCCACCTACCATATCCAATAAAGTCACAGGAAGGGAATGCCTGCTGTGGGTGTGAGAGGGACTGACCTTGAAAGAGCCTGGATAATTGTTTTTACAGCACAGGTTTCCACTTTCTCTTATTGTGACAACCCCAAATGTGGAGGATTAGCAGTTTCTCTTCTTCTACCTGCTGTGTTATATACCTTGTAATAGTCGGTCCAAAAGCAGGAGTCAAATACCAGAATGAGCTTCACAGAGACATGAGATTTTTGTCATTCCAGTTTATTGAATGAGTAAATTTATAGCTTTATTTGCATACAGAAAAGTGCACAAGAAGACAAGGACGTACAAAACTGTTGTGTGGCTGATCATCACTTTCAAAAAAATTCAACTATCTAGAAAGAGTTACCTCCAGTTTAGCACATCTTCAGGTATTTGGAATTTTTAAAGTATGATTTCAAGTCTGTGTTTATAACAACTGAGAAGGAAGTCAGACAGGAAAGAAAAAGAAACATATATCATAGATAATTAACGATTAGCGTTAAACAGAAACCCACAGGACTTCAGCGTGGATTACTTGGGGCTAATCAACAGAGGCTCACAAGGCTGGTTCCTTGTTTAAAGACTGAGCAGTCATTTTCTTCCAGCGAAAGGTAGGTAAGATTGCACTAACACCCAACAAGAACCTGAGCATTTTGGGTCAAGAGATAACATTTAAAAAAAAAAAAAAAAACTCAACATAAACTAAAGAAAACACAACTTGGCAGGAACAAACCCTTCGGTCCTGTATACCAAAAGGCCTGAAAATGAAAATCTACTGCGTAGGTCTCTGAGGTTATGAGGAAAATATTGCCAGCAGATTTTTCAATGATAACCCCAAATATTTGTCCATGATTGTGGCTTCAGGAAAGTTTTCCGGTTACTTGGATAAAGGCCTAGTCATCCAGTAAGGACCCAGTGTATTTGGCAGTCACATTTAGCTTTCAGAATACTGTCCTTTATTGCTGAGCAGAGTCCAGCTCCTCTACTGTTTTAAATTGCTCGATGAAACTTCAGTCTAAGAAAACAGTCCCCCAAGCCACAGGGAGGATGAAGAGGGCGCACCTTCCAGAAGTCTAGCCCCTGGACTAACAGTGACTGGAGTGGGTGTGTGCACTTCAGATCTGTGAGTCATTTAATGCTTTTTGCCCCGTGAAAAATCTGTTCCTGGTAAAAGGGGAGTATTGTTTATATAAACCCAGGAGCAAAATGAACTGAAAGAGAAAGACAGGGAGAGATAAACAATGCTTTCCTCTCATTTAAAATAGCCAGCAAGAGATTAAAAATGGAATAGCCTAGGTCCTGGGAGAAATCACCAGAAGGAAGAAAAATTATACTTTTTTTTTTTTTTTTTTTTTTTAGTAATGCACACAATAATCATCTTTATTGAGAAAAAAATCACATGAAATAAAATCAGGATCTTCAAGGAAAATGCAGGGCATAATGTCATCAGGGTCACACAGCTGCAAAATGTCCGGAATGATAACAATGTGGGGCCCCTGGGGAGAAACCGTTTTATTAGCTTTGAATAATCCCTTATGTTTTGAGTTAGATCTTTTTCTTCTTCAAGTCAAACAAATGTAATCAATCGCCACTTGGGGCAAGATTGGTAGATGATGCAATTAGCTGAGAACCGACCATCTCAAAATGGTCCTCCGGTGGTCCGGTGGATTTGAGAAGTTAGTCTTGCTTTCATTTTATTAAAAAAAATTCTTTCTGAGTGGGAACGGGAAGCAAGGTGTCTTACTTTCCTGTTAAGAGGATATTTAGGGTTATGCTGCACGCCAGGAACCCCAAATGACTGAGAGCTATGATGATTTTGACATTTACTCAAGGCAGTGTGGTATTAAGGGTAAAGGTGGCCACACCTCTCAAGTGGAGGGTAGAATGGAGAATATTCTGAAAGGTTCGAGGGGCACAACAGAGAAGGTAGGGAAGCTACTTCATTTATATTGGAGCTAGAGAGTTCAGGAACTTAATTTATGTAAAGCCATAGTTTCAGTTTAGTTTTAGCCTAGATAGAAAGTGAAAGGCATTTTACAAGAACAAGAGGCCAAGACAAATAGGGTAACAGGTAATACGTCAAAGCTGCAGCAAGGACAGAGGTCAGCACGTCTGGCTCTCTGCTTCGTCCTTGACCAAAGCCAGTCTTTTGCCCATCTGGATAGTCAGCATTATGACTTCCTAGAGAAACATGGAAAATAATGGTTAGAATATTTGGGTTGAATATCAATGTACACCATATTAAAATGCTATTTCCAGATGTTAGTGATACTATATCCTAGAACTGATCTGAAGGTTGAACAAGACAGTAATATACACCAGATATGATAGTACATATGGATGGCCTCAACATTCAGAAAGCCAAGGAAAGAGGAGAATGGTTCAAAGCTAGCCACAACTATACAATAAGATCAAGGCTAGTCTAAAGGATGGAGTGTGGCTCTAGCCATATACATCTATATCTGTGAGGAATTATCTGGATCTGAGTAACTGGCCTGGGAAGAGCCACCCTAAATACGGGACAAGAATCCTTGGGATGGGATCCCAAAGTAAAGATGCGAAAGAAAGCTGAGCAGCATTCACATCTCTTTGTTTATTGGCTGATAATGCAAATTCCTGGGGCTGTGACCTTTTCCACCCTGGTGGACTAGAACCACAAGCCTTTTACTCCTTGGGTCCCTTTTGTCAGGTATTGTGTTGCAGCGACATGACAAGTATGTTCCCCTTGAACATGAATCCTTTTAAAGGTAGGTCTGGGAATTTAACTGGGAGAGGGCTATATTCACAAAGCCCTGGGTTTCATCTCCAGGACTATATAGAAAACTGGGTGTGGTGGTACATGGCTGTAATCCTAACACTTAGGAGGTGGAGGCAGGAGGATCGGAATAAGGTCATTCCCCACTACAGAGAGAATTTGAGGCCAATCAGAGATATATGAAACCTTGTCACAAAAATGAAAAAAAAAATAAACAAAAAACCTAAAAGGTTAAAAATGCATGTTCTATTGAATCTATTTCCATCTAGAACTGAGGTATCAGCAACACAAGCTAAAAATTTATATCTCCTAGCTAGACTATTGTTTGTAAAAATTATTTTTAAAATACTCATTATTATTAAATTACCAGAGCACTGACTTCCATGTCTATTGCTCTTAAATTACACATACCTAACATCTTGGCGATTCTAAAACTAAAATCTCATGCTTTCCCCTCCACATCACTGGTGGTCTCTTATCACCATCCACCCACTGCAAGGACAACACTAAGTAGATTCTTCTACTTACAGAAGCTAGGCAAAAGGATTTCCGAAAGGGCTCCTGTGGGCATCAGAAGATGTAGGCTGAGAAACCACCTAGGAGTTGAAGCCAACACAACAAACACTATTATAGCCATAGCAATAATACATTACGGAACCTCAGCTTCCTTTAAGCATCAGTTACATTTAACTGGTACCCCAATCAGACAATGTTCAAAGTCAAGGCTGGGGAGAATTTAATTTGTCTCCCTCAACTTGGAAGAATTGTTTTTGATGAACGATCAATGGGAGATTAAGAATTTTAATCTTCAAAGGTTCTTAAGAGACTATTTTGATTCAGCTTCTCCCATCAATGTTTTCATAAGACAGATTAAGTGAAGCCCAAGGGAGGGGTTTTGATGGTATTACTCCTCAAGTTCAGGGGGTGACAGTGCCCGTGAAATGTACTCTCACTCCAGCTTGATGGGATGTTTATACTGTGAAGCTTCCTAAGAATGTCACAGCCAAATAGGTATTCTCAAAGAGTTAATGTATAGAAAAGGTAGACTCAGGAAGCTGTAGGTGTACGTGGCATGTGCTTCTAGGGTTTGCTACTTACGGAGGAATTTGATGAGCTGAACCCTTTGGAGAAAGGGTTCTCGTGTGAGTTGTCAGCAGACTTGGTACCCGAGAGGACACCTTGTCTGGGGGCTGGCTTTGGTGGTTCTGGAAGGCAAAGGACCCAAGTAGTTAGTAGACAAGCTTTGCTCACACACAGCCCATGTTCCCTGGCTGGCTTAGCTTTGAAACTTGGTTCTTTACACCAGTGAACTAGAAATCATCACATATACCAGGACTCTATCTATTCATCACAGAACAGAAAGCTACATATATACACTATCTGAAGCGGAAGACACAACTCCCTTCCTTGTGGCCATGGTATATGGGTTAATTATTCAGCTCTCAAAAAAGTCACAATCCTCCTTTCTAAGGCTCTTGGAGGCCCTTTTGCGAAGAGTCACTAGGGGGCAGCATTGGGCCAGTCCCTGGGATTGGCTGAGGTAAAGGGCTCTAAGGTGAATGCTCAAGTTACCTCAGCAACCCTTAGTGCCAGTGGAAGCAAGAGGTAGACTACTGAAGAACATAGACGTTTCCTCTGAGCTCTGGATGGGACTGTATGTTGGTAGGCAATTGAGCAAACTTACCATTAATCTTGTTCAACAGTTGATTGGCATCAAAATCATCATGATCTACATGCTCCTGAGGAATGCCAACTTTATTGTTGAAGTAGCTGGAGAAGGCGCTTGAAGTCCCAGAGGGAGGCGTCTCTCCCTTCCTTGAGGGTACAAGAGGTGGCTGCCGCAGCTGCAAGTCCTTAAACATTTCTTTCACTTCCTTGACCTCTTTATCCCCAAGGGGGTCTAAGCCAGTGAAAGCATCACTGGGAATGTCCTTTACTGGGCCATTTCGGGGAGGTGGTTGAGGAGGTGTGGCCAGAACAGAGGACATCATAGGCTGAGGAGAGGACTGGGTGGACATGGTGGGAGGTGGAAAGATATTATTACTTTGAAAAGGATTCCCCAGAGGGCTTGTGGATGACCAGGTGTTGGGTGCCACAGAGGTCGTAGGACACCAAACTGCAGGGGGTGGAGGGGAAGCTGGGGTTGCAAATGATGGAGGCTGATTCCAGACTTGGACTGCTGGGGTTGTACCAAAAACGAGTGGCTGACCAAAACCCGGGGGCTGGCCACTAATTATGGCTCCTGGTACCACAGTTGTGGAAGGGCTGTAGACAACGGGTGTCCAGGGTCCTGCTTGCGGGGGTGTTACTGGGACAGTACCTGAAGGGAGAGGGAAAAAGAAGCTATCAGGAGACAAGCTTGAAGAGGATTCTTGTATTTTATTTTTATAACGACGACAATGACGACGAGCTCATTGTATGAAATAATGGGCTTAATCGTGGGCATTTTCAAACATCTATATAACATACTTTGGCTGTATTCACCCCTTTGACACAGATTCTTTTTTTTTTTTTTTTGGTTTTTCCGGAGACAGGGTTTCTCTGTGTAGCTCTGGCTGTCCTGGAACTCTGTAGACCAGGCTGGCCTCGAACTCAGAGATCCACCTGCCTCTGCCTCCCAAGTGCTGGGATTAAAGGCGTGAGCCACCACCGCCCAGCCTGACACGGATTCTTAAAGTTTAAAAAGCACGGCTTTCTGGGCGTATTTGTAGAGCACTCCCAAGGCAAAATGCTTTATGACGTTTTGAAGCTGGCTCAGAAATAATGGCCCGAAGACATTAAATGACTCAGAAGCTTAACTCATTTAGCACTGTCTAGCTAGCTTTCAAATGCTTGGTCCATATTCTTCCTACCACACCTTTTACTTTCCTTCTTAAGAAGAGGAATATACCCAATAGGGTCCTAATCATGAAAAGCAAAAACATTTATCAAACATGTATTGATGTACCCTGAATAGAATTTGCCAATAGCAAGAAGGGATTTGTCAAGTGGGCAGATTTAAATATGCAAATTACAATGATTATTAAGTAATTAAGATAATCGGCTGTGTCCAGTCATTATTTTGTGTTTGCATTTAATGGTTGGTTCCTGCTAAGCACTCATGGAAACCAGCTGTCATGAATGGACATGGGGCCTCAAAAAAGTCTCTCCTGTTTCAAAGTCCCCCTGATTTTTGAACCCTGCCAGAGTTGATGGAGCGATATAAAGGGAAGATAAAATTATGTTGAGGCCAATGTAGTTTTAGACTTTTACATATAAAAACGGAGGAAAGGCGATTATCCTGGGAAGCCTGCCGCAAATAAAAGTGCTTCCTGCCATGTGTCACTCCTTGTGCTTTGCCAGAAGTCAGGGTAGAGCAGTTAAAAGAAATGTGGAGGAGATAAAGCATCAGAAAGCAGAGCCTCTCCCTGGGGAACAGTGACCTGAGTCGGGGAATGAATATTATCTCCAGGATCTGCCTCCGTGTCATGTGTTCTTCAGGAGGTAGGTACCTCATGAGAACCCAGGCGGCTCCAACCTCTGTTCTCTAGACAGATTCACATCCCACACCCTGTTCTAACACAGGACATTCTCTCTGCTCTTCCCATCTGCGTTAATGAATCAGTGAAGCCTCACCGCGGAGCAAGACCAAAGCGTAAGACATCCCGCAAACCGCAGTCCAGCCTCATCCTCAACCTGGGATGCTGCTGTTCTGCTCTTGAAACCTCCTTGTTCTGAGAGTGAGAGCTCTGCGTTCATTCATGATTCACTTTAACTGCTTCCATCAAGAAAAGGCTCAAAAGAATACCCATGGCATGCACTCACTGATAAGTGGATATTAACCTAGAATCTTGGAACACCAAAGACACAATCCACCTACCAAATNAAAAAAAAAAAAAAAAAAAGAAAAGAAAAGGCTTCAAAACCAGGGATAGGAAAGACTGGCTGTAGTGAGTTTGCTTTTTTTCCAGAATGAGAACTTTAAAAGTGGGGTTTAGGGGCCGAGATAGGGATCTCTCTCTTAATCTTTTTGGCATTTGATTCTTCCATAAATGCTGGCATCTAGCTAGGAACACATTTGCTCTGTTCACATAGACGCGCCACCTCACTCACTCGATCAACATGCCTGCTGTCTCAGTGAAGGGACTGAGTCAAGAACACAATCAGATCAGGAAGCTAGCAGTCCACGCCTTGACGGGCAAACTCATGCACGCTGGCCCTGACTCCAGCGCCTTATTCTCCCATCTTGACCTCTTCACAGCAAGGCACAAGAATAACTACTGTGCAATGATAAGGTAATCCACATACTAACTTCATAGACACGTGAGCCGGGGCATGCTTGCATTCCGGAAATAGTCAGAAAGACGAAGACATGGCCTATCTTCAGATTTTCTAGTATAAGCCTTAAAAGTGGGTTTAATTTAAACAAACTTATTGACAATGCTTCAAAATAAATTAATATTGTGAATGGAAGGAAGGGTCATTTACTAATCATTTCAGCCATTTAGATGTAAATAAATAAGCTGGGCAGTGGTGGCTCACGCCTTTAGTCCCAGTGCTTTGGAAGTGCAGAGGCAGGTGGATCTCTGGGAGTTTCGAGGATGGTCAACAGAGCAAGTTCCAGGATGCCAATGCTACACAGAGAAACCTTGTCTGAAATAAATAAATAAATAAATAAATAAATAAATGAGGAAGTACCCATTTATCATCCTTCATCCTGAGCTGCTTGCCTTTCCTTGTGGAACTGCTTAAGTTTAGCCGTAGATGGTATCAATGGGAGTGCCATTCTGACTAAAGAACAGTATTACATTTGCCAGGAAGTAAGCATTTGGCAAGTCTGCATTTGTGCCAGCCTTCATCCCTATCTCCTAGACTCAACCCATTATGCCTCTAAGACATTTATGGCCCAGCTAGAGAAAGTACGGGCAAGGACTGAGGAAAAAAAGAGAGTATGGGCATAAAGCATTAATTTTACTACCTTCTGAAGCTAGATCAAAACACAGGGTACTAGTCAGAGCCGAGGGCTCAGCTTCCTTTAAGCCTTTTACCCGCCCCCAAGATCTCCAGAGGAGACAGTTCCCCAGCTGGGTCCGGCGGAAGCCAGACCTACAACCTTCCATGGTTTGGCTGAGGATCACTGCCAATGGACAGGGGCTACACTGTGGGGCTCAGTTTTGAGTTCCATGTCCAAACTTGGAAGAATCATCAGTATTCTGCAGTTGTATACCCCAAGGCCTCCACAGGGGCACCTCGCCAAAAAGCTTCCCTTCGTCTGAATAAATTAACAGTTATAAGGTCCAGCTGTATCTTCAGGCTGACTTGTTAAATATTGGCTCTAAGAATTCTTCAAGGCATTGCCATTAGACTACAGAGCCCCCGGGATGTGATCTAGTCACAGGCCTTGAATGTAAGTCCTCTGGCCTTTCTATGGAGTAAAGACACTAGCTGTTTCACCGTGGGTACGGGGGAAAAGAACAATATCCAAAAGGCGAACTCCAAAGGCTACAAAGCATTTAAAGAGGCTCTTGGTGCTGGAGCAGCCAGCAGAAGCCTGGAATCTACTGGCTTCTCATACTCGCCTGCATTTCAGTCACTCAGCAGGAGTAACATCTCCTCATCCCTACTCCTGACATGTTTAGACAGGTTTATCATGGCAGACACAAACTGCTCTCCTTTGCAGAAAAATAGCAAAGGAGAGAACAGAGAAAGAAGAAGAAGAAGACAAACAGATCGTGGTGGTGACTGATTCTGTAGAGCATATGTAAAGCCATGATCACCAATTTTACCAAAGGGTCAGAGAGTCCTTCTTGATTCATGGTCCCCCACCTCCCAAGTCGGAGCCTGTTTGAGGTTGCACAGGTGCCAAGAAACAAGCAGACAAAGGGAATCCCCAGCAGGACTGCAAAGACTATTGTTAGCGTTTCTGAAACCGAACTATGGAGCCTGAAAAGAGCCAAAGGCTGTGGAGAAAGAGTAACAGGACCAGCCTTCAATCAAGGTCCCTTCATTGGTATCCTGCGGCAGAGGCTCAGTGGATCTGGCAAGCCAGAAATAAATCTTAAACCCAGTCAATCCCACTGTCTAATAAAACTCCATCTATGCTCCTTCTAGAGTTGGCTTTCTTCCCTAGTATTTTGCCTTCTATTTCTACTTAAATGCTCTTCTAGAAAAATTATTGATTATGGGTTGCCAAGATATAAGTACTCAAAGCCAGATAGGCTTACTCGGATCCAGGTGGGGGAGCAGGGCCCAGAAGTCAGACAGAGGTTTTCTTTATGACTTAGCCTTGCTTCAAGCTTAACCGGAACCCACTCTGGGGCTTATAAGAGGGTCTGAGAGGAGATAGACCTCGATCTATCATGCCAAATGGCATAGAAAGTATGCATCTTCCTATGTGTGCTACTCAGACAGCCCCCCAGGCTCCCTCGATTTATCTTCTTTTCACCATTGAAGCCAGTAAGACTTCAGAATCCTTTACAAACAAACTGTCTTCGGAAAGCCACTGCCAGCCGTTCAGGGACTCGCAATACTGAAAATGGACTTGCAGTCACATGGCAGCTCAGAGAGTTGGGTTTCAGTTACAAGGCAGGACTATCCCACGGGTGTGAGGGGCGCTGCTTGACATCCACCCTTTGTGCCCACCAACACAGGAAGTGCCCCCCCCCCATCATCACTATGGGTGGCGGTAGCAGCATCACATTTAATTCCAACTCTAGGAACTTACCTAGACCTACAAGGGGCCCCATTGGGGCAGGAGCGCTGCCTTTGAAGAGATCCAGAAAGTTCGACTGTGGGACTGCAGGTTGTCCTGTGGGAGACATCTGGCCTGGAGGTTCTGAGGCAAAAATGTCTGAAGCAAGCAAGTCGTTTGCTGAAGACTGACAAAATGGAGAAGGAGCGAGAAGAGTTATTCAGCAAGAAGGAAAACACAGCTTCCGTCTGTCTCCTACTGTTCACCCAAAGCTGACAACCACGGAAAGGAAAACCTTCTACTATTACTGGCAAGTGATTACTTCTATCAAAGTAAATAACAGACCGAAGGTGAGGTGGGGGTTGGGGGCGAGAGGGATAAAGACACATGACTGCAGGGGGTAGACTAGTAGATACCACCTTGGACTTGCAAAATGAAATCTACTTTTCTCATTTTGTCCTTTTGTGTCTGACTAGTCTCCATATTGGCTAAAACTTGAAGCTGGGGAAGAAAGGGCAACCTAAGCTTCCTAAATCATCGTGATCATTCCATTTCGTATCGGTTTCGATAGAGATGACACTACCTCCATCATTAGATCAATCTGCATATCCCTATGAGCGCTTTTAAAAATCTCCTACAGACGCTGCACTTGGAGTCACTTCTGAATGAAGTTGGTAATAGCGGTCGTGTAAGTTTCCAAGTCAATGGGTTACTCAGTCGACATTTCCGTTTAAAAGAGGAGACAGACTTGAGAATTTTACACCACCACCATGGACGCCAGTGGACGAGGGGGTGTGCGGGACGTGTCGTTAGTGTGGGGACAGGACCGAGGCAATCACAAGAACTCTCACCCTCCCATCCCAAAACGTGACAATTAAACTTACCAGAGGAACAGAAGCATAGCAGCATTAACAATGGAAAAAAAAAACAACAACTTGTGTTTAGTTTAGTATTAAGTGGCAAGGCATGCAAACGGAAAGCAGATGTGGCAAACACTGCTGGGAAGCTAAGGAAGGATGCTGGCTAGAGGGGCATATTCCTGAAGGCTCGATGTGTCTCATCCCACCTTCTACTTCACAGCCACACAGGAAACTTAAAAAAGCAGCAAGGAGGAGAGCTTGCGTCACACCACCCTTTGGTACCGAGCATGCACTCTGCTAATGGATATGCGGAAAAGACAATTCACCTTAGCAGTCCTTCTGCCTCTTCCTGGTTTGGTACTTTGTGGAGGTGGGATAATGGCTATGGAGTCATGTGCTGAGGACTGGACAGAGCTTTCCAAGTCCTGCTTGACGCCATTCGGTACCGATAGTCCTTTGGGAGGGCTTCCCACAAAAGGGTTCGGGGAAGATTTGATATGGAAGCCGCTCTGGTCTCTTTCAGATACCCCATTTTGAGTTCTCACTGCTTGCTGCGTTTGCGAACTCGGATAGGGCCGTGGGCTTCCCTGAGCTTCCTGTTTGCCAGTCCGGTTAGAGATCTGGTCAAATTGCTGACCAAAGTAATCGGTATCACCGTTCAGGGGCCCTTTACTCTGTGGAGTAGACAAGCTACTCAGATTCGCTTTCTTCTGATCTGGAGATGTGAGAGAATCGAACGAAGAGGGTGCCGATTGGTCTGGCTGTGCAAAGGGATCATCACGGAAAGGATCGGGATTAGGGGTGGGAAAGAAGTTGAGATTGGCAGAAAAGGCATTTTCAGGCAAGAAGGATGCCTGAGGCTTTGGTCGAGGGAGAGAACAGGAGGTGACTCCATTTGTTAAGAATGGATTTTCTCTTAAAGAGTTCTGATTGGTGTCGATTTCAGAGTTTAGATCCACTAACAGGATATCTTTGCTTTCCTAGCACATTTGGGGGAAAAAAGAGAGAAAGAGAGAGAAAGTGTTAGTCCATGTTATAATCCAAATGAGAAAACTACATCAAAATGACAAGGATTACCAGGATTCCTACTAGAATCTGAGACTATTACCATCTCCCCATCAACCTCCTACATATTTACTAGCTAAGAGTTAGTTCCTCACTGGGCTTGTGAGCTGTAAGTTTCCATGGGGTCTGCCTTTCCTTTGATGAAATCGTGTTAAATTCCTAAAAACCCAACCCATTCAAATGGGTTGGGTTCATTATCTGCATTGGTCTAACTGATATCTGAATATTCTGTTTGGACATATGAACTGACTTCAGAAACCTGGTCCAGCTTCCTATCTTAGAAACACAGTCCACAGTCCTTTGAATTGTACTTCTGGAAGTCTCTAACTAATTACTTCTTTAAGTGAGCAAATTAAATGGTTAATACTCAAATGTGCATCACGTGTGTATGTATATGGTGCTGGGAATTGAACCCAGGGCTTTGAATATGCTAGGTAAGCATTCTACCACTGAATTATATTTCACAGCTCTAGGTTTCATGGTTATGGTTGGGTTGAAGTTGGGTTGAAAGTCAAGTGTCTTTCCTTTCTCTGGGGGAAAACAAGATTCTTCCTTTTTATCTTGATCTGTAGGTCTGACTCTTTGAATAGACCAAGACCTTATTAAATTCCTGGCCAAGCTGGACCTCTCATGTTTACCATCCTCGTCTGATCTTGGACATACCTGTTGTGTGTGTTCTTCTGAACATGACAGTCAAAATAGGGATGGCATCTAATCAATCACACACTAACCTCACGCTGTTGGACATATTTTTAATACATAGCTCCTGGTTCCTCAGTCCTGGCAGTGGTCTCACCTATTTAGCATTAAAGTCAGCTAATATCTAAGAAAAAATAAGGGCTTAGGGTGGATTCTTCAAAGCATGCAAAACACATAACTGTACTAATTCCATTTCTTCTCTGTTATATGAGGAAAAATATAGGTTAATTGTTTGGTTTCTTCATTTGTCTTATGAAAATTGTTAGCATCAAAGCTACCAATTTAATCGATTTGACATGTTTTTATTCCAATTCATAACTAATTATGACTTACCCTGGGAAAGACCTTTTCAACTGACTTTGATCCATTAAATACTTAACTATGTCAGCCATAGATTATAAACAATAAACAGTGTCTGGCTGGAAAGGAAGCTTACGTAGACATCTAGCATTAACCTGGGTGGAGTACTATTTTGATCACTGGGACAAGCACAACTTAAAAGAAATCAGAACTTTTTAAACTAATGAGGACAAAAAAAAAAAAAAAGGTTCAAAAGTCTCTGTCTTTTAAACAAAGAAATGTTCCATTTCTCTTTTGTGACCATATAAGAGGCAACAAAATCAGGCCCAAACTATAGTCTCTCTTTTTAATCTATTTGGCTTTCTTAACTGGAAAATATAAAATCAATTTTTCTCTTCTCTTTTTTCTTTTATTTCTTTTTTTTTAAGGCTGGTTTTCATTTTACAACTAGAAGAATTCATCACAAGAAAGAGCTTAAATTTAAAAGCTTTTAATCAAACAAATGAATGGGAGACTTCTTAATGAGGGGATCTTTAAGCAATCAAAAGGTGGGATAAGACACATTCAGGGAGCTTGATTTCGGTATTTTTTTGTTTTGAGCCACCTCTCAGCATAGTTGGGTGTTCACAGCTGGCAGAGTTCTCCTTTCCAGACACTTCAGAAGAAGTTCTTAGGACACCAAACAGGAGCCACAATTAGACTTCTGAAGAGTCACCCTACAAGCAAAATGTATATGAGGCTCTCCTCAGGTTAGGGCTGTGGTCGGTCCAAGTTTAAGAGTCTCACTAAAAGACCAGATAGAGTGGACGGCCAGAAGACTCTTTGTCTACTCCCGTGGTCAGAGCTTCATCAGGGCTTTGTTGCACTGTCTGGACCTTTGGCATTCTTGGCTACCACCGAGCACCTTCAGACAGCTGTGAAAGTGAATCAAGTCACTTCAGCAAGGGGGTGTGAAGGGGGTAGCTAGCTTCCCAGAAACGGTTACTAACCCAGGCCTCAACCCCACTGTTGGCTTCCTGCTGTTCCTTATGTGCATTAAAATCAGCTTCTTYAGATTGGTTTTCAGACTGGCGCACCTGCTCTTACCCTAGACGCTACATTGGGTCTTCCATACTTTTTTTTTTTTTCCCGTTTTTTGGATTTGGTTTTTTCGAGACAGGGTTTCTCTGTATAGCCCTGGCTGTCCTGGAACTCACTCTGTAGACCAGGCTGGCCTTGAACTCAGAAATCCGCCTGCCTCTGCCTCCCAGAGTGCTGGGATTACAGGCGTGCGCCACCACCGCCGCCCGGCTGTGTCCTGTATACTTTAATCACCCGGCTCAAATTCTGAGTTTTTCTTTATTCTTTTCTTATTAATACGTCGGTTTCTGTTATACTTGTGTCTACCCCATACCATGTTATAGTGGATATACACATGTATATAGATTTACTATTTAAATTTTACCCTAATCTAATCCTCTCAGGTCATGCTTAATCTCTGTGATGCAGGATCGTTTCCTGTAGTCTTTGGAGTGGTCCGGTTTTTAATTCAAGATCACTCACCTCCTCCCTTTCTCCTTTCCCTCCTTGACTCTTTGCCTGTCTTTGTGTCTCTGTGTCTTCTCCTCTCCCTTCCCTTTCTCTTTACTTCTTAAACAGCGTGAAACATGATGCTTCTATCATTTTACGAAAAAATTATGATCTAAGGGATGCCAACACATTATTTGAAGTGCATTAAAGTTTTGTTCATCAATTTGGGAGAAGCTACAGCCACTTGGGATAACTAAGGGAGTCTAAGTAATTTAGACTTTTCCCCCTACACTTCACATTTTCCAAAACAGTTGTTATAAGAATTTAAAAAAAAAAAAATCTAGAGCATGCTAGTTTTACCAGTCAAAGGAACATCTATTCTGTGACCTCTGAATTAGGAGTCAATGTGAAAGAATGTGTTGTCAAAATCTAACCAGCACGTAATTAGCCCTGTTAGCTTAAAACAACAACAACAACAACAACAACAACAACAACAACAACAACTACTTACCAGATATTACCTACTTTGATTAAATTTATTATTTTAACTTATTTTTTAAACTAAAACTTGAATTTCTACAAATTAAAAACATCTTTAATTTGTGAGGAATGGAATATAAAAAAAGTCTCCTCCCAGCTGTTTCTCACTACCAGAATGCTTCAGAAGTGCACAAAAGCCAATTAAGCAGTCAGCGCCTTCTTTCTTCTTCCTCTGAAATTCCACTCATGTCTTGAGAACCTTCCTCTCTCTTGGAGTGCTTGTTTCAGAGTGACATTTAGAAAGTAGACTCCCACAGATATCGATTTCCTTCAAGGAAGGAGCTACGAATAAGGAATTGCCAAGACTGCTGAAGAATCTAAAAGAGCCCGGAACTACAACGGTCCTTCTGGTACCATCAGCTAACCTAACATGTCAAAAATCTTACCCTACAAACAGTTACGAAGCATTATGAAAAATGAAAGGTCCTATGGACAAGTGAGTAAGGAAGGACCCACTATTTGAAAGACTATTCAGTAGTTCTAACTCCTCTATTGTAGGCTCTGTAAGGACTTTGAGATGGCACCACACAGTGCAATTCCCACTCAGGTATACATAGAAGAATGTACACAGTCCATGCTTCAGTCGACTTGTGGGTTTATGCAGTTAGGCTCTGCCTGCTGGCCTTCTCTGCAGCACTCTGGGAAGGGAGAATCTTTCCCAGTTTCTCTCTGACTCACTTCAGTTCCTGAAATCTTTTGCACATCACGAAGACTTACCCGATAATTTCTTAATGTGGGGAAGTCTTAGCCAGCCATATCTCCCATTATTGTATATGTACTAATCCTCTTCCCCATTATTGTATATGTAATAACTCTCTGATCATCTAGTTTTTATTGCCTTGTCATCCTTGAGGCTTGAGTCTAGGAACTCCCTTCTTTAGAATCCCAAGTATCCGGATCTGCACTCTGGGTGAACATACTGTAATTAGCATAATGTAGTTGACCCTGTCACTAGTCTTAGTGTGCTCCCGGTCAGCCAGAATGGTTGACGATAAGACCAGTGGGTGTGTCTTGATTGCTGCTATGCCTTGCCAATAGCAGGTGCTCAGGAAACTAGGAAATAAATAGTAGAAGTTGATGGAAGTCATTCAAAATGACATGAGTATTTCTTTCTCAGGTCTGTCTTATAGAAGATCTAAAGAATGTCACAGATTCATTGGTAAGTAGGTTTGCTATATCATAATGCTCTATAATGCTCTACAATGATGGGCAATTTTCTAAAACAAAGAGACTTTGGTTAGTCATCAAATGAATCTTAGTTAACTATTAATGTCAAACTCATGCTGCTGAGTTGGAAAAAAAAGCAGAAAAAATGAAGAAGCTAAGGCAATTTAGGATTTATCATTTAACAAGCGTACTTTCTTCAAATTGACTTATGGCAAGAATTATTATTCAGCTCCTCCTTCTGATCCCGTTATTACCAGGAAGGATTATATTGACTGCACAGTAGCACAGATTTAACCCCTATGTTATACTAATATATCTGAATTAGTAATGGTAGGTTCCTATGGTCACTTAAGATTCAAATTATTTTTCTAGTAATCACTTCTATTTCCTGAGGAAAAATCAAGACATTCCAAGTTTTCATGAAATGCTTAAGCTTTCTGATTCATTGTAAATTTGGAGTATAGATGTTATTTCAATTACATTGCAAATTTAAAAATGAGACACTTACTGTTGGACTATTTAGGTCAGGAGGTGTAGACATGTCCCCAAACAAATCCATCTGGTCAACACCCTTAAAAAAGTATTTGGATTAGATTCAGATGTGTCTACTAAAAAAACGATTACTTTGTCTATCACTGTAATTGTTTGTGTCCTAAAATATAGAAAATAGTTGTCATGATTGGATTGTAGTTGATTTCATACATATTTGATATTAAGCTACTTATGTCAGAAAGTGTAGGCTTGTTCCAAAGCATATAGCTCTGCTCAACACCTTAATGTACTGTATTAGATTCTGGTGACCTACTGGGAATCCTATGTTGTAGACTAATATAGATATTACATGAAAACAGCACCCCAATTGAATTTTCCTATGGATTCAATATAGGTCCAGTATTAGCAACATCTACAGGAGGTAGAAACCCATGTGCAAATGTGTAAGAGTCACAAAACCTCACAAACATACCAGCTTCAGTTTGTTAGCTTGATCATCAAGGGTCATTAGGGCCTCATTCCCATTCTGAAAATAAAAGGCAAATATTAAAGGGCTTAGATGATGAAGTAGCCCCACTGAATCTATTTCCCTGCCTGATTACCCCCATTAAGCTGTTACAACTTGGTCTCTAATACTGTAACTATTTATCTTCTGGGAAGACTGGCCCCTAGCCCAGAGGATTAATTCATGAGGGGAAAGTGCTCTTGTGGATAGCAAACATGGCATCTACATGTCATACTCGTTACAAGATGTAAGAAGCAGCTTTACCTCTTCTGCTTTGTTGGCTTCTTCAACCTAAAAGGAAAGATACAGATTCAATGAGCTTGGGAAGATAGTTGATAGAGAAACACATCTTTATTCATAGGTAAAAGGAAGAAAATCTTGTCTATTTTACTGTGTTCCCCCCCCCCCTTTCACACAGATACTGGATTTGAATACTTTCTAGAATTAAGCTAGGTTGCTGTGGTAGTTTGAATGGGAATGGCTCCCATAGACTCCTGTGTATGAATGCTTGGCCCATAGGATTAGCACTATTAGTGGGTATGGCTTGTTGGAGTAGTTATGGTCTTCCTAGAGGAAGTTCGTCATTGGAGGTGAGCTTTGAGGCCTCATATGGCTCAAGTCTGGCCAGTCTCCTGCTGCTGCCTGCCAATCAAGATGGCTTCTCCAGCACCATGTCTGCCTGCATGGCAGGCACTGTTTCCTGCCACGATGATAATGGACTAAACCTCTGAAACTGTAAGTCAGCCCCCAATATTTTTTTTTTTATAAAGTTGCAGTGCTCATGACGTCTCTTCACAGCAATAGAAATCCTAACTAAGACAGTTGCTCTGTCAAGTCCTGAAACTACTCCAAATGTTGTAAGGAGTCAGAGACAGCAGATCAGATTTCCTAATACAAAATCCTACCATGTCCACTAAACATGGCCCTGAGTATAGTTTTCAATCCAGCAGAGCGCCTAACAAACAGTACTTGCCTTTTTCTTATCTTCTTCCTTTTTCTTTACATTATAGATAACTTGAAAAAGGTCTTTAAGATCAACGACTAATGGTTCAGCCTGAAACAGAAAGCATTAACATTTTGTTTTCATCTTCTTTCCTTGCCCATATTCAGTTCATATATATATATATATATATATATATATATATATATATATATATATATATATATATATATATATATATATATATATATATATATATATATATATATTCCACGACCCTTCCCTGATTTACAGAGGACTATCACCCTCGGATAACGAAAGGACACAGGGTTAATAAGTGTTTCATTAATGTTAAAAACATAGTTATACAATAAAATTTTTCAAGTATTCAGATGAAACAAGAGGTAGGTACCCTGTCAATTTTTGAAGTTTCTTTAAGGTTTCTGGGAATAATTCAATACTGTTCTTAATTCATTGGTAGCATTAATAGAAAGTCTATTCTCACAACTCTTTTGCCACGCACATGAGTATCAGTAACATTTTAAATAGATTCTTAGACAAACGTCATTCTCTGAATGATGACTGGCCTAAAGATCTAGTGTTGGCCTGATGAATTATTTCCAGTATATCTCATTAAATAACAAACACTTGTAGTCTCAACAGAGGACCAATTCCCAGGTGTAGCCCTTTTCTTATCTTCTTCCTTTTTCTTTACATTATAGATAACTTGTACGCTTTGGAGCTTACCTGTTGCCCTGTTTTTATGGCAAAAAATTGATGCTGGCCTTCTCCTCCACAGACATAACCAAATGCTCTGTTGTCTGTCACATCACGAGCAATGAAGGAAATCTTATTTACTGGATGTTCATGCTCAATTACCTTAAAAAGGGAACGTAAAAGAATAGCACTGAGACATAAAGAATGGACTTGTTGGCCATCATAGCTAGCTGTCAGAAACAAATGTGAAGGGAAATACAATGAGCTTAAATGTCTTTTGAAGAAAGACATTTTAGTCTCTGGTTCAAGGCTACATCTAGATTCATTATTTGCTAAAAGGGAGGATAAATAGAAAACAAAAGGAGAAAAACATCCTTTTTAAAAATTTAAGTCTCTCTCTCTCTCTCTCTCTCTCTCTCTCTCTCTCTCTCTCTCTCTCTCTCTAAAAGATAAAAGGCAAGCCACAAGGGAGGATTGAGGGGAGCTTCAATTGTTTGTGAAGTTAAGGGAGAGCAGGCAACCCTGAACCAACCCAAGTTGAGCTGGGTGTGATGTGGCCTTTATAGTCCCTGGGAATTTGAGGCAGGGCATTATTATACCTTATCACTCTAAGGTATAGTGTGATACCTTAGATACTCAGGCAACACAAGATAGTATCTCAAAACCAGCTGACCAACTTCACAACCAATTGAGCAAACACCTGAATCAGAGTCACTCCCCACAATAAAAGAATGACAAGAAGAAAAACCAAAATAAAACAAAACTTCAGGAGGGCTATTTTCCTGAGTAAATGACAAACTTAAGTGAACACCCTAACAAAGCCAGTGGATTGTCCATAGGGCCCTTAGACAACAACCAAAGACCCATCCTGTATTTTCATTAAAATGGCTGAACGGAGTAAATCCTAGAGGCATGAAAGGYGGCCATGAGCACATTTAATCTGTCCTAGAAGGACCTTGTTCTAAGAAGTCAAATGTGACAGAGACTCTTTTGGTTTATTTCCTCTCTCCCCCAAGCACCCTTTCTCTTGATCCTTTTCAGCCCACATCAGAGTTTAACTCTTCAAAGATATCTTTAGGTGGCAAAATGTGTCTAGAATTTTATTTCAAATGCCTACGATCACTGAAAAGGTAGTCATGTGATACTTCTGAAGTGTTGAGTTCCATTTGACAGCTTCCCTTTAGTCTACAAGACATTTAGAGCTGTCAAATGAAGATTTTTGCAAAGCAAAATTATGTTATATGGTTTCTTATGGGTGTTATTAGTCTATATTTACCATTTTATGTGTATATTAAAACTTAACTTACTAAAGGGGTCATATTTGAAGAAGAAAGGAATAACGCTTATGAGAGAAGCCTGTTACCATTCTCTGGAGGACTTGAGATAGAAAGTTATCAAGGACTGAAGGATATTGATGAAGACAATGATACCTGAGGGCCCTAAGGACCAGCAAGCTGAATGAACAGTTACAATGGTAGTCTGGCCCTAAGTCTTACAGACATGTTGCATATTAGATCATGGGTGACTCTTGGGAGGGTTGGAAAGGCATCTTGTCATAGACTCTTGCTATGTATATTTGGCAGAGTTACCAATGACACTTTAAGTGACTGAATTCTACCACGTTCTATAGAATAAAGGAAAAGTGCCACTGAAGATTTGAAATACTATTGCCTTTGTGTACTGATCAGAGTAAAGTTAACAAAGAAGCCACACTGATTCTGTGATAGAACAATAGCTACCACAAGTGGAAAAGAAATAAAGAAAAAAAAAAACCCTAAACAGCCAAGAAAGCTACATCTGCAGGTTGTGAAGGACTGGGGAAAGAGAGATGAAAAATCTTCTAGAGGTTTTGAACTAGCTGCCAAAGTCACATGTGATCAACACATTAGAATAAGCTGGGTATTAAGATCAACCTCGTGTAGTCTGAAGTTCAAAACAAATACCATGCAACAGTGGTAGCACATGTGATTAGAGTCTCATTCATGTCTCTCATAGGAAATGAAGTTCAAAATAGGATACCTTGCCTCCTCAGCTTTTACTATCTATTTTGGAGCAGTGCGTGGTATTTTTCTTGTTAATACTTTGAGGAAGAGAAAGAAATTTCCTACTGGAAATCAACTGTGGTGAGACTCAGGTGGTCACCCATTGTGAGCAAGCACACGTTCTTACCCCAGTTTTCTCGTCAATAATTTTTATGCCAGACAGGGAAATGTTGACCCAGATTCTTTGCTTGTGTTGTCCCTGAGAGCGACCAGCTGCTGCCATTCCCTGTGAGATTGGGAAAGTAAGAGAAATGGATTTTGAAGTATTCTGTAATAATTCTGATGACAGAACTTAGAAAGACAAACTGCTCTGCTTTCGGCTTGGATGGCATCTGTAAAAGGAGCAAGCACCTTTCATCAAGGGTAATTAATTGGATGGCGTAGAAGATGTATAGATTTCTTCTAGGTAATAGGAATGTAGGGCTGGAGAGATGACTCAGTGTTAAGAGCGCTGACTACTGTTATCAAGGTCCTGAGTTCAATCCCAGCACCAACATGGTGGCTCACAACCACCTGTAAAGGGATCTTCTGGTATGTCTGAAGACAGCTACAGTGCACTTATATACATAAGATAAATAAATCTTTAAAAAAAAGAAATAAAGAAAAGGGGCTGGAGAGATGGCTCAGATATTAAGAACACTGTCTGCTCTTCTAGAGGTCCTGAGTTCAAATCCCAGCAACCACATGGTGGCTCACAGCCATCTGTAATGAGATCTGATGCCCTCTTCTGGTGTGTCTGAAGACAATTACAGTGTACTTGGACACAGTAAACTAATAAATCTTTTAAAAATGCCATTTTAAGGAACATAGCTCAGTGAAACTGTGCTTGCCTAATATGTACACATTCATAAATTTAATATCTCTAACACACACACACCCAAACACACACAGAATCTGGCTCACCTACACCTTGTACTGTTTAATTAGGTCCACATGGTAGCATAGTACAGAAATTTAAATCCTGCAACACTGGGCCCGGAGAGATGCCAGAGATTAGTAAAGCATTTGTTATTCAAGCAAGAACACTCAAGTTTGATCCCCCCAAGAACCCACATAAAAAGTTGCATGCTGTGGTATAGCCCAGGAATCTCAGTGCTGGGGAGGTGGTATCCCCTGACCTTGCTGGGCAGCCAATCAAATGGGAAGATTTGTGTTCCATGAGATACTTTGTCTCAAAGAGTAAGGTAAAGGATAATTAAGGCAGGCATTCATTGCCAACCTCTGTCCATACTCAGATGCCCACATGCACACAAACAAATTCATGAGTAGAGACCTATATTTTATCTAAATACTTTCTCAGTCAATAGGCACTCTGTGACTTCTTTCAAAATTTTTACTTAGTTTTTATTGTTTTGTAATATGTATATGTGTGCGGTATATATGTGTGTGGAAGCCAGGGAATGATATTACATATCTTTCCTGATTGCTCTCTACTTTCTACACTGAGGTAGGGTCTCTCATTTGAGCACAGAGCTCACTGATTCTCTGGTCTAACCCAGCTTCTCATGGGGCTACTGTCTCTGCCTCTAAATACTGGGATGTAGATGGGCTGTCGCATTTGCATGGGTGCTGGCAATCTAAATTCTTGTCTTTATTCCTGGCAGGTAAGAGCCTTCCTTATCCATGGTGTCAGCATCCTAGGCCCTTGTCTGTGTCTTCCATGCAGAAGACCTATCCCTGCAACTGCCCACAGCGTTTAAAATCATTTCATGATGGAAACTTTAGGGATGGGACTTTGCTCATCTAAGTGCTGAATTTACCCACATGAAAGGGTTCCCAGAATCTTGCTATCCTTGATGAAAGAGGGATTCTAGAACAGGACTCAAAAGGTGCAGACTAACCCTGGCTTCTCTGAAAAGAAAACACTGGAGGATCAGTATGTGAATAGAACCAATGTGAATAGAAAAATCTTTTCCAATCACATAGACATGAGTTGGTGAGAGCTAATAGAATCTCTTCCTCCAGACACTTGGGTGAGCCAGACAATGGCTTCTTCTGCTTACCTTGAGTTTCATCATAGAATCCTGGCTCATTTTGTCGCCTCTTGCATCGGGCACGTCATTAATACCAATTAGCTTGGCCTTGTATTTTACACCATCACCTTTGAACCTGGCCAACAGATACTCATCTGTCTTTTCAGACCCTAAGAGGTAAAAAGAAGCGCCACGATATATTTAAATGTCACCCTTAGGTATGATCACATGTGCTCGGTATCCACCCACTACCTGCAAATTGAATACATGATTATATCATAGTTGATCATACATGGCAATTCCACTGTCTTATTCTCTTGAGCAGAATCATGTTTCATAATATCAAGTGTAGATTTGAGAGTAACAGGAGAAAAAAATAAAAGCAAACAAAAAACACTTCCTCAAGACACAAAATGCATATGAGAAATTCATGAGAGTGCATGAATTGGGAGTTGAGAATATTCTTCACCGAAGCTAGGTTTTGAATGAATTTTAGAAAAATAGCATATTCTGTCTAGTGAAAGAAAAAAATTAATCCACCAAACAATTTTCTAATATTTTGAACCACCAACAAAACAAAAGTGAACTGGCAGTAAATTCCCATGGCTACGCTTAGAAATTATCCCTTCTTTCTATTTACTTTTCATTCTCTCAAATGGCCTGCACGGTCTCATTCCTAGAGCTGAAGGACTAGCCAAAGCTAAGAGAAAGGTCATGGCATCTTCTCCAGCTCTGGCGGGCTAAGACATGAATACTATCTATCAGGACTTAAAGCCAAAAGTATCTAATAAAGTTAAAATTTTGATTTTTCAAAACTGGTGATGTTTGTAGGCCAAAGTGGTAAATAAATTACTGAAAGACAATCATATAACAGTTGTGGTTTTACAGCTAGTCATATATTTAAACAAAATAACTATTAGAAAGACATATGGTTAAACAAAATGCTATGAAATTTTCCTATCTGGATCTAAGTGGGTACAACCAGAGATGGAGAAACAAGTAACAAGAGGCAAACCAATCACTTGTGCCAAAAAGAAAAAAAAAGTTAGAACTGGCGACTAAGCTCTTATGGTAGCCAGAGAACAGACAAGAGCCGTTTGCCCATACCTTTCTTCTTTTCCTTTTTTGATGGCGCTTTCGGTGCAGCCTGTTGGTCAGGCTGACCGTTGGTTGTACTTGTTTCTACTTCGTTAGACATGACAGGAAGGCAAGCAGAAAACCCAGCACAGCAGCAGACACTCACTGATACCAGGCAGTCCCCGATGGGCAGGTCTCAAATGGACACAAACCACAAATGCGCACCTGAGGGTAGAGGAGAGGAAAAGTGATGCACAGATGTAACAAACCTAAACTCCAAACTCCCGTGTCCAAGGGGGCCAGTTTGTTGTCGGTCCACGCTTGTTAACTGCACACCCTTGAGAAGTTTGCCAACCCTTCTCTATTAGACCGGGACTCAGAAAGCACGGTTGTTCCCTTTGAAGCTCCCAGAATGGGAAAGGATTGTTTGGTAAATTTTTCTTCAAGCATTTGATTTCTGGTAGCATTTAATGATTACCCAGCTCAGCAACTCGTGTTAGAACTTTGGCATAAGAATCTATAATCAAAGATAGGGATCGCAAACTGGTTAGGTTTCATAACAAAATGGAAACATACCTCCTGAGCTTGATAAGATTGTAACTGATGCTGGAAAGTGGATGTTAGGAGTTTCCTTATCCACAAAATTGCTTAGATTAGGCAATTGTGCTCTAGGGATACAGAGGAGGACTTGCCACCTGGCTTGTCTCCCCAGTACCCCTCAAAGTAGAAAAGAGCAGAGCTATTACTTTACTGATAGATCTAAGAATCTATTATTAGGAGTCTACCAATGACTTCCAGTGCCTGGAAGCACTGTGATTTAACTACCTCCATGGCTGTGTGTGTGGAGGGGACAGTAATGTTGGGAATCAACCTGATGAGGCACGTAAGTCAGACTCAAAGTTAATCATTGCATGTTCTCTGTCATATGTGGATATGACATATTAGCAGAATGGGACTTCTTTGGGGAAGGAAGAGAAGGGAAAACAACAGAAGGAAACATGAGGGGAGAAAGAAAAAATATCAAATATTTCTCTCTTATGTGGAGTCTAACTTTAAATATATATATATATGTGGTGTGTGTGTGTGTCTAGGTCATATATATCATGCATATATGGCATGAAAGCATAAAGAGGAATAGCTAAAAGAGGAAGAGGAATAGCTTACAGAAGTTTGGGAGTGGGAAGGTGGTAGGAGTAACAATGAGCAAGTATAATGATTTATATGTATAAAACTGTCATAATAAAACACATTATTTCAGATCCTATTCAAAAAATCAGTAATATAAATGACTTCCATTTCTTTCCATCAATATGCTTCTTTTTCTGAGAGTTTATGGGCGTCTCTTATACAATTCATTGAGTATATTAATAAATGTGTTTACGGTATTATTCAGCATGAGTATGTTCTAAACACTTGCTTCACAGGGTCTTTCTAAGGCCTCCCTGTGTGTTACAGTAGAGAAAAAGAGCCATTACAAAGTACACAGGGGTAAGCTAATATTTCAAAGGTTCTTTTTACCACATTGTATTTGGTTTCTTCACAATCTAGAGGAACTTGAAAAGGTGGACATTCTAAAACTATAGACCAAAGGGAGAGAAGAGACACTATTAGGTTTAGAAGCTTACTGTAAACTGGCTTTGGTCTGGGACACTTCCTTACTACCGAAGCCTTCTTCACTCTGTACTATGTCCCTGATGTGTGGCAACACTATGGACCAAACCTACCACATGGGAATGCCTGCTGTTTTGTAGTCATGGAAGATTAAAAAAAAAAAAAAAAAAAAAGGTCTTGAACTTTTCTTGTTTAACTCTTAAAAATCCTCAACACCCCAGAATTATAGGATTAATTAATCTTCCCAAGGCACAGAGGTTTCACTACTTGCCAAGTAACAGAACCAGAACCACAGTATTGTTCAAAGACAGAATCCTTTGACATACTATCGATGAATCTTATCTTAGAAATCACATGCTTGTTACAAAAGGTGTTTTATTGTATACACGTGGTGGCTCATAAATGTATGTCTAAGACATAGTTCCCAGAGTCTTAGATTGCCCTGGATTTGGGAAGGAATCTAAATCCAATGACTCACACACCCTTATTGTTAAAAGGTAGAGAGAGGTTTGAGGGACAGAGACTCACAAAGCAGGTGGGAACAAGAATCCAAAGGAAGGGCTTGCTTTGATGTGTCTGTCAACCAAGGAAAGCCAAGTGACAGCTAATACCCACCTGAAGCTAGGCATATAAACTCAGAATGGCTCTACCTCAGCTTCCATGAGCAAGCATGTCCTGTCCTGATTTTGGACTTCTTGCCTTCAGAAGGACTATGGTAATCACCTTCTCTTGCATTAAGCCACTCACCCATTTCTAATAATTTGATGAAGCCGCCAAGAGTGGTGCATATGAATGCCACCTATAGTTTGTGTACTCTCATTGGTCTTGGAGATTCTTGGTGACATGATAAATGATTCTTTTAGTTATATCTATGACCTTCAAATCTCAAAGGTCGGTTCTTCATCTCAGAGCATTTACCACAAGCTAAGCAAGGGTAAGCTAAGCTCCTCTCTAAGGAGCACCGGTGCTCATTCTCCCATCTGGTCCCCTTCTCTCCGGTGAGTCACCAACCCTGCTCTGTCCTCATCTTATAAATAAAGAAAATCCTTTAGCGCAACCTAGTCATCATATGATTATTTTTTGTGATTCTTTCAGGAATAAGTTTGTAACAGGAAAAGATTGCTACTTTGTGTCTTTTCTCCATTTCTACCACCTTCAAAGTCATGTTTGTCTCAGCTCTCCTTTCAGAGTCACTTTGCTGATGGTCTCCTGACACCCAGTTACTTTGCTTTGCTTCCATTTGAGTAGTCCTACCATACGCATCACACATCTAGGCCTTTCTTGAAGTTTTGTATCCCAGCTTGTGTTTACTGGATTCAATTGCCATTGGAATTTTTTTTTAATGATACATTTTCTCTAAATTAAAAAAAAAAAAGTTGGAAATTTTTCGGGAGCCCCCCCTTTCTATTTGGGCAAAAATATGCTATTGTTGTTTCCTATATAATGCTCTTGAATATTTTACCCTGATTATCTTCATCCCCCACTCTTTCCCACCTGGATGCAAACTTCAAGCACACTGTTTCTTTGTGAATGGCCTTTGGTTTAATGTCCTTAGATTTTTCCCATTTGCTGAGGTGCCTCTGGCCCTACGTCCTTGGGTGCCTATTTGTCCCTAAACATGGGTAGGTCTTCTCTGAAGCTTTCCCCTCTCCCTTCTAAATACCCATGCTGATCACATGGCCTCACACAGATCAACTTTATGCTTGTCTGTCAAATCTTCAGGATCAGAATCTCCTTGAAGAGAGGATTCATCTGGCATGTAGGAGCCAGCCACATGCATAGCAACCTGGGCTGTTGGAGCAGTGTAAATATATCTGTATTTTAATATGTATATCTGTGTTTAGTATACTTTTGATTCCCTAGGTCAAGAACATGAGCCCTAAGAATGGTCTCCAGAATAGAATGCATATTATTCTGTTTATGGGAGGCACCTGGAGCACTGTGAGTTATCCCTTCCAATCTGCCTTGCTCAGGCTAGTGGCATGTCGACTTCAACAGTGCCCATGTGGACAGCCAAAGTAAGAGAGATCCAAAGTATGTAGATTTATAGGCTAGGAATTTGTTATAGATACCAGAGTTTATTGCCCATCCCAGAAGTCCATGTCACATCCTCCAACAGGATAGTATTTCTGAGAAGGAAAGACTTACTAACCTAACATTGGATTTTTGTTTTGTTTTGTTTTTTAAAGACTTAGCTTATTCAATTTAGCAATTTTGACTCCAATGTTTTACTATTTTAAAGAAATCTGAGAAGTACCACTAAGCACTCTGACACACCTAAGAGTGGGGCTTGGTGGCTTGGCATGTGGCTTTAGTCATAACATACAAGACATACCAGGATATAACTCAAGGACAGTGACCACATCAAGGGTTGGCTTCCTGGGTCAAATTAGGAAGGGCAGAAGCTGAGTGGGATTACTTGGCCATGTGTTTTTAATAAACAGTTACTTTGCTTCAGACACCAAAGACAACTATGTGTTTTGGTTTTTTTTTTTTTTCCCCTGAGACAGGGTTTCTCCGTGTAGCCCTGGCTGTCCTGGAACTCACTCTGTAGACCAGGCTGGCCTCGAACTCAGAAATCCTCCTGCCTCTGCTTCCCAAGTGCTGGGATTGAAGGCGTGCGCCACCACCGCCCGGCTAAAGACAACTATTTGTGTGGAGGAAACATCAAAGCCGACACACACCAGGAGAGTCCTCCGCTGACCCTCTGTCCTTGCTCCTTTGTCCTTTTTACTGTAGTATTTTTGAGTCCAAGTCTCACTGAGTCACTCAGGCTGGCTTCAAACACACTGTGGGCTTTGAAACTGTCACCATCCGGCTTCAGCTACCCAAGTGTTGAGTGGCTTGTGCCACCATGCTTAGATAAGGTACGACTTTGATGACATTGTTATTGTCCTAAAGGTATTTGGCTTCCTTCAGGGAAAAACAGTTACTGTAACAGAAGGGAAAAATAGGGAGGAAAAACTTGGTTATGAACTTCTGAAAGAAAATGGATTCATTTACTGCATGATTCCATGGCCCTTAATGTTTAAAGAAGGAAGACGTTATCTAGGAACTACACATAATGGTCAATAAAAGAAAAGGATTACAGATGCATCCTCAAGATATATACAACAAGCATCATCTCTATGTACATTTTTTTCTTCTTCTAGTTTTCTAGAGCAGGATGTTTCCTTCATTAGAAGATTGAAAAGAGAAGTAAGATCACATATTTGCAGGAAAAAAAAATTGAAGGATGGAAAGTTATCCTATATCCTGGGCTCCTTAAGGCATCATGTAAGACACAAAACAGTAAGAAAGAAGCTTTGCGAGTCAGTAAGATTAGCTTCCACTCAAGTGTAGTCATCTGAGTTGGATTTTTGAACTCCAGACGAATCAATCTCCCTGCAGTAACCTGAAAATGGCCCCCTTGCGTGGCACAGAAGTCAGATGATTTTGGAGCTTGCAACATCTTTCTTGGTTTCTGAGAAGCTCTAAGAGACGTACAACGGAAGGATGCATGAGTCATCTTTGAATGACTCTGCCGTTTGCACTAATAAAAGTCAGCTATAGTTTGTTTTGTCCGTAAAGTGACTCATGCCGTTTTGCAACCTGGAAAAGCCAGCACAGTGGACAAGAGTTAGCCTAGGCTTTGTGGGGAGGGGGGACTCTAACTGACACCTTAAAATTGTTTGCTTTTCCTTCCCATCAGGAGGACTTGAACCGGTGTCTCAGTGGTACTCCTTAATGTCTGTGAGGTTCTGAAGCGACATCCTGACTCAATTTCAGAGGTCCTCAGACCTGCACCCGAACCTACCTCTTACTCCATTTATACAGAACATGCAGGAATTTGGTCAGTCTCAAGATCCTAGAATAATTTTGAGTTGAGGACTTGACACACTAAGCCCCTTTTCACACTTAGTAGAGAAATCTTATTTTGAAGTTTAGGGTAATATGGTATAAACACCTAATCCAGTCAGCAATCCCTATTCAAATGTTCTACATCTGTGAGTTCAAAATAAAAAAAGAATGCTGATCAAAAATAGCCAGAAGAAAATCAGCTGTACCGAATATATACAGACATTTTAAAAAATTACTTTTCCCTAAATATAACATTATAAAACTATTTGCCTAGCATTTGCATTATATCAGATATTATTAATACTCTAGAGATGATTTGAAATACACTAATGAAACATGGCAGATGACTTGAAGCAAACCATGTATGTAGGATTTTGAACTCCAAAGAATTGTTTAGAATTGTGGGGGAGRGGGAGGGGGAGGGTCCTCGTATTAACCCATTGTGGACATAGGGGAATGTCCATATACCAAGATCCTAAAACCTTTATCCTGAAAACAATATAAAAAGTGCTTCTATATTAGGAATAATAAATGCTCCAAACAACACAAGACATAACCACGATAAGCTGTTGAGGTCAAAACTGAATTTGTGAGCCGGGCGTGGTGGCACACGCCTTTAATCCCAGCACTTGGGAGGCAGAGGCAGGAGGATTTCTGAGTTCGAGGCCAGCCTGGTCTACAGAGTGAGTTCCAGGACAGCCAGGGCCACACAGAGAAACCCTGTCTCGAATAAAACAAAACAAAACAAAAAAAAAACAAAAAACAAAAACAAAAAAAAAACAACTGAATTTGTTTTCCTCCTTCTAATGGGTTTGTCATTTGCTGCTCCCACCCCCCCACCCCCAACCTTTAACCTGTATTTTCCAAAGTTCAAAATCCCAAGGACTTTTTTTTTTTTAACATATTATTACAATTCTCACAAAGCACCCCACGGAGTAGACCTGGTGAAGTGAATTAAGGAGACATAAGAAAGCAGTGCAAGCATCTTTGCTCTGAGTGCCCAGCACTTTGTCCTGGACAGGGACCGTGCTTCCCTGTGCGTGATCACACTCTGTCTGACCCAGCTGGAGGACAGGACAGGACATGTGAAACATTAACCTGTAAGCCAGACCTCGGGACCAATGGCAGTGAATACCTGCTCCACTGCCTTTGAAGTAACCTCTGAGAAAACACATTGAGATGCGGCTCTAACGTCCTTCAATGATTTCCTCTCTAACTGCTTCCGTCTTTATGATTCTAATGGGACAGTCTATTCTGCAAGGGCCAATTGAGCAGACAGTAAGATTTCTGTGGATCAGAAAGATGGCTCATCGAAAGGCGGTTACTCAGAAAACCTGATGACCTAAATCCCATCGATGGAACCCATGGAAAAGGAGGAAAATGACTTCATGGAGTTGTTCTTTGATGCTGCACACTGTCACACATGCAACCACACACATCTCTCTCTCTCTCTCTCTCTCTCTCTCTCTCTCTCTCTCTCTCT
>BDUI01000087.1:129053-141858 GCA_002335545.1 Apodemus speciosus | reverse complement strand
GTCTCGGGGGGGGGGGGGGGGGGGGGGGGGGGGAAAGAAAAGAAAGAAAAGAAAGAAAAGAAAGAAAAGAAAGAAAAGAAAGAAAAGAAAGAAAAGAAAGAAAAGAAAGAAAAGAAAGAAAAGAAAATGAGCCAATGTTTAACCAATGCAGTTGATGGTTAAGGTACAGCCTGGTGTCCAAATGCTGTATTACATTACATGGCAGTCAACAGAGCTTTTCCACCGCAGTTTCAATGGTCAGCAACTTAAAAAATAGAGAGAAGCACTTTAGTTAGGTGAGAGGGTGAGAGTGTGCTGAAGTGCCAGCTAGCCACCTTATGCCTCTCTTGGGTGTTCTCGTGGGACAGAGACAGGAGTTATCCTGAGTGACTGCCACCTAGCTGGCTTCTTTTCCTTCCTTCCTTCCTTCCTTCCTTCCTTCCTTCCTTCCTTCCTTCCTTCCTTCCTTCCCTCGTTCCTTCCTTTCTCTTCCTTCCTTCCCTCCTTCCTCCCTTTCCTCCTTCCTCCCTTTCCTCCTTCCTTCCTTCCTTCCTTCCTTTCTTTCTTTCTTTCTTTCTTTCTTTCTTTCTTTCTTTCTTTCTTTCTTTCTTTCATAACTAGGAACCCGAAGGCAAAGAAAATATAAGCATTAAAAGCTGGCTGGGATACAGCTAGTACCAGGAAAAATCCAGTCCCCTGAATGAGACTCAATTGGACTATTCCTAGAGAGTACATGTGTTTGTTTTTAAACTTTGTTTTTTAAAGCAGACTATGCAAAGCTCATTACACGGAGGCTCTACCAAGAAAATCTTCTGGGGCTAGAGGTGTAATGTGTCTCAGCCAGACAATGCTGCTAGTGGTCCGTGGGTCCACCCCTTGCACTACTGAACCAGACCAAACCAGACCAGACCAGACCAGACCAGACCAGACCAGACCAGACCAGACCAGACCAGACCAATTCGAGTAGTAGGCATAGCAAGGAAAAAAGAAGAAAACAATTAAGCAAAGTGTTTTATAGTCTTCTCTGAATCAAAGCAGAAAAAAAGGTTGAGGGTTTTGTACCATCTCATTCTACAATGTCACTGGATTCTTTCCCACCCACCCCATACTCCCACCCAAGTAGCAGAAATCATATTGGGTCAAATTGGCCTTTGGATCTGGCTGTTTTGGCTAGGTCTAAGACACATTTCACAGATCAAAGACTTTAAATTTAGTTCTTAGTTCAGAACACTCTCTACTATGTAGTACCTTGGCCTTTTGTCTCTCTCTCTCTCTCTCTCTCTCTCTCTCTCTCTCTAAGTATGATACAAAAAAAAAGTCCAGAGTTTTGAAACTAGTAAATTTTAATGTTATTGACTCATTTTGACCTTTCCTGACTTTGGGCCCACCCCCTGCCTTTTTCATTTTAAAAACAATTTTGTATTAGTGACATCTCCCCTCAGAGTTGAAGGAAGTAATCAACATAATTGGTGTTTGGGGGTGGGGGTGTTAACTTTTAAAGGAACTTGGTGTACCCATATTAAGGCCCGTTCTCTAGACTAGCCACTCCACCCATCTCACCTGGAGAGTCTGAAAAGTATTCTCAGCTTAGACCAAAGTCTCAAATTTATGGTTACTTTTCTAATGTAATATTTGTCAATTGTTCAGTACCCTGGTTGCTGTTTGCACACTCAATGTCTTGTCTGCATTAGCAGGGAAAAACCAGAACAAGCAGTTTTGCTAACTACAGGCTGCTCTAGTCCTTTGGGAAACCTGGATAGAGATAATACAATTATATGAATAAAACGAACCAAGAAGAGATGCTTTACATACTGGGATTCTAGGAAAGAAAGTGGTGGTGGAATATCTCTCTGGTTTTTTGGCTCATGTACAATGGTTTTAGTATGGATATGAGGCTTAAGTTCGATGTTTGAAAGTATGTCCAAAGCCAGGTGCCTGTTATCCTAGCACTTGACCAGTTAAGATAGATCACTTTGAGTTTAAAGCCAACATGAATACATAGCAGCCCTATTTATAATAGCCAGAAGCTGGAAACAACCCAGATGTCCCTCAACAGAGGAATGGATATAGAAAATGTGGTACATTTATACATTGGAGTACTACTCAGCTATTAAAAGCAATGAATTCATGAAATTCCTAGGCAAGAGGATGGAGCTAGAAAATATCATCACAAAAGAACATGCATTGATAAGTGGATATTAGCCCAGAAGCTCAGAATACCCAAGATACAATACACAGACCACATGAAAGAAGGAAGACCAAAGTGTGAATATTTTGGTCCTTCTTAGAAGGGGGAACAAATACTCACAGGAGGAGATACAGAGACAAAGTGTGGAGCAGAGACTGAAGGAAAGGCCACCCAGAGACTGCCCCACCTGGGTATCCATCCCATGTATAGTTACCAAACCCAGACACTATCATGGATGCCAACAAGTGCTTGCTGACAGGAGCCTGATATGGCTGTCTCCTGAGAGGCTCTGCCAGTGCCTGACAAATACAGAGGTGGATGCTTGCAGCCAACCATTGGACTGAGTACAGGGTCCCCAGTGGAGGAGCTAGAGAAAGGACTGAAGGAGTCGAAGGGGTTTGCAGCCCCATAGGAGGAACAATATGAACCAACCAGTACCCCCAGAGCTTCCAAGGACTAAACCACCAACCAAAGAGTATACATGGAGGGACCCATGGCTCCAGCTACATTTGTAGCAGAGGATGGCCTTGTGGGGCATCAATCGGAGGAGAGGCTCTTGGTCCTGTGAAGGCTTGATGTCCCAGTGTAGGGGAATGCCAGGACAAGAAAGGGGGAGTGGGTGGGTTGGTGAGCAGGGGGAGGGGAGGATGGGATAGGGCCTTTTAGGAGGGGAAACCAGGAAAGGGGATGACATTTGAAATGTAAATTAAAAAACACAACAAAACATGCATGCATCTTGGCTTCATTGTGGGAGCCAAGAATTCACCCCTCCCAAGTATGACCTCCTGTAGCTTAGGTGACACAGGAAAACCAGAATCCAGCCTCGTCCTGTAATTCAATTCTACAAGGAGAAGGAAGTGACATTGGAATTTTGGGGTATGGGAATCATCGAGCTTCAGAAATCACCTTTGTCTTTGCTTCATGTTGGTGGCACTGATTGTTTGGGCTCAGTTCTTTCATGGCTGTCCCTACATCCAGGCTGTGGGCCACGTACCCTGCATATTTCAAGTGAGAGCATCCGGGGCTCTATCTAGTGAATTGTACGCTGTACCAGAGCTCTGCCTTTAGGATTACTGGGCACAGACTTCCTTCACAAGGACGTATTTATTTTCTTGTATGCTTTTGTTCCCCTTTGCACTGTATATCGGAGCTAGGCAGGAGGAGCACTCAATAGGGTACCCACTGTATCTTGAAGCTCAGGGGCATAGTACTGAGACCCATCTTAAGCTATGTCATTCCTTAATAGCTCTCGTCTTCCATTTAGACCTATGCAAACTCACCCATGGGGCAAGCCCTGAGTGATTTCTTTGAATTCTGAGGAAAAGATTGATAAGAATTCAATGATTCTGGGAGAAAGAAGAACATGGCTTTCCGGGGTGGGCTGGGGTGGGGTGGGGTGGGGGGGACTTGCTTGACACAGACTGCTCTTCCTTGCATCCTGTGAACTTTGTAGCTCAAAAGTGGCTGGGAACTTGAAGAGCAAGTTTGTACCTTGAGCCAAAGCATTTCTGGGAAGAAGCCAATGGATTAAAGTAGTTTGAATCAGGTAGGGGATAGGGAAGGAAGAGTTCCTTTGGAGAGGATGGGGAACAGCGAAGAGCTGGCTCAAATGTCAGGCTTCCTTCTCTCTAACCCCTGTGAAATGAGAGTTAGTACTTTGGGCTTCTAATATAGTCGCTAGTGCGTGAGAAGCACAGTGTGAATGCCTTTTGACCACAAAGTCCACGGGACTGTGTCAGAATGCTCCGGAGTCCTTCTCCTCCACCCTGTGAAGCTGTTGCGGGACCAGCGACAGCAAGCCTACTTCCGTTACTTGAATGCCTTCCTCAGGGAATACAAACTTAGCCATGCCACTTGTAATTGGTAGCCGTGATAAGACTCAAAACACTATGCTACAGCAACTGCAGTGGGAGTGGGCACCAACCGGATTTGAAAAGAAGATTTTTAAAAATATTTTTCCAGCCGTGCTGGCTCACACCTGTTAGTCCCAGTTCTCGGGAGGCGGGATAGCCAAGGCTACAGAGAAACCCTGCCTCAAAAACCAAACCAAACCAACCAACCAACCAATCAATCATTCAAACTCTCCCTCCTGAAAATTAGGATGGGTGAGTTAAACAAACCAACTTTAGAAATATTGATTTAGAACAAGTTTATTTTGTGGGAGGCTGAGACAGGGGTTTTGAGTTTGAAGCCAGTCTGGGCTACAAAGTGAAACTCCATCTCAAGGTAGAACAGCAACAATATCGACAACAACAACAACAACAACATAACAACAAACTAACAGAAAAACTCCATCTTCTATTATCAGATGGTGATACTGAGTTTCTTTCCATGTCTTCCTCATCGTAAAATGTCAGAAAGTTTTCTAAAAAAATGAGCAGCTTACATGAAGAATTTTAATGTTTGCTTAGTTTTTAAAAAATGTAACTACTGAGATGCACATTACTAGGACCTATCACAGGGCTTTGGGGCAGCAATTTGAATAGACATCACACGGATCAGATACAACACCATAGAGAACACATAAAACACACTTTATATTTGGCATCTACGTGTAGCAAGGAGATTATGGTTGAACTTTGCAAGACTTCTCTTTTCAATAGAGACTACTACATACAGAAAACTACAACCAATCAAAATGCAAGGTTGTTGACCTCAGTCCCTATGATACATCTACAAAATATTCCAACATCTAAGGCTCAGGAAACACTGGGGAAGAGGGGGCAGAAAGATCATAAGAGTTAAAAAACCAAGGAGATCCGTCTTCTAGTCACATCAGAAACTATACATATAAAGTATCAGCAACATGACAGCCAAACTTGAGCTGAATAAGGAGGCTACCAATAAACATGACAAACTTCACGGGGTTGGGGCCAGTCCATGAGGCCTCAGTCCTACACAAAGAACTACAGGGAACCAAGAAAAGCTGGGAGCTGGAGAAGCAGTCTTCCCCGGCGAGGAGCACACTAATTTGATGTCTGGTGCCAAATGGTCAGCCCCCAAAACATACATAGTAAGTAACACTATATGGACTTAACGGGTTGTATTCAGGAATATATATGCATATACTAATACTTACATGGATGCAATAACAATTGATGAAGAAAGAGACCATAAATATGAATGAGAATGGACAGGGTATATGGGAAGAAAGGAGGGGAATTAAATTACAATTTTAAAATTCTGACAAAAGCCGGGTGTGATGGTGCATGCCTGTAATCCCAGCACTTGGGAGGCAGAGGCAGGTGGATTTCTGAGTTCGAGGCCAGCCTGGTCTACAGAGTGGAGTTCCAGGGTAGCCAGGGCTACACAGAGAAACCCTGACTCGGGAAAAAAAAAAAAAACAACAACAACAAAAATTCGACAAAATAATAAGACTGAAGAGTCAGATGAGGGAAAAAGACTCAGCCACATAACCATTGGATTGGATTTCTGGGAAGAAATAAGAGTATTTGTTACAATCCTCTCACATACCAAGCGTTTTCTTGTTTAATGGGTATCCTTCTTTAAGTTAGGTGAGATGCTTCAACCAAAGCTAGTTTTCCTAGCTCTCAGCTAGTTTTTTAAGTAAAATCGTATTAAAAAATCTTAGCACTTTATTTTCAAGGCTAGCCAAGTTGAATTTGTCTGTTCCCATGGGAGGTAGCACCAAAAGTACCGCCCATCCGTGGGGACACAATCAATACTCACCTCCCGGCTTGTCCTATGGTGTGTGCACATCGTCCTAGTAAACACATTTCACTCTCTACCATAGGTCAAGTACCATTAATCACCTCTACACAATGTTCCGAGTTAAAGAAAGAATGCTATTTATAAGGATCTGTATTTGAAACTTTCGGTTATAAATGCAGAGCCACACACCCCAGCAGAATTACGTTATGATCTTATAACCATGCCAGGGTGCTTTAAAAGAGGAAAATAATCTTAAGCTTTTCCTCTTCCACAAACCAGTGCAAGAAATACTGCCTGATATTTGGTTTCTTTCTGGCTGAATGATATAAACCCCAATGAGATTTCCCTTCCCGGGCAGAGCCCCACCTTCACATAATCCAGAAAGCCAATGTTTGAGGGTGGCCCCACCTTTCTCCCACTCAGGTTTCAGACATATGCTGAGGTTTTAAGGGTTTCAGGAAGAGGGACCCAGCTGCTCTGTCACATCACTGCGGGACAGTCAAACTGGGGTGTGTGCAACAATTGTTTATAGTCACTGGGACCAACTCGTGTGTCTGCTACATTTCTATGTCTAGACCAGACTTCAGGAAGAAGGCAGCATTAAGATTCCATAGACTCAACCCAAGACTGGTTTAAGTGCTGTGATTCTGAAACACTGTCTCTAGATTCTACCAGAAAGGTTGCCTTTCTGGTAGAATAAGCCCTTTGTTTTGGTGCTCACTCTACCCTCAGGGCTGGCAATAAGCATGAGAACCTTACTGGCCCATATTTCCTTGATACAATCTATTCAATCTGGATAAGATTTTGCCAACAAGGAATCAAGCTTCATCTCCAAGCATCCTGGTGACTAGGCTAACTTCAATGGCTGACTTTTATTTTTTTGTTTTAAAAATCAATCTACTATTTACTGTGCTTTCCTGTGCTCAGAATATTAAATATCACTTTAAAGATTGTTCTTAATGGTTCAGCTGATTTTGTTTTGAGCAGATTTTGTTGCTTTTAAATACAAAGCAACAACAACAAAAAAAAGACATAGAAAGAGGTTATTTAAAAATATCTAGGAGCTGAGGACATTGGTATGTACCTTCAGTTCCTGCTTCTTTGGGGGTCAGGAGAAGATTATTTGAGCCCAAAAGTTGGAGATCAGCTTTGGCAATGAAGAGATTTCTTTTCAACAAAACAAAACAAAACAAAACAAAACAAAACAAAACAAAAAGACTTCCTATTTATTTGCTGGGTGTTAGGTTTATAGAGGACCTAGGGACCTGAGAGCCAATCTTCTCTCCTATTATATTAATACTAGTGTCCCAGCAAACTGAAGGTTAGGAAGCTTCCACAGTTATCTAAAAAGCCAGGAGAACTCTCCCTGAAGAAATAAGAATGTGTAGTCTCATTTAATACACCTTGACTAATGGGCAAACTAGGAGGTCACTAGATAAGAAATGCCTGGTAATTATAGGATTTGGTATAGAAACTTGCTTCTTGAGGTAATATACTAATATTATTCTGGTCTTGAAATTTTAGAATATATAATCCAAAAATATCCTGAAATAGTTAACCTGCCTTCAAATTGTGTTTATGGTGATTTAACAACAACAACAACAACAACAAACAAACACCATACACACACACACACACTAAACTACTGCAGACTGAATACAAGATGAAGAACAAGGTGGCATATAAGCACAATTACTAAGTGTAGAAAGATAATTCCAAGGACCCTAGGAGTGATTTCAGGACAGAGCCATACCTGTGAGGTTCCAATCATTAAAATAATAGGCGTCATCTAAATTCCACTTCCGGGATTCAATTTCTATGTCGCCTTAAGCAAACTGGTTGCATAATCTCAACAAGAAAGAGGGAAGTGAATGGACGTGTTTCAGAGAACTAAGACTTCCCAGGAAATAAAGACAGAGCCCACTGGCTTTCTTTTCTGACTGTAAATTTCTAAGAATATTAAAAATTACTTTATTCTGTAATGGTTTAAAAAAGTTTGCTTTAGAGTTCAAAAATGGACTATATATGTATATATATGTGTATATATATATATATATATATATATATATATATATATATGGACTTTACCTATCCATTTGACTGTCTTCTAGCAGTATAATTATTCTAGAGTTGCAGTTGTGCAAAAAAAAAAATTTATCTGCTAAACATAACAGCAAATGCCTTTAAACCAGCACTTGTAAGACAGCAAATCTTTGAGCTCCAGGCCAGCCAGGACTACATAGTGATATTCTCTCTAAACAAAACAAAATAACCAAGTCTGTCTGTCTGTCTCTGTCTCTCTCATAAACACACACACACACACAAACCTGGTTATATCACTGGATAATAGTTCAGCAGTTCAGTTCTTAAATATTAATTTTATTTACTGTGGGCTTGTTTATTGCTTTTAATTAAAAAAAAACCATTGAAATGATATTAGCCAAAAAGCTTTAAAGATCCTAGAAAAATGTGATTTCTTTTCCTCCCTGTTCATCTAGCATTCTTCAAATTGAAGTGACTAGTGTAGACCAGGCTAGTCTGGAACTTGCCAGAGACCTACCTACCACTGCCCCCCAAGTGCTGGGATTAAAGGCGTGCACCACTATGTACAATACGATTAGTGTCTTAGCTTTGCCAAAATAAAAAAAATGTCCACAAAACATGGGGTTTCTGATAAACCTTATGCTGCTGGCCTGTTAGATCATATAACATCAAGGGATTGCTATTTCCCAAAATGCTTAACATACTTGAAATGTCAACTGTGTGCATGAAATCCATTTCTGCAGTTTTCTAAATGTAGGCCTGTGCTGTTTTAAAATGTGCTATTCAAAGTCACCATCAATTGCAGAGTTTCAAAGTCTTACTATCTAGCAGGGGCCTGAGAACAAATCCCTATAAGATGTACTAATGGTTAGGAAGAATTATGTTGTGTATTTTTCCTTTTCTATTAAGCTATTCTTTATAAACCTTTCAAGCACTGAAATGTTTTAAATAATGAAAGCTTGACACTTGACTTTAGGGCAAAAGAACCATCAAAAACCTGACTTAAGCTAGGCTTGTTTAAACTATCACTGGGAAGGAAGCAGGAGGGTGGCTGTGGGACCAACCTTGTCAATCTAGTGAGTTCCAGGACAGCCAGTCTACAATGAGACTCTGTGTCAACGTAGACAAGCACGCACACACCACACACACACACACACACACACACACACACACACACACACACACACACACACACTTTGCCATAAGTGCCTTTCTAAAATAAGCAGATAGGATGAGGTGCTTTTTCTCTGTTCAGTGTCCATTCTTCTAATCTGGTTTGTCACCTTCTTCGGATCCCAGGGACAAACCATGGGGATGTCTACTTAGTATGTATCTCCGGCACAAGATGAACTGATCAGAAGGTCACTCTGCTGGGATTTGACTGAGACCTATCTGGCCGCTGATGATCTAGACATTCCTGTGTATTTTAAACTAAAAGGACTTCTGGTTAGAGCACACAGGAAGAACAACCTCAGGCAGCCACTTTTAATGGACGTTTCCTGGGTTAGTGAAAAATTCAGGGTTTAAACAAATGCTCGTTAGCCTGAATGTTCTTCCAGAGCACTCGCCTCTGCTCTTTGCATTTCTAAGGACCTGTTTCGAGATTCTGTACCTGTTAAAAAAATGACACTTCAATATTCACCAAAAACATGGGGTGAGGTGGAATCCTGGATTAGACTGGGGTTTCTTTGTGGTCAATTCAAACTTGAGGAGGTTCTGCAAACATTAGGTGAAGTCTCTCCATGTTAGCAACTGATTTCACTCATATTTTGCTGGCACTTTTAGTATCAAAGAATGCAGTTCTATGATTCGTCTCCTTAGCTGAACTCTATAGCCTTATTCAAAGTCCTTTTTTTTTTTGAAAGCTATTAAGTCCCTAATCCAATCTTTATTAAAAAGGCTCCAAGTTGTAGACTAGGAAGTTAAGGCAGATCCTCAACGGTTGTGATGGAACTCTTCCAAACTCTACAGAGACTTTGAGGGACATCTGAAATTTGGTGAATGGCTACAGTTGCTGTGTTAGCTGGTAATGTCTTCTGTGAGCAACATTTTGTACAAACATGCAAACAATTAGGCCCATCAGGAAAAAATTGATGGGAAAAGCTGACTTGAAAGAATTAAGCATCCTTGTTTCTGATGCTTTTACCTAAACATTTGCTATGAGGCAACACTGGCAAAGAAGAAAGAGCCTTTTTTTAAAATTTAAAAACAAACAAACAAAAACCCCACCTTTTTGTTTTTGTTTTGTTTTTTTTGTTTTTTTGTTTTTTTAAGCTAGGTGTAATTTGCACAGGACAGAAAATCTATTTGGGAAAGAAAAATTCTTAGCAAGGAATAAAGAGTATATCAGCTGAGCAAGGAAGGTTACAGAGTAGCCCTGGTGGTGATGCTGGGGGGAAGGTTGAGAGTCAGGTCAAGGTGGATTACAGTGAGTTTACGGTACTCTATTTTGTCTAGACAGTACTGGGGAGACTGGGGATGAGTGATGGTGTCGAGGTTGGGGTAGCGACAAATCTGAGTACGTGCAGGAAGGCTTCAAAGAGTCAGATAGCTTTGTAGTATGATAGATAGCTGCGTAGACTGCCACTTGGAGCGATTCGACGCCGCCAGTTTCTTTTATTTTAAATACTCGACTAATCTTCTGGAAACAAAACCTTTTAACCAAAATGTTAAGGTCTAATGATCTTAAATGTCAGATTCAAGGTTACTCCTTCTAGGCAGGCAGCAATGCCAGTGACCCTCAAACTTCAAATAAACTGTGTCCTAAATGTGGCTTTCATAAATAAAAGCCAAAGGCCATTATATATACCCTTTATTTTAAAAAGAAGTCTCCTTTAATGCCTATTTTATCAGTGAAATGACATTTTGAAGTGTCAACTTAGCAAACAAAACAAGGACATCTTTTGTCAAAGGCAGCAACTGACTAAAATAACCACATCACTGTGACTTATTTGAAGCAGTATCGTGTTTTCCTGTTTAGTGTTTCTCATATAACTATTGAAAATCCAGAAACATCGGTGCTGAACAAAGGCTGGTATGGAAGGCTAAGCCACTTCTTTAGACAGCCAGAATGTGACATCGAGATGGTGTGTGCCTTGATTTTTTTTTTTAAACTAAACTTCTGGGAGACATGTTACTATATCAGAGAGCAGTATTTAACATTCAGGTAGAACTTGAAACATTGCAAAGATAGGGCACTTGCCTAGGGTGCTAGCATGTGTGAGGGGCTGGGCCCAAGCTTTAGTACTCAATAAAGGAAATTAGGTTAAGTCTCTTGGGATCCAGTAACAACTACAGAAAACATCTGAAGGTATCAGAGAAAGGCCCCCAACAACAGCATGTGATTTAATTGATGCCTGGTCCTCAATTTAACTGATACCTATGTAAAGCTGCTGGGGAAAATCTGAAAAATTAAAAATTCAAGCCAGGGGGTGGCGGCGGCACACACCTTTAATCTCAGCACTGGTTTGAGGTCACCATGGTCCCGGGACATCCAGGACTACACACAGAGAGAAACTCTGCGTGAAATAAACTGAAAGGAATAAAAAAAAAAATCAATAAAGTTATTTTCAAACTTATTTGGTTATGATTTATTTGCGTGTCTCATGTATGTATGTTCGAACACGTGTGTGCAAATGCCTGGGGAGGCGGGGAGACACACAGGATTGAGTCCTGGTACCTAGAGTTACAGGTGTTTATGAGTTGCTTCTATGGCTTCCAGGATCTAGACTTCAGCTGAATAAACAAGCAGCTTAATCACTGGGCAGTACGTTTTGAATCAAATAATTAAACTTTGAAAAATTGCTTTGATGGTGGGATTTTTGAACTGGCCAGGCTATGACCTATTCTTGGTTTCCAGCTATGTTCTTGGATACACTGGGGGCAATGAAGAGAGTAATGAGTTGGCAGGCTAATGCTGCCAACATTTAGAAAGGCTTGTGGAAATTACATCTTAAATCACAAGCCAGCTGCATAAGCACATTTTCAAAAATAAGTTTCTCACTGGGTGTGGTGGCGGGCTCGTGGCTATAATCCTTCCCCCGGTGTCGGGTGGGATCTGCTTAGCCAGGTGGAGCTCAGTTTGGACTACATAGTAAGTTCCAGGCTATCCTGGCTATAGTGCTGGAGCCTATCTCAAAAATGCAAAGCAAAACAAAATAAATGCATTTAAGTTTCTCTCATCTGGACAGAGATTATGTTTAATCGAAGCAATTTTCAGCCCTGACGGTCGGGTCATTGGTATTCGCAAGTTTGATAGTTTGATGAACATATGCAGGTGTGGAAACAAAAGGACGAATAAAAAGCTGTCCTTGGATGGAATGGCAGCCTGGGAACCATGGGGTGTAATTGTCATTAGCCAGGTGGTTAAATCCACCAGGTGATGCAGACCTTTGAGTGCTGGCGAATTGCAGCTTAACTCCAACAACAGAAGTTAAACCAATGACTTGGGAACGCCACATCGTCTGGAGAATTTTAGTAACACCTTGTCTGTATGTCTCAGGACTTGAACAGGCGTAAACGATAGGAACATGTGGATATTGCTCATTATAAATTACTTAAAAGTTAGGACAGGTTTCAGAAAAGTTTTGCTTATACTAATAGCTAAAGGGAAGCTGAAGTCCTCATTTTTCACCTACGGAAAATTACAAATCATAAATGAGAGTAGCTTGAGTTACTTATCCACCTGGCCATCTGGCTGTTTATTAAACACCTACTATGTGCTGAGTGCTGTTTTAGGTTGTGTATACAACGACAAAGAAGACATGGTCTTTACCCTTAAGGTACCCATAGCATAGGATAAGAAAGTGTTGACTAAGCCGGGCGTGGTGGCACACGCCTGTAATCCCAGCACTTGGGAGGCAGAGGCAGGCGGATTTCTGAGTTCGAGGCCAGCCTGGTCTACAGAGTGAGTTCCAGGACAGC
>BDUI01000087.1:104190-126533 GCA_002335545.1 Apodemus speciosus | reverse complement strand
CGAAAAAACCAAAAAAAAAAAAAAAAAAAAAAAGAAAGTGTTGGCTAAAGTTGATGCTAAGTGATTTGGAGATGTTTCTTTCTAGTCAGCATGAAAATCTTCTTTGCTATCAACATTTAGTAAGGAGGAAAAAAACTAGAACTATGTCAAGGAATTCGATATGAGACCACCACAATGTGTAGACTATCTGTCCAACAATTTTTAAAATCTCCTGTAGCCATTCTATATAATCTCGGAACACCTTTGTGGAAGTGACCTCTGGGAGGAAGAACTGTGCAAGGCAGGGGTCATTAAAGAATACCAGTGGTATCTTCTGTAACGTTAACTTAGAACAAGGTTCCGATTCACCACTAGCTTCGTAAACACCTGAAGAAAACATTGCATACATCTGGCAATCAGTTTCAACCAACAGAAAAGTGTAAATGCCTTAGAAGACATGTCAATGTCCACATCTTACTACCACATATGCTAGCCAATTCTAAAATTTTAAAGACATTTTCAGAGGAGGCAAACCCTTGACTTGAGATTTAAATGAAACAGCTATCACGAAAATGTAACTTCGTTTCCTTCCCAGTTAAAGTATTAGCCTCCCGTTAGGATGGTCTTCAAGAAAGTAGTCTACAGTGGCACCGCACAGAAGCCGGCGGCAGGAAGCTTCTGTATCCAGACTTTCAAACAGAACATGATGCATCCGTTGTGCTGCAGAAGAGTTCTCACATCAGGAACTGAGAGTTTGCACCACTGTAGATGGACTGGGAAGAGACTTGAGAGAATTTATTCTGTACCTGGATATACCTACAAAAATCTATGAGAGTATTGTCTGTAGCTTGGAATGAAGCTGAGATTTCATCCTAAATTGTACGGGTATCTACTTTTCCAGCAAAGCTCTGACTCACTGTTGTTTGTTTGTTTTGCAGTTGTCCCTGATTGTCATGATTCTTATCTTCATCCTTCCACCAATCATACTTCGGTGTCACATTACTTCTTATGAGTGTCTGGCTCATGGTATATGTATGTTACCTCTTCATATAAATACTATGCTAGTCCCTAATATGCTTAAAATACTTAAAGTCAAAAGATGCAACTGTTAAATACTTTCCATCTTTCCAAACAATTCCAATTGTAACCCAAGTTTTAAGTGATCCTGGCTGTACCAGGCCAACTTCTATGGAGACATTATGAGGAAATGCCTACTGGATTAGCCTTTCTGATTTTGTATTAATCAAGTGTCAGTGCTCAATACCTACATTTGTACTTGCGGGAAGATTCAAAGTCCTTACCCAGGCTGCCGACATGTGGATTCTTCGCTACTGGCTTAGAGAAGCCATTCTTTTCTATTTCCCCAGAGTTATGGATGTGCCACACCTTCCATGCTTCTGGTGCTGCAGTCCCAATCTGCATCCCTGATGGCCTTCTCCTACTTAAATCCCAACCTGTCACTCAAAGTCTATTCAAGTGTGTGACCTCAGACCTCTCTGACTCACTGTATCATTCCCCCCACCATGATCATAACCTATTGTTGCTCTCTGACTCATGGAGAATTCTTCCCTCAACTCAAAAAAGCCTTTGAGGTGAGGGAATTAGTTACTCTACTTTTCTAGGCTTTACACGGGTCTGGTAAAGAGCACAGCACTTTACAACGTTAAGACTAATGCACAGATGGGTGGTGGTAATGGAGGCTTGTAATTCCAGCGCTGCAGGGTGGGGGTGGAGGAGGTCAAGGACTGGAGGGTTTGTTGGGTTTGATCCAGCTCAGATTATGCAGTGAACTGGTGCCTAGCTAGCCTGAGCTACATAGCAAGAACCTGTCTCAGACAAATCAAAATAGGTCAGCCATACCTGTCTCCCCTTTGTTCCTTGATATTAATTCGAGCAGACCTTTGCCCTACTTTGCTGGTAGGATTTTTTTTTTCAGCTGCTGAATAGTCCTTGATCACACTCAACTTGCTAGCTTAGAGAGGTTAATTGTTTTGAGTCAACATGTTTTTCTGCTTAAAAGGATGCTCTTAGGAAAGCCCTAACTTAGTAACCCTAATGCTGTACCTACTGCGTGGCTTTCTTCTACGTTATCATCTCTTAGCTCTGTCCCTGTACGCTCTTGGTCAGAGTTACTGGAGCATGCCCCGTTCTTTCCAACCTACACGATTCCCTTGTTTACTTTTTCCTACAATGTCTTTTCTCATTTTACCTTTGCATGTTGACTTCCTCTAGTCACTTAAAGGCCAACTCCATTATTACAACCACTGACTTTTTGTCTTTACTTGGACCCATGTAAATTTCCTACACCACTCAATTGAAACGAATCCTGCTAGTAGATTCTCATTTTCTCTAAATTTCTTTTATTTTATCCAGACAGGATTTCACTATGTTGTCCAGGTTGGCCTTGAACTCGTTTTTCTTGTCTCTGCTTCCTTAGTGCTGGGAATAGGTGTGTGCCACTATGTGGGTATTCTCTCTCTCCACGCAACCCGCGACCCCCCAACCCCCGTGTGTGTGTGTGTGTTTGTGTGTGTGTGTTTGTGTGTGTGTGTGTGTGTGTGTCTCCATACCCAGTTAAATTTTTTCTGGATGGTCATTAGCATGTGTCTGCTATCATGCATAAGACAAATAGCTGCGTCTACTTTTGAATGTCAACCAAAGTTTAGTAATTATAATTCCAGATAGCTAAATAAATCAGAATTTCATTCCCTCAACAGGTTTTCAGGCAATTAATTAAGCATTTTTGCATCAAGTTATAGTTCAGAAGACAATTCGGGTACTAAGTAAAATTAGTTATCATTTCAATTCGAATCTATCTATGTATCTATGTATTTATCTATCTAGATGTTTTCTGAAGAGTCCTATCTATAGTTCAACCTTTGCGTTGGCAGAAGTCAATACTGAATATCATTAACTATTAGTGAAAGAGCTATGTTTGAATATCATTAACTATTAATGGAAGAATCATGTTTGTCAGCTCTACAGTTGTTTTCTACTTCAAAAATGGGGTTGCATTTATAGTCTTTAGTTTTGGAGGGGATGGGGGAGCAAACACATGTGAAGACAGCAATAGCAACAAAGTCAATGGTGATGCAACTAAAGCACACTTAAAGCCTCCCCCTAAAGCACAGATTCTGGGAGGCCTAGTGCGCATACCCATTGTGATTTCTGATCCGACTCAGAGGACTTCACCATCGCAACCCAAAGCCACACAGGTCCAGCATTCTTCACCAACCTATTTAATGCCTCTGTCATAGTTGCAAATGCATTTGGCTTATTTCTATAGCTCTAGAAGATAATATAAAAGCCTATTGACTTCTGAAGTATGTATCATAGAAATCAGAACAGACTTTGGCCCTAAACAAAACAGCTGAAACCTAAAATGTAAAAGTTGGATGTGATGTACATACCTATGGGATCCTTGGGAGGCTCAAGCAGGACAAGAAGTTTGATGCCAGATCGGGCTATTGAGTGAGACCCTGTCCCATAAAAGAAAGTAGGGAGGAAAAGAAAGAATGGGGGAGATGAACAAAGGGAGAGAAGAAAGGAGAAAGAAGTGGAGGGAAGGAGGAAGGGAGGGAGATCGACTCTAGACTTTAAAAAGACCGTATTGTCTTGACCAGACCAAAGTGGAATCATGAAAATTAGAATTTGTAGGTCTTTACCAGTTTATGAAATATTGCCCATATTCTACTGCTTGACCCTCATATTTAATGGATTCAACATATAAAGGAAAACTGGTCTAATTCTCAGCCTCAATGTGTTCCATGTCAGAATTTAGCTCATCTAAAATTCACAACCACAAGATTAAGACCGTTTCCCAAACATCAGTTTAACTATTGTACTGGGAATGACGGTTCGAGAAGAGTTGTTCGTTTGTGTCAGCAGATACTCTCTGGAACTTTCCATTTCCCTTTAGTTGTAACTTTGAGTCAACTCATTTTACTGAGAGGGAAAAAGGAAATTCAGATGTTATACCTCTTGTTATGTGAAGCTGGACTGTGGACAAGGACATTTGTAGGAGCTTTGAACCACTAACCTCCTCCATCTCAGAAGCAGAGTTCTTCCCCCCCCCCCCCCCGACAGGGTTTCTCTGTATAGCCCTCGCTGTCCTGGAACTCACTCTGTAGACCAGGCTGGCCTCGAACTCTGAAATCCACCTGCCTCTGCCTCCCAGAGCGCTGGGATTACAGGCGTGCGCCACCACTGCCCGGATAGAATTCTTTAATCTACTTCCAGATGACACCATTACATACCTTAGTCCTAGGTGGCATCTATCTCTACCCACACCAATCATTCTTTAAAAAACAAAACAAAACGATTTATTTCATCTATTTTATGTATGAGTACACTATTGGTGTCTGCAGACGCACCAGAAGAGGGCGCCGGATCCCATGCCACCATGTGGTTGCTGGGATTTGAACTCAGGACCTCTAGTAGAGCAGTCAGTGCTTTTAACCACTGAGCCATCTCTCCAGCGCACACACCAACATTCTTAGGACTGTTTTGCAAGGTGAATGAGATAAATAAAAGTTAAGGACACTGAGCCACATTCTTTTAAAAACTACAAATCAAATCCAGGCTCTCATATGGGCTCGGAAGAAGCTCTACCATTGAGTCACTTACCTGGCTTTTAGTGTTGTTTCTGAGAAATGCCAGGAGCTGCCATTCCACTGAAGGTTGGCAGAACCCTAGACTTTGTGTGTAGGGCCTCACCTGATGCAGACTTCTTCCTTAACTGCTACTTGCTGGGACTGTTGTTTCTCCATTGCCAACCCAGCATCAAGGACCACATAGGTTCTTCATAAATATTCAGAGAAACACTAAACCCTCACCTTTAGGAGCTGATGTGGAGTAAGCTGATCATGCTGGAGCTAAGAAATGGAGACATCTTTTTCTAAGACAGTAAGTAGCCCAGGCTGGCCTCAAACTCAGTGAATAATGCTGATGCCCTTTATTTGGATCATCCCCGCCTCCGCTTACCCAATGCTGGAATCACTGGTATGAGCTACAATTGGTTCAGCACTGGGGTCTTGTGCATGCTGGGTAAGCACTCTAGCAACTGAGCTAAATCCGAAACTCAGAATTTTCTTTTTAAATTATGAGTTATGTACTATGGAAGTTGAATGGGAGAAAGGATTGATCCTTCCTAAGACACACAACTCTCTAAAACTCAAGTGCAGTAGATTGATTTATAGTGGAGGCTCTTGTCTGTGCTCCTGGACATGGCATGGAAAACAAGTATCAAAGCTATGACAGCTAGAGACAGCCATCTGGTTTAAGGGTAATGATGTAGTTTACTGGAGTCCTGTTCTTAAAAAAGATGTTGGCTGAGACAGTCTCCTAAGCGAGATTAATTATACTCTTTAAAGAACCTCAGCCAAGGTGAAAGGATTTAGAAGTGCAGCAATGTCATAAAACTAAGGTTTATGCTAGTTTTCCTTGGATCAAGACAGCAGTGTTGGGAGAGGTAGGTATGTGCTGTCTCATCTCTTCGCAACCCAAGATGCAGCTAAACATACTTAAATAGCTTCGCTTTACTCTTTCCATGGCGGTCGGTCGGAGTTGACGTACCCTGCTATGGTTGCCACTGAATGACTGGATCATAAAGCCGAGCCCTAAATGTTACTCTTAGATCAAACGAGAGGTGTGGAGAATGCAGCTGGGTGAGCCCTTTTGCCAGCTTGGTTCAGTCAATCCCGAGTGGAGAGACCACACTCTGAGAACGTGTCCCAGAGGAGTTCTCTGTAGCTGTGAAACACACCCCAAGTGTCCAGTCTTGTACGGGTGACTTCATTTGTGACAAATCAGCTTACGGGTAGCAGTTTATGTCCTCTGCAGAGACCAGGGTTTTTTTCAGCCTAATGTGTTACATCATTTCACTGTGGTCAAACAGAATAGCTTTTACTAGCTTTACCTTTCTAGCAAGGCTTAAACCTAACTTGTCGTTCAAGTTTCTTCCAGGTTTAAGAGCATTTGAACTTAATTCTTCTTTTCTGTAGTGTTGGGGGTTTGAACCCGGGGTATACACATACATAGGCACACGTTCCACAGCTGCAACAACCCTTAGCTCTTACAGTATCATAGGCCCAACATTCTAGAATTCTTACTTCCTATTTTCCCCCTTACCCTCTACTCCTATATTTCTTGAAAACTCTGAAATGTTCTTCAGACTTTCTGCTTCCTGGTAACTTCTCTTGAACTACACCTTAAATTGGCATGTCCCATTACCGAGAATTTCTACCTGCTTACATCAGCCATGGGTCACTTGCCCACAGCTAGTTTATGCAGGTTATAAGAGGGGATTGAAATTGCAACTTCTGTACGGAGGTAATAACTGAAATTTTATAAGCTGCCATGTGTTGTCTGTATGATGTGAGAGCTAACAAAGATAGAAAGTTTATACTGGAATTAAAAAAAGTTTGAGGGGTAAGGGAAGGGTCATACGAGTAGAGAAAGACTCTACTTCACTTAGCAACTTCCATTTTTAGATCAGGAAGCAATTTGTTCAGATTTTGCTTGCGCTCGAGAAGGCGAGTTTCCTTCCAGGGTGGTGGAAAGATGCAGGAAGGGGAGTAACCATGGCAACCTGCCCAGCTATGTGGACCAATATTGGGGCCCCCATGTCCTGGCCTGGTCACTAGCTTAGCTTAGTCAGGATTGTCCCTCCCTTTCCCACTTCCTTGGCTAGAATGCTGACTTCAGGAGAAGGGTCATTCTTTCTCTGTAGGGAGTCTGAGTGAGTGTGGGGAAGATTCAAATGAGACCAGAGGTCATTCTGATCAAACCAAATAGCAGTCCTCCACACTGAGAACAGAGAGTAACTGTCTGTTCTAGCGTGAACACAAGCAAACACACAGGCTTTTTTAGTATTGAGTACTTGAACGATTACCATTTTTTCAGATAGGTGGGTGGTATTCCGCTTTGATTAAGCAATTCTCCACTTGCTTTCAGTGGCCGCAAAGACACTCAATTCAATTGTTCCGCCGGGCAGAAACAAATAGACAAACAGAATAAAGTATTCTAAGGCTATAGTTTAACTTACCTTTTCAGCAGCACTAAGTCCTATTGTTCTTCCCCAAATAAGAAAACAGAATTACTGAGAGGTTCTTCTGTGTGCCCACGGTCATTTTACTAACAGTTGTGTGCATGCTTTCAACCGCTACCCAACTGGACTGTGTTGGCAGGAGGGGCAGCAGCTAGCACATGAATATAAGAACTGCTAAGCCTTGAAGACGTCCAGCACCATTTGTACCCCTAATCAGGAATTTGTTTGAGCTTTGTCTCTAGCAGGAGAGCTGGTCTTTTGCTTCCCTTCTGATTGCTATGATTAACCCACTAGGATATCGTACCATAATTTAGCTTTCCCTTAAACATACTCATCTGAGGTGAATACTGTGTCATCTAAATGAGACTTGGACCAACCTCTGCAATTCCATACCAGTGCTTCAACCTTATTACTATTCCAGGGAGAACGAGGAGGAAACAAAACAAAACAAAACAAGACAAAACAAAACGAAACAAAAAACAAAAAGCAAAATGGCCACATCCTGCTGCTCAGGTGTTTCAGATTGCCAATCTGGTTCCCATTCTAAATCTGCCCAGGGTAGGGAGCTTTAAATGGCAGACCCTTGCAAGTCTTCAGCTGGAGGAACTTATGTTGTTAGTGAGTTCCCTTTCCCAGCAGCCTCTATTCCAGGATCCTAGCTCTGTCTCCAAGAAAAGGAATGAAATCCCAACAGAGAGAAGAGGCGAAGAAACACAAGGTGCTTCCAAGTTGGCTTCATCAAAGTGGTGGTAGGCTTAGGCTAGGAGAGAAATGAAGCAACTTCCTCATGGTCTTACCAGGAGCACAGTTTCCCACAGAACTTCCTGGTGGCCACAGGCCACCCAGCAAGCCCTGTTTTCCTGCTCTTTTAATTTTTAGGTAACAGAAGTATGTCTGCGCAGTCCAGACCAGTTGGTCTGCGGCTTCCGGGAGCTCTTGCACCATCACCATGTCAACAACTATCTTTTTTGTTTGTTTGTTTGTTTGTTTGTTTGTTTTTAGAGACAGCGTTTCTCTGTGTAGCCCTGGCTGTCCTGGAACTCACCCTGTAGACCAGGCTGGCCTTGAACTCACAAATCCCCCTGCCTCTGCCTCCCAAGTGCTGGGATTAAAGGCGTGCACCACCACCGCCCGGCTTCAACAAGTATCTTAAAAGGGAGCTAAAATCCACGTAACCCTTGGAGGAAGACAAGAAATAAGCCCAAGGACAGGAATTTAGACTTAGTTTAACCTTGAAATTTTTTTTTAAGTCTTTAGCAGAAATGCAAACTCTGAGCTGGGTGTGGTGGTGCTCGCCTGGAATTCCAGGACTCTGAAGGCTGACTGGGGGGTTCAATGTCCACCCGAGAAGAGAGATATGTGTTGGGACTCAGTGTCAAAACGCCAAGAGAAAAGGAGGAAAGGGGAGAGAGAGAGAGAGAGAGAGAGAGAGAGAGAGAGAGAGAGAGAGAGAGAGAGAGNGAGAGAGAGAGAAGAGAAGAGAAGAGAAGAGAAGAGAAGAGAAGAGAAGAGAAGAGAAGAGAAGAGAAGAGAAGAGAAGAGAAGAGAAGAGAAGAGAAATCTAACCTCTGGATTTGGTTCCCAAGTCAGCAAGGCCTAACAACATCACTGCGGTTATCTTCCCAGCCTCCTTTACATCCTCAGGTGGCGATCAATAGAACCAACATCATCAGCTCTATAAATACATGTGTGCTCGAGGCAGAAGACATTCCTCCCATTCCTCCACGATTTCTCTTTTCTGCCACAATAAAAAATGGCCCAGCTTAGTGAGGTGAGGTCACCTCCGCCTACAATCCTGGCACTCCCGAGGCAGAGGCAGGAGGAGGATGAGTTTAAGTCTAGACTGGGGTACAGAGTAAGACCATCTAACCAGGAACTGGAGAAGCAGTTCCGTGGCTTGCCAAGCATGCCGTCGGCCCTGGGTTCCCTCTTCAGGACTCAGTGCAAAGAGGGAGCATTTTAGCCTGGGGAGGAAAAACATTTGTAGGCTAGTGGTTGGACAAAAGGGCTTGGGTTTGCAGTAGAGGAAGAAGGGGCTTGTGATTAGTTAAAAAAGAAAAGAAACGAAACAAAAAGAAAAAAGGGAAGCATGGGAAGAATCCAGTGAGCTTTAGGAGAAAGTGACTGTGAACACGGGAAGTAGTGGTCTGTGCCCGATTCACATGTTGGAAGAGACCATGGCACCTCTCTGGTGCTTTCTCAAGGGGTCTTGCTAATCTCGCCTTCTGAGTTGCGTTTGCTCTAGCATTGCTTTATCTAGATACTCAGCCGTTTTCCTCTGGAAAGCCTGAGACCCCCCAACACTCGAGCCAGTAAACTTTCAGCACTGCTGTGTCCTGCCTCAGTGGGTGGGTGGGGTACCTAGCTAGAATAGGGCAGCCTAATCCACAACAAGATAGCACCACGAAAAGCCATTTGGTAGCAGTGGCTCCCCAGTCCTGGCTAGTCCCCTCCTTTCTGAACAACCAATCACTGCTGTGTGCAGAGCCCAGAGCTCGAGATTGTAAAATAGGTAGATTATACATCTCATCAGAACCGCTCCAGGAACCTTATCAGCTATCTCCAAGGGATTCTGGAAAATTTTCTGCCATTACTTAGGTTGGGGTTATATCTCCCTCCACTCCCTTCCCCCCTCCCCTTGCTTTGCCTGATTAGGGCCAGAATTTTTTTTCATCCAGTTACTTTATAGAGCAACAGAAACATTTACTATTCATGAAGCTGCCCTCCATAATTTTTAAAGCTTTCCATGTGTCTAGAAGCTCGTTTCTGCTCCTCTCCGTTTACAGAGGGGCCCCCTTTCTTCCAAACACAGGCGAAGAAGAAAGAGGAAAGGGCGGGAGGGGGTGCCTGGGGTGGAGATAACATCCATATTTTTTAACTGTTTTTAATCCAGTTAAATTTCCCTTCGGATTCGCGAAGGTTCCATCTGAAACCGACTCCAGAGCTAAATTCCAGACTCAGGATTAAGTGGAGGAGAGCCGCCGCCGGCAGGAAGAAATAACAGTCGGCTCTATGCTGCAAAGAGAACCGCTACGTTGGCAGGGTCTCCAGGGTTTTAAACACACTCTTCTTGAATTCTTACTTAATCCTTCCAAATAATTTACAACAGTCAAGGAAACAGCATTTAAACGCATTGGGATTTAAAACAAGTTTGTTAAGTCGCTTGGGCAGATACTTGCCTAGGAATGCTGGTTTAAGACAAAGTTCACATTTTTAATGCCCTGTGCTGTCAGTCAGCAGAAAATAGCTCCTCAGAGGCGCAGACCACACGTCCCCAGCCTTTGTCGCACAGTAAAACTGAACATCCTTCAGGAGTTAATTTGGTGATCAGCAGCCACACCGCGTCTTCCCTGGGATGTCCCCAAAGCCCTGAAGCACTAGGGCGCGTGTAACAACACACACACACACACACACACACACACACACACACACACACACACACACACGGAGGGGATCGTTAAATGTCACATGATGGGCGCCTTGAGTCCGACCCCAAAGGTAAAACGCATTCCTTGGAAGCATTCCACAGATGTCAGGCCACAAAACCCGCTGCTGCTTTCCCCGGGAGTACACTGTCTCATTTGTAAGATTCCCCAGAGCCCAAGGTCTGCAGCCAAGACAGGGATGGAAAGAGAGGAGCCCGCAAAGGAGAGAAGTAGGACGCAAAAGAGAAAAAAAAAGACAAAAAAGAGAGAGAGAGAGAGAAAGAAAGAAAGAAAAGAAAAGAGAAAAGAAAAGAAAAGAAAAGAAAAGAAAAGAAAAGAAAAGAAAAGAAAAGAAAAGAAAAGAAAAGAAAGAAGGTAGGAAAGAAAGGGAACCGAAGGGAAGGGGGATGGCATAAGTACTCACGGACTAGCTAGTGCCTCTGCGGAGCCAGCATGACTTCCACGCGCCCGGAGCCTCCAGGCTGCAGCGCCGAGGACACCGAGGGCCCGCTTAAATAGCCGCCGGCCGGAGCCTCGGAGCCGCGCGGCCACTCCCGGTAGAGATATGGTTCTAATCAGATGCTGGCGCAGAGGACTCTCCAGGAATGCAGCGGCGGGATGTTTTTGCTGCCTGGGCTTGGTAACTCCCCTTCTCAACGTGTCTGCCGAGTCTTCCAAACTTAACTGTTTATTAACTCGAGCTAAAGCCACCGAGATCCGGCGCCTCCTGCGCTCCGTGCGCCCGGCCAGCTGGGGGCGATCGCAGAGACCCGGGGGAAAGGAGCGTGCACACAACCCGGGCCAGGAGCCCCACGCTGCCTCGGGCCAGAAAGGGTGCACGTAAGGACAGGAAAAGGGAAACTCTGGAGGAAAGGGATGGGATCCTCTGAGCGGCGTTTCACAGATCCGTTCCTTGGATTGCCACTTCGAGTGGCGTGGCACGCGAACTCATCCTAAACCGCCTGCAGCCTTTGGAACAAAGAGGTGCCTTTGCGCCTGACTTTCCCTTCTCAGGTCCAGTCTGTCCTTTCTAAAGCTGGACATGTGACTGGATTGTTACCTTTAAAGTAATCACTGTTCTTTAATTAGAAATGTGAATGTGCTTAAATAGGAGGGAAATCTGTGTGCCCCGTGTAAAAAGATGCACTTATATTGAAATTTAATACCGCACACGAACATATTCTCTCTGTTAAACCGGCCTAAACACAAGTGAGCATCCTTATAGCCCATATAAATGATCTACATTTGGGATATAAACACGTTATATGCTGGATTTCCTTTCAGTTTATATCCACCCACATGTAGATAACGTGATTTGGTCTGCTAGTTTCTACAACATTTCATATCCCTTCATGAAAATATTGAGATATGAGAATAGGTATTGGAAACTGTTCCAGCGATGCTCGGCTGTGGACAGCCTGGCAGAGCGGACCCCGGGAATCGGATAGAATCTCACCATTTCTTTTCTGCATATTTTAAAGTCAGGGGCAATTGTTAAACATCCACAGAGACAGTGGTGCTTTTTAAGGACTTAAGAAATTAAGCTTTTGGAAGATCCCCGTCTCTGACGTCTGCCTTTCCCCTCCCCCTTCTTCCTCCTTTCCCTTCCCCCTCCTCCCCTTCCTCCTCCTCTTCTCCACTTTTTTATCTTTTTTGTTTTGTTTTCGTCCACTTTCTTATCTTTTTTTTTTTTTTTTTTTTTTTGGTTTTTTTTTGAGACAGAGTTTCTCTGTATAGCCCTGGCTGTCCTGGAACTCACTCAGGAATCTGCCTGCCTCTGCCTCCCAGAGTGCTGGGATTACAGGCGTGTGCCTCCACCGCCCTGCTAGTTCTTTTTTTTTTTTTTATTCCTCCTCCTCCAGTCTGTTTTTCCTTCTGCTCTTCCTCTTCCTCCCTCTCCCTCCCCCCCCCTCTCCCCCCCCCCCCCCCCCCCCCCCCCCCCCCCCGTTGGAAGCGGAATGTATCGACTATGAAAATGACAAATTGTGACTCGGATGGAAACGGGTTATTGATTTTTATTGAGTAAGCAACACAATGGATTTGCATTTTACCACTGAGAACCGAGGGTTCAAATCGGGCTTATGGCGCACCAAGAATGTGTTTTGTGGTCCATGCCTAGCCCCAGCTGCAAAGCCACTGTAATTTGAGGTAGCTCAGTGTGCTTGCAAGTGGGTCAGGCTTGGACCGGCCCTGATGCAGGGAGAGTAAGGGACACAGACGAGCACAGCTGGTCAGATTGCTGCCCCTCCTGACCTCTGGATTCCCTCCACACCTGGGTGTGCAGAGTAGATGTGTGTGTGTGTGTGTGTGTGTGTGTGTGTGTGTGTGTGCTTCCAATATTCCTCTGAGGTAATTTCTATGATTGAAAATAAAAAGATTTTCTGTGAATGACAAAAGGTCTACTTTTCAGTTCTGTGAAGGCACAAGACATAGGTGTGAACTTTAATTCTGTTAGCTTTGAGAACATCACACCTTGACTCTCAAATCCAGAAGTCTAGAGAAATGGTGTCATTTCAAAAGGTTCAAAAATTAGGAAAAAAAAAAAAGAAAGGTAGTTCATTCAAGCAAACAGGGGCTTTGATAACACAAAAGAAGCAAGTCTAAACACAAACATGTATTATTTCTCAACGTGGAAGTGCCCTCTATCTTTATCTATATAGTTGAAAGATTATTATCAAACTATGTTAACTTGTTCCCTCTAGATGAAAGGGATTTGCCTTAGAAACAGAGAGAGAAGACAATTTCATCTGCTGTGAGCTGCAGTGTGAAGAGAAGATATGGACCCAAAGAGCTCACTTGTGAGCCATGGGCTCCAAGTGACTGCTTAAAAGCAACACCCTTGTTTTAAACAGAAACTTAAAGAGCCTGCAGTAGAGAGTTCTGGTTTTGAAGTGTATTTTTATATCTCTAGGGTGCTGATATTGGTCTTGGCAGTAGCTCAATGTCCCGCTCACATTATGTAGGGAAATAAAAATAAATTTAACTCTTTTTATCCCGGGAGGTGTCGTTTCCTGTCACATCTAAGTTGTTAACTTTTCAGTAAGTCTGAAACGAACATCTCCACATAAGAAAAAAAGAAAAAGAAAAAGAAAAAAAGCACGCCAAAGTCCACCCCGATGTTCATCACCACCAAAATTTGCTTAGAGAATTAAGGTAGGGAAAAACTAAATGCGGTGTGTTTAAAAAGCAAGGTCCCCACATAGCGACAGTCATTTGCACAAAACCTGTCTGTGGTGGGGTGCGTGCGGTGGAGTCTGGACTGAGCTCCCAGCCAGAGAAAGGGGTAGTTAATCCCGTGACAGCTTGCTGAAGAATGCATGGTTTATTATTAAAGTAATCTCTTAAGATTGTCCTGGAATGTGCTTTCGAAGCAGCTCTGCCTATGCAGGCTCTCCTATGTATATCTTTTCTTCCATGATGAAACTGTTGATTCTTAGCTCCAAAGTCTGGCCCTTCCTCTCCTACACCTCACCCCTGCCACTTCCTCTGCGGCTCAGGCCTCCTTAAACTGCCCGTTTTGAATTGCACTATTTTTCCATGAACTATAAATCGTATTGGCCTCAAGAACACTGTCCACTTCTATGCTCGCCGGACACAGAGATGTTCAAACCAAACAAAGCAAGCATGGCAAGTCGGGTGATGGTGGCGCACGCCTTTGATCCCAGCACTTGGGAGGCAGAGGCAGGTGGATCTCTGAGTTCAAGGCCAGCCTGGTCTACAGAGTAGGTAGTTCCAGGACAGCCAAGGCTACACAGAGAAACCCTGTCTCAAAAAAACCAACCAATCAACCAACCAAACAAACAAAAAACAAAGCAAGCAAGCAGGGCAGGATGGGATAAGCCTGTAGTCCTACCTCCTCTGGAGGCTGAAGCAGAAGGATAATTACGTTCAAGAGGAAAAAATATCAAAGAATAATTGACTGCGATTTATCTGGTAAGGTCCTTCTTTCTTTGTTTCCAGATATTAAAAAAAAAAAAAAAAATAAAGGCTGTCAAGTGAGAGAGGGAAAGAGAAGAAAAATAATCCCCCAAAGCGAACAAAGAAACAAAAAGGCTGTTGTTTCTACAAAAGGTTCCTTGCGCTCCACTAATCCTATACATTTAACACTGAAGGAAAACAGATCCCATCTGATTCAGCTGCTGACAGGGATAAGCAAATATTGGGAGTTGGTCTTTGTTTTTGTTATTCATTCATCCCAGTCCATCTCTGCTTTCTCCCTCCCTCTCTCTCCTTTCTTCTTCCCTCTCTGTCTCTCTGTCTGTCTGTCTCTCTCTCTCTCTCTTAGACAATGTCTGCACCTTGGGAGATGGTTATTTTTGTTTGTCTTTCTGTTTTCTGACATTTGTTTTCTTGTCACATTCCTTACGATGCCACAGGATTCAATCTTTTTGCATGTGGCATGTAGTAATAGTGTGATTCTGATTTCAGATACTAGAATACTTGGGGAAACTGGTATACCATGAAATGAAGGACATTTAACATTCAGTATTGGGCCAGCAAGATGGTGCTGTTTGCCAAAGCCAGACAACTGGAGTCCCAGCCCCAGGGCACACGTGATAGGAAAGAACTAATGCCTAAAAGTTGTTTTTTTTTTTTTTTTTTTTTTTCGAGACAGGGTTTCTCTGTATAGCCCTGGCTGTCCTGGAACTCACTCTGTAGACCAGGCTGGCCTCGAACTCAGAAATCCGCTTGCCTCTGCCTCCCAAGTGCTGGGATTACAGGCGTGCGCCACCACGCCCGGCAAAAGTTGTGCTTTTGGTTCTATACAATGTGCAAGCGTGCACGCGTGCACCCCCCCACACACACTACAATAAATACAATTCAATATCAAATATCTATGTAACGGATCACACGTCACCACCTACACACCTGTATATAATGACGAGCAGTAAAGGAAGGGAGTATTTTAATATGAATTGTCACTCAAATGAATATCGTTTTATTTAGCAAGCAAGCTACCGTGAGAGTTATCGACACATATACTTAACATTGCAAATAAATTGATAGAGCACACACAGTCCAGGAAGGAAGCTGATAGCAACCACTTCGCTCATTTTCTAGCTTATGAAGAAGAACCTGTGACCTAGACAGAAAACAAGGACAATATACAAGGATGTCAATTGCTTTATTGTTCATAAAACTATGACGCTGAAAACAAAGTGTGTCCATCAGCAGGAAGGAATCACGTTACCATTCGCCCACCCTTGGTGTTAAGTCACTTGCCACCTTTGAAAAGAGCAAATTGAAGCTGAGTCCTAAGAGTTTAGAAGCTTTTCTCTCAGGTTTTGTTAGGTGAGGGGAAAAAAACGCAGAAACCAGAGAAATTTTAAGAATTTCTATTTTAGTAATAAAAATAGCAACACCTCTATGTACCGTGTTGTATATGCATATGGATGTGTGCTGAAGATTATGAGGGAATAGAAACTAGGTTGAGATGTAGCTCTGTAGATCGCCAGAGTTCTGGTAGAAAGGGAAGTCATTGAGGGGAGAGAAATGGGTGAGAGCCAGCTACAAACGTGGAGAAATGAGAGTTGTCCCCAGACAGAGGTGCATGGGTGCATCAAAGTGATGTATGTGTAATCCAGGAAAATGTATGCTATGATTTATGATAAGAAAAAGAAGGGGTGCAGGAGAAATTCCCCCCAAAACATCCCTGTGAAGAATGTTTTCCAATGAGGGATGGAGAGATAGCTCAGTGGATAAGAATGTTTGTTATGTAAGCATGAAGATTTGAGTTTGAATCTCTAATATCCATAGAACAAACAAACAAACAATAAGAAGAAGAAAGGCTTGAATGGCTGTGCCTGCTTGTTATTAAAGCCTCGGGGGCTGGGGAATAGAGACAGGCAGACAGCAGATACCAATTGCTCTGTGGCCAGTAAGCCTAACTGAAACAGAGTTTATAGTTCTTTATGTCTGTCCATGGGCACACATATCCCCAGACACACATATACACATCCTACACACATACACACACACACCACACAGTTACACCACAACACACACTCTCAGAATACTCATTACTATTCCTAAGGGTGCTCAGACTTTAGCATTCACAAGAGTCACCTCGGGAACTGCCTTTGGAAGGTCACCTCCTGGGTGCAGGCTTAGGGAGCCCAGGTGTGTGAAGTACCTTGAATCTATTGCTCACTAGCACTTCGGTGTGGTTCGTCTGGTTCTGAGGTTTGGGGGCCAACACACTGATACACACTTATTTCTCCCCCACAAGATCAAGACGAAATTCATTTTGTTGTTCTTTGAGGGATAAGAAGAGTGGAAAGAAGAGAGACTCCTATACAATCAAAGCCCCATGATTTCTTTTTCTCTTTGGCTCTCTGAAGCCACAGGCAGGGTCCTGGCTCCAGTGATGGCTTCTATCCCTGTTCCCTTACCTGTCAATGTTTGTGTTCAAGAAAAGGAGCTGACAGTAGCCATTTGTGTTGACATAAACCCACAGGTTTATGTTTCCTCACTCTGGCCCTTGCTATGGAATAGCAGACACAGCTCAAAGTTCAGGGCTCCCAGCCATGTTTGAAAGACCTGGGAGGAGTTGGGAAGCAATTATCAACTCTATCTTGCTCCCAATTTAAAACTGCCCAGAAAAGAGGTCAACTCACAGACTTCTAGTGTGTGTATGTGTGTGTGTGGGGGGGGGGGCAGTTTTGCTTTCTCTGAAGTTGTTTTGTCTTTTGACCTCAAAGTACCCAGTGGCTGTTTGAAAATTGAAACTGCATTACATACACAATAGCCTCCATAATTTAACAAGGAAGGCTGGAAGTTGGGATCAGATTTGGGACTGATCTACTAGTTCTACTTCTGAGAGGCAAACCATCTAGGAATATATAATTGGGACCCCCCATCTAAAGGGTAGTGGCACCTTGGCTGGGGTCGATAGTATGTCCTACTTTTCAAGACCCAATTGTAAAATGGTTGTTACCCTATCTCCTGATCCTATTTTGGCTTTTGGTGAGAATCCAGAAAATCCACACTCATGAAAGGATTCTACAATGATAAAAGTGAAGTAAATAATACAGAAAATGATGTGAAACCCAGAGTTTTTCTTTAAAAAGGTGTTGATTATTAGAAATTATTTCCAGGTGGTAGAAATAATCCCAGCGCTCAGGAGGAAGAAGTAGGTAGATCTCTGAATTTGAAGCCAGTCTGGTCTACAGAACAAATTTCAGAACATTCAGAGCTACACAGAGAAACCTGTCTCAAAAAAGATTTGTGGCGCACGCCTTTAATCCCAGCACTTGGGAGGCAGAGGCAGGCRGATTTCTGAGTTCGAGGCCAGCCTGGTCTACAGAGTGAGTTCCAGGACAGCCAGGGCTACACAGAGAAACTCTGTCTCGAAAAACCAAAAAAAAAAAAAAAAAAAAAAGAAAAGAAAAAAATATATTTCCACCACTAATACCATCCGCCCCATCATTATGAAGCCGTGTGCTTGTGGAACTAGGACTGACTCTAAGGCTGACCTCTTGAGATGAGCGCTTCAACAGAATGGTTTCAGAGAGAGAGAGGGGTGGGTGGGGGGGATGTGTAAATTTTGCTGAAATGGGGCATATTCAAAAAAAGGACAGCATCATCGAGGGGCAGCCTCACCTTCTTCTACTGCCACTGTGAGGAACGGGGCCTGATAGACCACAGTCTTTCAGTTTAATCCAAACCATTTCGACAGACCCCAGTACCTTAGCCGCTTCAACTCTGAAATACAGCAGCCGCTTTTGAATCCAGAAGCGATGCACATGGTGCACTCATTCGAAGACTCAAAAGACACATTTTTTTTTTTTTTTTTAATTTGAGAAATGGCCTCTCCATGCTACCAGAATGGGGCTCAAGCTCCTGGACTCAAGCGATCCCCTGCCTTCCTGCCTGAGGGCTGAGACTGAAGGACATACTATGGGTCCCAGCCAAATGTGTCCCTACCCTTTAGATGGGGATCTCAGCTCTGTATTCCTAGATGGCTGGTCTGAAACTCATTACATGGAGGAGACCAGCACTAAACCTGAAGCGTTCTCTCTGTTCTTGTCTCTCACCGCACTCAACTCAGTCACTTCATAACTGGAAAGTGGAAATAAGACACTTTTTGTACTCCAGAGTCATTTAGTTCCCCCAATGTTTAGAAACACAGGTGTGTGGGTGTGTGGGTGTGTGTGTGCGCATGCACACACACAGCACACATTTCCTAGGAAAAGTGCATTATAGTTTTTAGTAGGCCATCAAAGGATTTCATACTATAAAATAAAGTTAAATTCTACAGAACTGAAGGTTTATAGCCATTCCACATTCTTTCTGCCCATTTTTAATGGGAGATTTTTATCTGGGTCTTTTGTTCTCATGTGATATGTATCCTCACAACAATATGGTCAAACAGGTTAGTCCAAGTATTCTTGTTCCTAAGCACAAAGACCTTGACTTACTTCTTTTCACCGAGTTAAAGACAGAGCCAGACTATAACCCACATACTTGAATAATCTAGAATTATTCTGCTCTTACTGCCATGGGCAGACCATAATTCTAGCGCTCAGCAGATTTTAGAGTTCCCAGTATCCCGTGTTTGTCCATGCTTAGAAAGGAGTTTCCTTTCATGAGAAAGACATTGCCAAGTGGAAGGGTGCCCACGTCAGGGCCACTGGGACAGGAGAGGACACAGTAAGAACTGTCGAGAGCCACTTGGGTGTGGCCTTATCACAATGGGCAAGGACAGCTAGGACAAGGCTGACCTCACGCCTGTGCAGCAGAGCTGCGTAAACCCCCTTCTGAGTATGTGAAGGTTTGCTGTGACAAGTAGATTCCACCCCTCTCCTCTTCGTTCACAGACAGAAACATGAACTGAATTGACTAATTGCCTCTCTAAAAATAATGTCTTCTTCGTGCCTCAGAATATTTCTTCTTTGGAAATAGTGTCTTTGCAGGTATGATTTGTGAGGATGGACTCGCTCGTAGTCTATTCTGCGAAGTCTCTCCGTTGTATACTACTCTTTGGTTAGAATGTCTTGCCGTTTTATTATGCTATATTTTCATTTAGTATAGCTCTAGACACAGTATGCTGAGGTGTGAATCCCAATTCCCTGGCTTAGCAATCATGTGGAATAGTGCTGACTTCTAAAAAGAGAAATACTGAAGTATCCTCTCAGTATGCTATCAGATTAGATGAGCTAAGGCACCTAAAGGGTTAAAAGTACTTCTCAGCACATAGTTCTAGGCTGGTGATAGCACAACGTTTTCCCAACATTTAAAGTTTTAAAAATACCAAGTACATTTGAAACCAAGTTTACCCCCAAACTCACGAATTTCACTTTTCAAACAGTCTCGGGAGAATTCCCATGTTTAAGAATTCTACCCGAGCAGGATGGCACATTCTTGTAATTCCTGTACCTGGGAGGTGGAGGCAGGAAGATCTGGGATTCAAGGCCAGCCTTACCTACATGGATAGGTCAAGGCTAGCCTGGATTACACGATACTGTGTCAATAAACTAGAAAAAAAATAATTAGCAAAAATCGAGAAAAGCTTGAGTGTGGTATCAGAAATAAACTGTGGTGCTGTGGTGTGTAGCCGGCTGGAGACACCTTCACTATCCTCACTATGGTGGCCGTGGTGTAGATGGACAGATACCCTGAGCTGTTTGAGTTAGCAAAGATGGGATGAGTAGGCAGATCAAGGTACAGGGGGACACACGGAAGGCATGAATCCATTTGCATGTGGTTTAAAATACAAAAAGCAATAACTTAGCTGTTCAGATATTCAGACTCGCCACATAACATGGAGTTGATCAATAAAAGCTTGAAAGAATTTAGATAGAAGTGGGAGTGGCGTCCGGTGGAATGTGGAGGAAAGAGAGACAGGGAGAGACACAGAGAGACATGTAGGGAGAGGCGCACAGAGAGACACGCAGGGAGAGACACACAGGGAGAGACACACAGAGACGCAGGGGGAGACACACAGAGAGACATGCAGGGGAAGACACAGAGAGAGACAGAGAGCATTGCTCAATTCAAAAATCTGATTTCTAGTAGGTTTAGAATGTAGACCTGGAGTGTTCTTTTTCCTTTGGAGTCTACGTGTTTGTGAACTTTTTGGAGTCCACAGTCTCACGCATGAACCGTGCGATGTATCCCGAACTTCCCTGCTGTTCCTCAGCTCTGCAAGGGTCTATCCTGAGCATATAGACAAGGGTCTATCCTGAGCATATGGACAAGCCACACTTGTTCTTTTTTGCCTTGTGCTTTTTGAAAGCTGGCTTCCGTGAGAGAGTAGGAACTGCAGTCATTTGTAAAAATAATATGAAGTATATTGATTCCAACACTAGCTTTACCTATCAGGCTAGAGGAATTGCAAAGGTTAGGGACCAAGTCACTCCAGCCAAACCCAGCCAAACCCAGCCAAATCCAGCCAAATCCAGCTTGCAGCATATTCTACAGAACAAATGACTCGCCTCTGCAGCCACTCAGGGCCTCAACCAAAGGGAGTGGAGAGGAGGTGAGACCATGCAGTGCTGTCCTGTAGACTCTAACCAATTGCTCAAAGGCATTTTTGAGAAGAAGAAATTGAAATATAAGTAGATATTTAGGTTTGTTATTAATATTAATATTAATATTAATATATTATATTTACATATTAGAGACACAGTGGATTTGTGGGTGAAATGAGACATATCGATTCCACTTCTGTTCTGAGACTAACTGGCCGGAGACAGGGTTTCTCTGTGTAGCCCTGGCTGCCCTGGAACTCACTCTGTAGACCAGGCTGGCCTTGAACTCAGAAATCCGCCTGCCTCTGCCTCCCAAGTGCTGGGATTAAAGGCGTGCGCCACCACTGCGGGGACTGAAGTTTCTTTAAAATAATTCAGCTTAACCACCCCCAAATCTAAAGGAAATAGAGGCAAAGGAAGAAAAATAGGAAAACAAGCCAAAACACACTTGAGTTTGGCAAAACAAAGTGATCCATGTATGTGTATTGGATTCAATGTATAATTCTGGTTTTGTTTATTAAAATAAAGCATTCTGTAATAGGAAATCCAGATCATGCTCCACTGTTTGCCACAGAGTTCTCTCTCTCTCTCTGTCTCTCTGTCTCTCGTCTCTCTGTCTCTCTGTCTCTCTCTGTCTCTCTCTGTCTCTCTCTGTCTCTCTGTCTCTGTCTCTGTCTCTCTCTGTCTCTCTCTCTCTCTCCCCTTCCTTGTCATTTTCTAACTGCTAGCTCCTGGGTTATCAGCTGGATGCTAGAGATAAATTTGTAACCTCCTTCTTTAGTCTTTGGCTCTTTCCTGTGTCTCCTTCCTTTGAATGTGTGCAGAGAAGCACCTCCTGGCGTCAGGGATGAATAAGGTCGTATTAATCATTCAACATCAGATCTTATCAGAACGTGCAAGCTAAGTCCCTTGGGCGCCCCTATGCTCCCGACCGCACTTGTTTCTCTGGGTTACTGATTTCAGTTTGAAGTCAGGTGATTTGCGAAGTGACCCAGACTTTCCGGTCTGGGTTAAGCCACTGGGAGTGAGGAGAACAAATAGGTCCAAAGTCTGTTGGTTCCTGGGCCTTAGGAAGAGGCCAGCCGGCGTCACTGTCACGTGCTGGTCTGATTAGACATTCCAGAGTCTGTTTTTCCGCCTTTCGGGCTTCGGGAAGTCAGGACACCTGTGTACAAAGCAAGTTCCAAGAAGCCTGGCTTTCCAAAAACTCTTTGGACATCGGGGCTCTACATTTTGACTGTGTCGCTGACATTTTCTTTTGTCTTTTGTTGCATAGATGTCAAAAGTGCCTGTATGGCGGGACCGGAACAGGAAGCTGATAGGACTTAGCAACACGTCTTTCTTTCTTTCTTTCTTTCTTTCTTTCTTTCTTTCTTTCTTTCTTTCTTTCTTTCTTTCTTTCTTTCTTTCTTTCTTTCT
>BDUI01000087.1:65788-85888 GCA_002335545.1 Apodemus speciosus | reverse complement strand
GATTTTGTGCCTCTCACCCTGGCTGCTTGTCTGTGAGATTTATTTTATTTTTATCATACTTCAAAGTTGAAAACCTTGGTAACCTTTCCCTATATTTTCAAACTTAATTCTTCTGGGTATTTCAAACTTTTTTTTTTTTCTGTTCTTCTGGATATCAGTAGAACATCCATGTTTTCTCCTGGTTGGTCTCTCTCTCTCTTTCTCTCTCTCTCTCTCTCTCTCTCTCTCTCTCTCTCTCTCTCTCTCTGTCTCTCAAAGTTTATAAAATTATTTTATTCTGTATTTTTTTTAAAAAATCATCTCTTTTATATCTTATATTTTTGCAATTACAACCATGGAATCCAGTTCCAACGGATATATCTATAAAACACCCCTGCACCCATGGCTCAGTAGAAGGGGGGAGGGAACCTGTAAGAGCCAGAGCATCAGGGAGTATGCTGTGAGTCTGTGTCTTCTAGTAATAGCAGAAGCTACACTCATAAAGCGTGTTCTAGCATTCCTTTATTGTTATAATCAGCACTTCAAAGGGCATTCTACTGCCAAGAATAGTGCTTCAGTCTTGCTTGTAATTTGTGTATGTCCTAATACCTTTGTGCTAGTCACCTGTGATCTATTGGAAGATAATGTACATTTTGTTAATGTGGTCATAAATTGAAGGTCATGTTCATATCATATGCATATCTTCAAATGTACTCATGAAGACTCTTTCTTTCTTTCTTTCTTTCTTTCTTCCTTCCTTCCTTTTTGTTTTTTTGGTTTTTCAAGACAGGGTTTCTTTGTGCAGCCCTGGCTGTCCTGGAACTCACTCTGTAGACCAGGCTGGCCTCAAACTCAGAAATATGCCTGCCTCTGCCTCCCAAGTGCTGGGAGTAAAGGTGTGTGTCACCCCTCCCGGCCTCATCAAGACATTTATCCAAGAATTCCCACTGAAACATCAGATTAAAAGGCTTTAAACAGCCTGATTATACAGCAAGACAGAGTTCTGTTATCTGCTAAAGAATTAAAATATTTAGGAATACTAACTTAGGACACAAGCTTGGCACTGCTCTAGCGGCCTAGAACCTGAGATCTGAGACTGGATAGGCTATAGGCCTAGGGGAAAACTCAGCACTATTATTATGTGTAAAGAACAGAAAGAGAGAAAAAAAAAACACTCCTAACACCATTCTGTCACCTATGTAGATCAGGGTCTTGCTCAGCCTTCACTATCGTAGCTTTCACTTGCAGTAGATGAGAGTTAACACAGGGGTCTATAACTAGACAATGTATAGAGAGTGAGAGATTTTGAAACACTCAGTCCTCATTGGGATATCTTCATCCAGCCCCTGCCCTCAAGGTTTAGGGAGTCATGCAGAAGAGGATGTGGAAGGATTGTTAGAGCCAGAGGGGATAAATGTCCAAAAGTACGTGCAATAGGGTTAATGTACAAATAAACTCACAGATACTGTGGCAGCACAGACAGGCTCTCCACAGAGTCAGGTCATATGGGGTTCCAGTGCTGAGAGGGATAGAAGGGTATACAGAGCTCTGTAGCCAAGAAGACATCTCCAGTTAGAAAGGGGAAATTTCTTTTCTCCAATGGAATCCCACTGGGTATGTTGACCACACTTAAGAGTAAGCCAACACAAAACAAACTCAATGCTATTTTTCTGGACTTTTGTCTTTTATTGCTTTGTTTGGGTATTTCTGTTTCTTTCCGGTTTTTGGTTTTTATATTATGATTTCCAATTTTGTGCTTTTACAGTGTATTTGTGTGTTGATTGTGTATTATTGTTACTATTACTATTATTGTTATTTCTGGTTTGTTTGTTTTCTAAAGAGAGAATGAAAGGGCATGGTGCTGGGTGGATGGAGAGCTGGGGAAGATCTGAAAATAGTTGGGGAGGGGAAAAACCAAGATCAGAATTCTATTCTATTCGTTGGAAAAAAATTTCCATAGAAAAAATTAAAAATGATAATAACTTCAGATTCAACTTCATATTTCAAAGGACTGAAGTGGACATGTTTTCCGGTTCTGACGGTTCCAGCTTCTAGCAAATGCAGCACCATACTCCTGTGGCTTTCTGTGATCCTTTAACTAAGAATCTGAACTCATTCTGCTGTACAAGAAGGAAATACATTTGGATAGAAACAGAATTATCCTGGTAATTAATTGCTCATCTACCCTATATTCAAGTAAGATAGTGTGATGGGATTTTAAAAAATCTAGAGTATTCAGGAATAGATCTATGTATCCCCTTTTTTCATTTAAGTAACTAAATTTATATTACTCTACATATACTTTAAAAAACAGGGATTACCGAGTCAGTCAGCATAACAGAAATTTATTATTAGAAGAAGAAACATTTACCTGTTCTAATAACATGCCAACATTAAAAAAAAAAAAACCTCTCACTGTCATGTTCAGGATAGTGGAATTCTCCATCCTCTTCCTTCCTTGTTCAGAGTGCATCACTGTGCTGACTTCCCAATAGCACTCTGTAGTACAGGCTGTAATGTTTTAGCATTGGAAACACTTTCAAAGTTAACACTGAACTTTCACATTGAGGAATATGGTTGGACACAGAGTGGGGCTAAGTGATGTATTTCAGATCTCTTGAGTAGCGTGGATCTGCACAGGGAGGATGTAAGTGTCTTTGAACTTAGGGAAAATCTGTCCACCATTACACTGTTCCTATCGAGGATGAAGACATACTCCAAAAGTAGTTGCCAAGCTCAACTTATACTGCATTCAGAACCACAGAGTATTACATGAAAACAGCAATTTTTTTGTTTTAAAGAGAACCAGCTTGTGACACTGGAATACATCAGGTAGGATTCTGGAAGCTCACTCTTAAGAACGGCATAATTTGGTTTAAATGTGGAAATGCCTGAGAGCCACATTTCCAAAAATATGGCTTTTTATTTTCAAGACTATGGAACACTACTGGAATTCTTCATATAGAAGAGAGTTGAAGGGCTGACGAGGTGGCTCCCTGGTTAAGAGCACTGACTACTCTTCCAAAGGCCCTGAGTTCAAATTCCAGCAACCACATGGTGGCTCACAACCATCCATAATGAGATATGACGCCCTCTTCTGGTGTGTCTGAAGACAGTTACGGTGTACTTACATAAATAAATAAATCTTTAAAAAAAATTTAAAAAAAGAAAAGAAGAGAATTGAAGGTCTTGAAACTTTTTATAAATGTATTTAGAGAATATTGATAACTTTTGATTGGATAGAAGACCCACATTTTGAATACTATTCACAAACATTCCTGAACCATATAGAGTTGGGAGTCACTAATTATCTCTGCTTACACAGAGAGGCTAGAAGAGTGTGCCAATAATACTGCTTACGTGCCTATGACTGGACTCGGTGCATTTAGTTCACAATCCAGCTGAGGTTTAATTTTTTTTTTTTTTTTACTTTAGAGAGATTGCAACTCTTTAATAAACAATAAAGATTTCAGCAAGCATAATGTTAGTAATTTTTGCAAGCTGTAAACATATACCTACACCTCTATAGATACCAATACCAGATATAAAGATAACTGCACTCATATTTTACTAATTTTTCCCCCTGACATTAATGATTTATTAATGGGTTTCCTGGGTTAAGGTCTGGCTATGTAGCCAAAGGTGGTTTCAAGCTGCTGAACTTCCTGTGTTTGCTTCTCAGGAGTTAGGACCATATCTACGCTCCATGATGCTCTGGTCAAGTAGCCACTATTAATGAAGGCTTATGTAACTCAAATGACTGCGGGGGCGAGGCGGGTAGAGTCTCTCTAATGTTAAACAAACTTGAATCCATTCTTCAAGACACGTTTGTTTCCTTTTCTCTAGCAAACTCAGGGATTGAGTTGGGGGCGGCATGGGGACCACACTTCCTCTGCTGTTGTATGTTTCCATTGCTGGCCATTCTAAGCTTGGATAAAGCCACCTACTTCATTATTTTATGAAAACATTGACACAGTTAGATAGTCAATTTCCCTGTGGGTAGAGGAGGGGAGCAGAGTCAAAGCATTGCAGAGGGCTCTAAGTCAAGGCTGGACCCCTCTGTTTAGTAACCACCTCTGGGCTATCCTACTATCCTACCAATGGATCCTTTCTGGAACCCTGAGATCAAGGCTCTGCTTCTCTGCCTGTTTCATAGCTCTCTTCTTGCCTCTCCACTTCCTTCCCTGTTTTTCCCCCTCTTCCCTATTCTAAACACTCGGTGACTGTCAGCTTTTTGTGAGGAACAACTTACCTAAAAGTTATTAACAAAGTAGTCCTTTTCTACGCTGTTTTGGAGCATAAGTCTTGGTTTTCCTACTCAAAGCAAGCTCATAAGCTTTTTTTTATTTTTCAACAAAAGTACTTTGTATCTTTCAGAGCAACTCTGTTGCAGACAAATTATTAAAATGATGTGTCTTTTTAAAAAAGAATTACCCTCCACTTAATTTCCCTTTGTATAATTAACTAGAATGTTTTCAAAATCTATTCTCTCCTGAATTGAATCCAGCTACCTTCTACAGCTCTGATAAATGCATTCTTGTGTATAGTTGGAGGTTGTTTTGAATTTTCTCAATGGCTTCTTCCTGTTTTTTTTTCCAGTTTTCAAAATTGATACTTCCTTTTCAAAAATAGAGTTGGCCTCATGATCTTTTGGGAAACTAACATTTCTCTTGGTCATCTCATTACTAAGCTCTGTGTGTGTGTGTGTGTGTGTGTGTGTGTGTGTGTGTGTGTGTGTGTGCNNATGTGTGTGTGTGTGTGCACATGTGTGTGTGTGTGTGTGTGTGTGTGTGTGTGTGTGTGTGCATGTGTATTCTCTCTCTCTTATCAGGATCAGAAAGAAATAAATGTGAAGAAGAATCTCCTCTCTGCTTTCAAAGCCCTCATCCACTCCTGACAGATCCTCTTTTCTACCAGAGCAGGCAGCTGTTAGGCACACAGTGACCCATACAGTCTCCATTTCTTCTACACTTTGACAACTTTTGATTGGTAATGAACTGTTCTTTATAAATCTGCCTTTAAACTAACCTTTAGTCTCTATTAATGGAGCAAATCCTTTATTCTCGGACATAACATATTCTCTGTTTCATAACAATATGGTATGTAAAAGCACTTTGAACGCCACTGGGCTGTCTCATAGCCTACAGTCAGTCAATGGTTTTGTAGAGCTGCCAGAAGGCGGTGATTCCAAGCAGGGCAGCGTGGGAGACTCCTTTGGAGAATGAGAGGCATGGAGGATATAATTTGAACAAACTTGAAAACCCTTGGAAGGCTGGGATATAGATTAATGGTATGGTGTTTACTGAGCATGTGTAAGGCCTTGGGCTCAATTGCCATCACCATAAAACAAAACAAAACAAAACAACAACACAAAACACGCCAAACAAATAAAAACAAACAAACAAATATATTTTAGAATTTCGACGAAAAAAAGAATTAAGATGCTTCATTGGGAATGGCTGTATGGACACATTTGGTGGTTATGGTGTGAGAAGGAGTTTCCAGAGAGAGAGAGCAGGTGGTCCACTGGAAAGAAGAGCATCTGGGAGTTAAAATCTAGAAGCCAAATCTGGCAGGACAGAAAAACAAACAAGTTTGGCCAACCAAACATAAACAACTTCCATTGTAATCAGTGGATTATCCTTTCAGAAAGTCTGGGAAATTCTCCTCTGAATAATTTTCATTCTTCACTCTGGTTAGGTGTAGAGAGAATGGGAGGTAGTCTGGAAAAAAAACTAATTCTGAGTCAGTTGGTGTCTTTACATTCATTTCAGACCACATACCAGTGCCTCATTCCTTGGGACAACCTAGCTCCTCAAGAGAATAGCTTCTAGTTAGTACTAAATTTCACTTAGGCCATATGAAATGGCAAAGACCATCCAGGCAATCTGTCTTGCATTCTAAATTATTTGAAATGCCGTCTACATTAATCAGATTAATTATGTAGGGTTAGCCCACAGCTTCAGGGGAGCTTTTTAAACACACATGTGCATTCTGCTTGATGTTTAAAAAGTTTACTTTTGAAAAAAACGTGGTTGTAGCTAATGACTGTCACCCTTTCAAGACCCCATGTTAGAACAACCACTGACAGTGTGTCATGAATCATTTCCTGCTTCATTCTTGTAGGCAAAGTTAAACCCACAGTTTAAATATCCATTTACACACTAGAGATTCCTGCATTTCTATCAGCAGGTCAAGCTACTTTCTTAGACTTTGGACTCTTACAAGGACTGCTTCTCATGCATTGACGTTAATCTGAACTGAATCTGGCCTAGCATGGGCCCATTACACCCAACCTAAGGAAGCACCTCTGGCCAGACAGGTGTCATCCTGTCACTCAGTTTTCATTGCAGCAGTAGCACCATGTGATTTGTTGTATGCCTTAGTTTAGTTTATTCTATTAACTGTTGATACAAGCTCTGGATGTGCAGCCCAGGATGGCCTTCAATTCACAACAGTCCTGACTCTTTCTTCTGAGTACTAGGATTCAAGTGTGCAAATGTGTGTGTGTGTGTTGTGTGAGTGTACACATATTTAAGTGCCTATCTATGCATGCCAGATCTTGTCCAGTACAATACCTGGCCAAGTTTTGAATAAGGAAGAAACATTTTTCTTTTTTTTTTCCTGTTTATCTTCCTTTTTTAAAATTTAATTTTTTTTAACACTCAAGATATTCTCCCCCTCCGGGTCCACCCTCTGACTGTTCCATACCTTCTCCCCACCCCCACCCCCGGTCTCCACAAGGATGCCCTCCCTTTGTCTCCACAAGGATGTCCCCACTCCATGCCCACCCCACCAGACTTCCCCACTTCCTGGGGCCTCCAGTCTCTTGAGGATTAGGTGCATCTTCTCTGACTGAACCCAGACCTGGCACTCCTCTGCTGTATGTATGCTGGGACCTCACATCAGCTAGTGTATGCTGCCTGGTTGGTGGTCCAGTGTCTGAAAGATCTCAGGGGTCCATGTTAATTGAGACTGCTGGTCCTCCTACAGGGTTGTCCTCCTCCTCAGCTTCTTCCAGATTTCCCCTAATCTAGCCACAGGGGTCTCCAGCTTCTGTCCATTGATTAGGTATAAATATCTGTACATGTTGCACTATGTTCATAGTGGCCTTGTTTGTGATAGCCAGATGTCCCAACAACAGAGGAATAGATACAGAAAATGTGGTTCTTTTACACAATGGAACACTGCTCAGCTAGTAAGAACAAGGACATCCTGAATTTTGCAGGCGAATAGGTGGAACTAGAAAATATCATCCTGAGTGAGGTAACTCAAACCCAAAAGGACATGCATGGTATGTATTCACTAATAAGTGGATAGTAGCCAAAAAAAAGTTTAGAATATCCAGGATATAGTCCACATAACTCAAAAAGGGTAGCAAGCCAAAGGGCCCAAGTGAGAGCACCTCAATCCCACTTAGGAGGGAGAAGAAAGCAAACACAAGTGGAGAGGGAGGGAGACCTGGGAGGGAAAGTGGATGGGGTGGGTGTGTGTGGCGGGGAGTGTGGGGGGGGGGAGAGGAGAACCTGATCTGACATTGGGGGAGGGAAAAGAACTGAAACCCTGAGGGCCATCAGAAAGAATGGAAACAGGCAACCCAGGGAAGTAGGAGTTGGGGGGACCATCTAGAATGTACCAAAGTTCTGGGAGGTGAGAGACTCTCAGGACTCAAAGGGAGGGACCTTAGATGAAATGCCCGACAGTAGGAGGGAACTTACAGAGCGCACCCCCAGAAGGAAGACAGGGCATCAAGTGAGGGATGGGTTGCCATCCCACAGTCAAAACTCTGACCCAGAATTGTTCCTGTCTGAAAGCACTGCAGGGACAAAAATGGAGAAGAGCCTGAGGGAAAGGAGGTCCAGCGACAGGGCCAAAGTGGGACCCCGCTCAAGGGGAGGCCCCAAGGCTGGACACTATTACTGAAGCTATGTAGTGCTCACAAAAAAGGGGCCTATCATGACTGCCTTCCGAAAGACCCCACAAGCAACTGAAAGAGTCAGATGCAGATATTTGCATCCAGCCAATGAAAATATTTTTCTGTAAGATTTCAGTATGAAAGATACACAAATTAGTCTTTTAGTAAATTTCCAATCATGTGCACATTGTAACTAGAAATAAAAGCTGAGCTCTTCATGAAATCAGCAACTGGGAAACTTTGTTTATGGATTCTCCACTTTAAAAGTCTGAGATACATCCCCTCCCCCAACACACATGCATGACTCAGCCTTGAGTCAGTACAAAAAGGAGTCATGCATGTGTGTTGGGGGAGGGGATGTATCTCCTGTTACATTGTTCTGTACAGAGGCAATTGTGATACTTTTAGATAAATACTTGTTGATTCAGTCTTACAGTTGTGTTCTTTATTTCCTGTGCCAACATTCTTCTTTAATAATAACATTACCAACAGTATCACATGTTTTTAAAATATATGGAGTGTTTTTGGCAGGTACAATGGTGAATTGAAATCTCAGTGCTCTAGAGGCAGAAGAAGAGTGAAGATCAGCCTGGGCTATACATAGTGAGACTTTGTCTTAAAATTAGCCCCTGCCAATATACCAAAATGTATTATGGAGTGGTTTAAATTATGAGTAAATGTTTCTGAAATCTAGAAAAGTTAGGGAAGATTTAAATATCTGAGCATTCATGTTAAGAATATTTATGATTCTTTTTCAGTGTGAGGATTATATAACCCAGGGTCTCATACACACTCTAGTACTGAGAAATATTTCTTGCTGCACATTTGTAATGTTTTGTAGTCAATTTAAGCACAAAATTAATTAAGATCTTGGGTAAAACAATTTTTTTTTTTTTACCCTGTACCTCCGTCAAGACTATGCTGTTCCTAAGGTCACTAGTGAGATAATAAGAGAATGGTAAAGTTGTAGCTTGGAGCTCTCCATCTATTTTCAGTTCATATCTATGGACTTTATAGTTCCTCTAATAATTATAGCATCAAAGACCAAAAAGAATTCTAACCAAATATTCTAGTTTTACTTTGTCTCTAAGGTGACCACTGATTTACTGAACTAAGAACTCCATCTAACTATACCTAACCATATTTGTTGAAGGCTATTAGGAAAGTTTTGTGTGTGTGTGTGTGTGTGTGTGTGTGTGTGTGTGTGCGCGCACACACGCGAGTGCGTGAGTGTGTGTGCTCATGCGTGTGCACGCGTGCACATGCACATGCACATGTGTATGTTTCCTCCATACTGGGGACTGAATCTTGGTCCTCACACATGCTAGACAAATTTCCCACTTTCTCATAAAATTACTAGCCTTCTAGTCTTTATAAGTTGCCCTGGTTTGCCTTGAACTCATTCTGTGGTTCAGGATGTCTTTGGACTTGTGATGACCATTGTGACCATTTTGCTGTAGCCTCCAAATTAGCTGGGCAGTGGGACTAGGTTTGATGGGGAAGATTTTGAAGAAACCCATTTTAATAGTATTTACTATTTGTAAATGTTTCCTTGTATGGGTGACATGCCTTTCACTCTGCAGTTTAAACTTACTTGATCTCATTTCTTCCCGACTCTCCATCTTCTTGGTTTGTTTTATCCTTTACTTTCTCATAGGCAACCTTCTGATTTTATGATATGCTGAGAAAACCATATTGCTTTGTAAAATTTTCCTTCTCTTTTGTTTACACACTCAGAAATCCCTCAATGATGATAGACATATTTCATACGTTTAGAAATTTTTCAAGATAATAACAACAAAAGCAGGGTCTACCTGTGTAGCCCAGGCTGGCCTCCAACTCATAATTCTTCTATCTTTTGAGTACTAGAATTCAAGTGAGTACCCCTTTCATGTGTACACACACACACACACACACACACACACACACACACGTGCACATATATGAGCTATCTAACTATGCATATCAGATATCATCCAATTCTATACTTGGCAAGTTGAACATGTTCAGTGAATTATTATTAAATAAATACAAAAAGGAAACATTTTTTTCTATAAGATAACAGCAAAAACATGCCTGGTTTTATCCTATTATTTTTCCATTTTCACTAGTAGGTAGTGAATTTTCAGGTTTGTCAATTACCTAAGACACTGAACGAATTCTATGGTTCCTTGGTTCTCAGGAAGTTTCTTTTCCCTACAAAAGAAATAGTTATAATTAAATATTAGTGTACCCATCTCTTACACTTCATACTGCCATTCTTGTAAGAGCACATTGACATCTCCAACACGTGGCCATGTGACAATAATACATATGCAATACGTGAATCTATTTTGAGTGGGAAAACAATTATTTGGGGAGTGAAATGCATACGAGATTCACATGATTTTAGAAACATTAAGATTTACAGACATTAATGGCAATAGCCACTGGACATTAAGTTAATGGCAGGCACCAATCATCTCTGTAAGGATATTTGTATGTAATAATGCATTGGTGCCTTACAACCTTCCTGTGGGGTTGGGACTAGAATTTCCACACTCACAAAACAAAGGAAAGCTAGCTGGTTCCCTGAAACCCAGTTTAATCCAAGAGTGCCCACTTGGCGATGCTCAGTCTATGAACCTGTACTTCTAAATCTAGCTTTTGTGGGGGGAACAGAAGGGAACTTTAATATTTAATAGGAAGTGCCCAGGAAATGGCACATGGTGGCTGAGGTTTCAGTTCTCACTACGAGAAGAAGTGACTACTGCTTGCCACAGCAGACAGAAAACCACTCTTTCCCAAAGGAAATGCAGCTGTTGATGAGAAGGCGCAGCAAAGCCGTCATCAGCATTTGAGGGTCCTGCAGAACTCTGGGAAGTGAGTTTAGAGAAAGGATGACTTGAGCTGGCAATGCCTCGCACAGCAACATGGACCTACAAGTAAGGACCCAGGAGCAAGAAATGGACTGTTCATCCTAAACCAGGCATTACAGTTATTAGATCGCTGCATCCAAATGGAAGAGCATCAGATGGGAATCAAACCTGTGCCTACAGCCAAGTTTTGAGTGCATAGATGTATAGATGTAGTCAGGTTTTTTTTTTTGTTTGTTTGTTTGTTTGTTTTTTGGTTTTTGGTTTTTTTTTTTTGTTTTGTTTTGTTTTTTTCGAGACAGGGTTTCTCTGTATAGCCCTGGCTGTCCTGGAATTCACTCTGTAGTCCAGGCTGGCCTCGAACTCAGAAATCCACCTGCCTCTGCCTCCCAAGAGCTGGGATTAAAGGTGTGCACCACCACCGCCTGGCAGATGTAGTCAGTTTTAGTAGATATTTCCATAATCTGAAAGTTCCCAATCTGAAAGATCTTCTCCTATATTGCTAAACACTAATTCTCAGGTGGAAGAGTAGACAAACACAGAGTGTGACTCTAGACCTCTCCAGTGTTTCTACAATTTATATGCACCCTGCTGCAGATGCATATGTGTCAATATCAACATCTGGTATCGTATTAAAAATGGGAATATTGTTAATTTTCCTCAGATTATCAATACATATATTTTAGTGAATATAAAGATATACATATATTTATATGTCTATTGCTCCTGAACACTGTCCTCCTCACCTCCAGCATCCCCATATGATTGCCTAAATCTTCCTGTGACGTCACCTGGTCCCACCACACTGAACGCATATCGCCTTCCATTTGTCTGTTTTTGTTTTTTTGTTTTTTGTTTTTAGATACAAAACCAAACCCACACTTGTTACTGTGGGTGCTGCCAGAAATGACCTTCTCACTTGGCCAAATGAATTCAAATTCAATAAGCTCCCTCTCAAGGCTGGAGTCCAGCGCAGTTCCCTGACGCGATGTCCTTTCCCCAGCCATCCCCGTCCCCTCTCGGAGGTCACGCTCCCATCGCTTTGCCGTCACGCTCACGCTACCCTGCATGTCGATGTGGGTCATGTATAAGTCCGGTAACTGACTCTTAAACTTTTGGCCCTCGTTCGACTTCTAGAGCGATGTCTGACATAAAGCTAGCTCTCAATGCACAGTTGTCTGCAAAAGGATGAAGTGAAAGCCCTGAATTGTTTCACTTCAGCCCCGCTGACGTCAATAACTACATTATTGTTAAAGGACATTTCTCCTCCCGCGTTCCAGGAGGGACCTGCACAATACATAGTACACCCGAGCGATAGCCACGCCCAACCGCACTGTCTTTCAACACATCCTCGCAACTCTAGGTGCTGTTTCATCGAAGTCACTTACACATCTCTAATTTCAGGATTCAGACCACTTCACAGGAAGAGAAAGAAAAGGCCCCCTTTTTAATTGGTTATTTATTTGTTTGCATTTCAAATGTTATCCCCCTCCCAGTTTCCCCTCCACAAATCCCCTATTCCCTCCCTCCTCCCCCTGCCTCTATGAGAGTGCTCCCCCACCTGCCCACCCATCGCTTTATTGTAGAAGTGGTACACAGCCACAGTTTAAACATCTTCTGCTCACAGTCCTGGTTGCGCTACCTCACATGAAGCTGATGGTTATGTGGATTTACATGTTCTGTGTTCAGAATTTGAGCAGGCAGATGTTGAGGAGACCTAACTAGTTAAATCCAATATTTGTGCAGTGTTTTTTTTATATGCCTCAGGCCTAATCATTGCTTCACTTTGTTTTTTGTGATTCCACAGGGTGAATTTTCCTAAACCTTCAACTTAGTGCTTTCGATTTGTATGTCTTGGGATAAGGACTTCCATGACACTAATAAGAGTAGCAATTAGTGTTTAAAGGTACTTTTTAGGCTAGCTTGGTCTACAGAGCAAGTTCCAGGACAGCCAAGGCTACAGACAAACCCTGTCTCAAAAAACAAAAACAAAAAGTTCTTTCTGGAGCCGGGGAGTCATGCTGCATGCCTTTAATCCCAGCACCTGGGAAGCAGAGCCTGAGTTTGAGGCTAGCCTGGTCTACAGAGTAAGTTCTAGGACAGCCAGGACTATACAGAGAAACCCTGTCTCGAAAAACCAAAACCAAAAAAAAAAAAAAAAAAAAGTTCTTTCTGTTTTAAAAGATTGTTTAAATGAAATTTTGTTACGTCAAGAAAGTGTTTTTAAATTACACTTTTAATAATCATGCAGAATATTGTTTATAAACTATGCTTTTACTGCACCTGACTATAATCTTCTCAGTGAATACTTATACCAACCGCCCTAAAGAAGCAGAGGTAAGGGAATGGAGGCTCAGATTGTCTCTTGATTCAGCTTTACTCAGGGAACAGTTCTCATCTGAAGGCAGGATCATCTAATGCCTACATACCTCACACAGCACCAGCGTCACCCAGAACTTCTTGGGGATACAGAACTGGGGCCTGGCCCGGACCTGCTGAACTCTAACCTACACGGGCCATTTCCCCAGGTGATTCAGGGAATACTGGAGTTTGGGACGAGCCTCTCCAAACCATCAAGTGCACAATGTCACTCTTCTTCTCCTGCCCGGTCTACGTTGCTTTCCTTTCTTCTCTCTCTCTCTTTTTCCAAATACAAGGAAGATATTCTAAGGTCAACAGCTGAGGTCAAGTGTATACCACTCGTATTAGTTTGTTTATTTAATGAATATGTCTTTGGAGGAGGTTAGTAGTAATGGTGGTGGTGTTGCTGCTGCATGCATGCATGCGAGCGTATGTGTGTATGTGTGTGTGTGTGTGTGTGTGTTTGTGTGTGTTGTGTGTATGGATGTGTTTCCATATGCTGATTTTTTTTTTTTTTTTTTGGTTTTTCGAGACAGGGTTTCTCTGTGTAGTCCTGGCTATCCTGGAACTCACTGTGTAGACCAGGCTGGCCTCGAACTCAGAAATCCGCCTGCCTCTGCCTCCCAAGTGCTGGGATTACAGGTGTGCGCCACCACACCCGGCCCATATGCTGATTTTTAACCCCTCCACTCAGGTGAATCCCCTGCCTTAGTCTCCCAAGTAGTTGGAACTATCTGTGTGTGTGGCACTGTATTTGACTCTTTCTCTTCTTATTTTCTTTTCTGATTTAACTTCTGCAAACTAGAGGGGAGTATCATAATTGAATTTATAAATATATTTCTGTCGGTTCTCTATATCTTTCCTTGGCTTTCAGGTTGTTTTTGTTGTTGTTTGTTTCTTTAATGGAAAGTTTAGAAGTTCTTAAGCATCAATGATAACAAAAAACTCTTCAGTTGTCGTCCTAAGAACTTGTGTTAAAACACTATTATGGTCTACATATAGATGCACGTTTGTCTGTTTACAGGAATGGTCTGGCAATGCTAACACTCTGTTTTTTTTTACATGCCTAACATTGTGTTGGCTTCCCCTCCCCATTCATTCAGGGACACACAGTGCTTAGTGTCCCCAGGGAGCCATGATTAGACTTTGGCTAAAATAAGTGCTGAGTAATCATGTCTGAAATGGAAAGAACAAAGGCAAATGGGTGTTTCTGATGCTGTTTGTTAAGTCCCAGTTGGCCCTTCACACTGTACCTTCTACACATCTAACTGGGGATATGCGCTCCTAAACCATGCAGGTTTCCTGCTCTTTAGCCCCATGGCTAGGACACCATCTGTCCAGTTGTAGAAGCGGTAAACTCTGGATCTATCTGAGATTTCCCTGTGTTGTCCTATGTATGACCTCCTCTCTTAGCAGTCTCCTATGTCTGTCCACTCCACCATGGCTACTCCAATGGAAAACCTCTTCCTATACTACTGACTGGCTCCCCATTCTTTTCTAATACTGCCATCAGTCTTTCTCTCTCTTAGCTCTGACTTCAAACACAGACCTGATCATGCTTGCTGCTACCTTCTCCTGTCTCTTTACACAACGGCATTTCTCAATTTGTGGTCAAAGTTTCTATGGACAAATTCTCCTCAGAAGGATGATTTGAATACAGAAAATATTCGTGTCTGAATGCAGTACAGATTTAGCCGCCATTAACCAGCTGTTTTACACTGTGAATCTTCAAGTCTGGAGGGATGTTATACCATCAGAACACTTGCTATTTCAAACACATTTGAAAGTGGGACTATTTTACCCAAGAGTCCATGCCCCAAACATGTTGGCAGTGCTCTTTTAAACTTCATCAGCCCTATTCTCGGCATAAGATAAAAAGGCCTGTAGGTCCTTATTTAGGTTCTTCTTAAAGAATGAAAGGTTTTCTCCAGAGCTCAGCTGACACCTGAAGCAAGCTGGGTCCAATTCAACTCAGCAAATTGCTATTCTATGTGTGTTCTGTGGTCATTTAGTTTGGTCACCCCCGTCAACCAAAATTACAATGTATGAGCTGTGGTGGAGAGACCTTTGGAAGGAAGTCCTTATTGTGATCTAAGGCTTCTGCAATCCTTACACACTGCTCCTCCCCCAAGCAGAGAAGAGGGTTCCTGGGTCATGCAGTAGGTGGGGGAGGCTAAGAATCCAAGCCAGGCTCCTTCCCTCCCCAAATTTGTCCCCTTAGCTAGCTATATCATCCTGACCAACATGGAGTGTTTGAGAAATTCACTAAAATAACATCAATATCTTATGTAGAAGTGAAAATAAAAGTCTTATCTAAATCATTTGGGCTCTTTTGTTACTTCACAAACACACCACTCTTTGTTTTTCACGAGCTGGGTTTTTATCCAGCACCTATCTTGGACAGAATGTTTTGGAGAATCACACAGATGAGAGCGATTCACTGCTCTGTGTTCTTGAAGAAAGTTGTGAAATGCAGAAGTAGGACTGCTGTTCAGCAGAATTCATAACTTGTGCTCACTTTTTTTAAAAAAAGTTGGTGGCAGATGTGATTTCCTTCATGGGCTTCTTAGAACTGGAAAGATGTATAGAGGATGTCATAAGATTTCACTTACGCATAGCCAGGGCAGCTGAAGTCTGGACAAAGTTAGTGACTTATTTGCCCAGAGTCAGATCAAAAATGATAAAACTAATAAGTATTAAATGATGATGTCTAAATGAATAGTCCTATTGGTTGGAACTTGGTCAGACAATATAGCTTCTTAGTATGTGTTATGTATTATGATTACTCTTAGATGAGTCCCAGACTTAAGGAAGGCGCCCAGCTCCTGGGTGAGACACCAAGGATACAAGCTTTCTAGTTCTAAAGACTCGGTTCTTGCATCATTCAGATCCCTGTTTCTATAATGTGGGATCACCAGGAAAAGTAGGCAGGAGCAATTCAGTTATCATCCTTGACTAAAACTCAGCCCAAGCTGGTTTTGAAATCATTGTGTTATAGGAAATACCTTTGAAGAAAAAAAATCTGAAAAGGGAAATGAAATGTAAATAAAGAATATATCCAATAAAAAAAAGAAAAAAAAAAAAGAAAAAAAATCTGGGTTTCTAAAATTATGTCAGACATTTCAGATACAAAGCAGGGGTGTCTGTAACCCCTCCCCTCTCTCTTTCACTCTCTCTCTCTCTCTCAAATAAATTTTGTAATCTGAAATATCGTCTTCTGAATAGCCTCACTACTACTTTTCTTCAGACGGCAGATTATATTGCTTGTATAGTTTGAAATCTAGTTCGCAGACTGCCTGGGTGAGAATGGTTAAGATGATGTCATGAGACTGGTTTTCTTGAGGGACTTGATGCACAGAGTCACATAGTCTGATTGCAAGCCTCGCTTGGCTGATTGGACGAGCATTGGTATCAACCCTCAGTCAGATTTGCATAGGATCGAGAGAGTTAGGCTCAGCTGTGGGTGATGTAGGAGAAAACGCTACCAGCTGCCTGGGAATATACTGCACCTGTTCTATGGCTCGTCTCCAGTAAGTGTGAGATTCGGAGGAGAGCTACAGTCACGTAGTGATGTTTCATTATAATTCATTACTCAAGGTCTTTTTTAAGTTTGAAGAAGAATCAGCTGACAGTGACTTACCAAAAAGAACTTCTAACCTATTCAGCTCCAATTTCCTAGAACCTAATCAAGAAGCACACTGTACAGTTATTTCATGATTGACTTATCTTCCTGGAAGACTGTAATTTTAAAACATTTATCTGATGATTATTATTCCTGCTTCTGACAATGCTGTGGGTCAAACCTAGGGCCCAATATGTGCCAGACAGCGACTCTAGCACTGACTCATCAGAGTCCCCCCAACACATAGGAATTGTACAGAGTCATGGGCACAGTATGAATTTTGATAATAAAAACTATAAACTATACTAAATTGAAAAAAAAACTATGTAAATTAAACTCAGACAAATTAAAGGACCACTTTTAGGTCCTTCCCTGTCCCTCCCCGAATGTATTCTCCTTTTTAGTCCTTCCATCTATCTCAGTGCTTTAGAGTAAGTGCATTTGGATGCAGGTCCAACCTCCCCCAACCCTTTCACCCATCTCTCTCTAGAGTACAAACTCAGCTTCCAGGAGTCTGACAAGGTTTCAATGTCCGGCATCTTTTTCTCTGGTTCTGACCGCCATTTTCTCAGGAACATTTCCATCTCAGGTTACTTCCATCTCTTTTTCAGCTGTAGTCTTGCTCAGTGTTTGATCAACATTCACAGCAGTATCGTTTTAGGTGGTTGGAGTTGATGGGTGCAGATTTGATCACACTAGAAAAGCTGAATATTTAGCTGGGATAGATAAAAAATATATGATACACTGAGTTAAGAGGAAAAATATTTTTTTTTCCTTTTCCTTTCCTAGCTCGGGCTGCTCTGGAATGCAACCCTCTACCTTTATTTAGTCTTCCAATTGCAAGAACAGTAGGTGCGCATCACCATGCCCAGTGGCTAGCAACTGCTGATTCAAAGGTCTGTCCTGGCTGATAGAGAAGTCCAAGGGTAGGTTAAGGTATTCATCGAGGTGCAGTTTTAAAAACACCTACTATCTCCTCTGCCCTGGGACAGGCATCTCTGGTAGTGTTGACTTTAGAAATACTAAGGAACTCTCAAAAGTTCCATTCTGAGGTAACTTTAGAAGAAAACAAGGTGAGTTCAAACTCTTCCAGCTTGACCAAAGTCAGGGGCAGGTGGAAAGTTGCATCATCTTCCAGTAGAGGAGCCCCTGCCTGAACAGGAAGTGAGGTTGGTCTCAGAAGGACTGGAGAAGAAAAATGCAGAGTGAATATTTCTACTTTTTCTATTATTGAGGAAGGATGGATCGAGAGGCCTCCAAAAACCGCAAAGAATGAAATACTGCTGGTCAGTGGAAACAGACATGGTTGGAAATTAGGAAGTTAAGCTCCACTCCGGAACGGGCTGTGCGAGTTGGACCTCCTGTTAAGAGAAAGGTGATCTAATGGACGCAAATGGAAAAAACTTGAGAAGTATTGGTCTATGGAGAGTGGAAGAGTGGGGTGATAGATCATGGAATGGTTTAAGAATCTTACTTGCAATAATTCAGATTGAAAGTCTAATCATTTAAGCTTGACAGTGGTACATGTTATAATCCTAGCAACCAGGAGACTGAGATAGGAGGCTTTTGAGTTTGAGGCTAGCCTGAGCTACATAATGGGACCCTGTCTGAAACATATACATCCCTCATCCCCCCAGAATACAATATCTTTGCTCTTTTTTTCAGGTTGACATGGCGTGAGCAATCAGAGTATGTCCAGCAACAAAGTCCAAAATCTCATCAAAGGCATATCTTCATCAAAGCGGTCTCACTGTTTTGTAAATTTAACCAGGGAAGCCCATTTAGAAATCAAACCTTGAGTTGTTTTGCATCAAGCAAGGTCAAAGTCATATTTTTAGTAAAGATGAAATCACCCCAGAACCCAGTAGTCTGACCCAGTTAAGGCTTCAGCTCAGTAAACCAAAATTATGTGTATCAAAACCATTTCTACAACTCTGGATCATCAAATGAAATGATTTACCTTGGGCTGGAGAGATGGCTTAGTGGTTAAGAGCACTGACTACTCTTCCAGAGGTCCTGAGTTCAATCCCCAGCCACCATGAGGTGACTCACAACCATCTGTAATGAGATCTGATGTCCTCTTCTAGTGTGTGTGAGGACAGCTACAGTGTACTCATATACATAAAATAAATAAATAATTCTTTAAAAAAAAGAAATGTTTTGCCTTAAGAGACTCTCAAAGACAAAGATTTCCATGCCCGATAACTGTATCGCCTCTACCACCAGTTCATTCGTGTGCCCACTAGTGAAGAGCCATTAAATCTAAGTCTCTCTGTACCAGGAGTCTGCTTTCCATGGCATTATCAGGCATGCTTGGTAACCTCTGGTCAAGGGCACCAAGGAGGGTCATTCATGCTACTGGTTCCCCCTCCTGGTTTCATATCAGATCACTTATATTCATAACAGTGTTAATTGTAGGAGTTTCTTTTCTGAAAATTCTGAGTTAATGTATCTGTGATGTAAGTTTTGCAGAAGCTCTGTATATATACATAAATTCTTTTTTGGAGCCAGGTTAGAGATCTACTGTCATAATCCAACCAATATTCTGAGTTATACTATATCCATCTGAATTCTAAAAGCATGAAATCCTTCCCTTTAGAATTTTATATAGCATAATTAACTTTCAAGATTCACAGCCCTAAACTATTATGGATTATATATTTTACTATTTTGCATGAAAATTTATTTTGTTTTATTTTTATTGTTATTGTTCCAATACAGGGTTTCTCTGCCCATCCCTGGCTACTCTGGAACTCAGTCTGTAGACTAGGCTTGCCTTCAATTCAAAGACCTACCTGCCTCTACCTGCTGAAGTGCTAAGATTAAGGGTGTGTGCCACCACACCCAGCATCCCAGCACACACACACACACACACACACACACACACACACATACACACACATACACACACACACACATACACACACACACACACATTTGTCTTAGTCAGTACACAATTGCCTTAGTAAATACACAATTGTCTTCTATTCCTGCACAAAACATCATGACCAAGAAGCAAGTTGGAGAAGAATGGGTTTGTACTGGCTGATTTTGTGTGTCAACTTGATACACAATGGAGTTATCATAGGAAAAGGAGCTTCAGTTGGGGAAGTGCCTCCATGAGATCCAACTGTGGGACATTTTCTCAATTAGTGATCAAGTGGGGGAGGGCCCCTTGTGGGTGGTACCATCTCTGGGGATGATATTCTTAGGTTCTATAAGAGAGCAGGCTGAGCAAGCCAGGGGAAGCAAGCCAGTAAGGAACATCTCTCCATGGCCTCTGCATCAGCTCCTGCTTCCTGACCTGCTTGAGTTCCACTCCTGACTTCCTTTGGTAATGAACAGCTGTGTGGAAGTGTAAGCTGAAT
>BDUI01000087.1:22863-49437 GCA_002335545.1 Apodemus speciosus | reverse complement strand
TCTCCCTCTCTCTTTCTTTCAACAGGGTTTCTCTTTGTAGCCCAGGCTGTCCTGGAACCTGAGCTCGAGACCATGCTGGCCTCGAACTCACAGAGATCCACCTGCCTCTGTCTCTTGAGTGCTAGGATTAAAGACATGTGTCACCACTACCTTGCTTAATTTGCATTTGCTGGCTATTTACTTAAACATTTTTGTGTATATATGATACACCTCTTCAAGTCTCTTGACTTTTTTTTTCTGTGTGGAATCATTTTAAGAATTTGTAGGGATTCTTTATTCATTCAAACCTAGTGTTTTTGTTGTACGTATAGATTATATTATAACCTATATAAACATGTACATATTTTATACCTAATAGATATATCTACACTTCTTTTCTTCACTGAGGTTTGAGAAAGGGAAAATGAAACTATTTGATCAGCGTCATGACTGACAGGAATTTAGAGGATAAAAAAATGTTATGAAAATATAGCTTAGTTGTTAGAGTGTCTGCCCAGCATGCATGAATCCCCAGCACACCACAAATTGAGCATGCTAGCACACTGATAGCCCTCTCTTTCAGGTGGTAGACACCACTGGGGGAATCAGAAATTCAGACTCATCATAAACTACAAAATGAGCTCAAGGCCAGTCAGGAGTCCATGAAACCTCAGCTAGTAAAACAAAGTTGTTATTTATGCCAGGAATGTTTTGTTTGTTTGTTTGTTTTTTGTTTTGAGACAGGGTTTCTCTGTGTAGCCCTGGCTATCCTGGAACTCACTCTGTAGATCAGGCTGGCCTCGAACTCAGAAATCCACATGCCTCTGCCTCCCAAGTGCTGGGATTAAAGGTGTGCACCACAACTGACCGGCTGCCAGGACTGTTTTAACACCATGTTCTACCTTTTTTTTTTTTTTTTAAGCACCAAACTGTCTGCTTCAGATCATAGGAAGTGTGTCGTGCCTTAGAAGGATAAAAGAGTACTCTAGACCCAGGAGGGCCTTAAAGGAAGCTATTTACTATCAAAAACCCATGTTTTAATTTAAACATGTGGTTCTTAGGTGGACCGTATAGAGTCAAAAAGACTACTGGTCTACCATGGATCCTAGATCTCCCTCTGCCATTTCCTTGTTATGGGTTAGGGTTAGGGTTAGGGTTAGGGTTAGGGTTAGGGTTAGGGTTAGGGTTAGGGTTAGGGTTAGGGTTNGGGTTAGGGTTAGGGTTAGGGTTAGGGTTAGGGTTAGGGTTAGGGTTAGGGTTAGGGTTAGGGTTAGGGTTAGGGTTAGGGTTAGGGTTAGGGTTAGGATTAGGGTTAGGGTTAGGGTTAGATATGCAATACCTGTTAGCCTAGGCTTCTCTGTTGTGGTGAGCTTTCTATTACCTTCTTTTAACATTAACACTAACACAACAGATGGAGCTTCAAGGAGACAACAGAAAACTTGGGTGTCCTGGTTCCTATTTAAACAGGAGGTACTTGGGGAGGATCACTTCTAATCATTTCCCATGTATCAGTGGCTTCTCCAGCTTCTACTCAGGCTTCCTGCCTGTATAGGTAGGAATCTTAAATTTTGAAATTTGTTCCGCTGCTCTGATCTGGAATCCATTCTATGCAAATGTCTCCCCTTCTTCACTGCTATATTTATTCCAGGTTTCTGCGTCTCTTTTTGCCCGTGAACCTTTGGTACAATGCTATCGCTAATGGCCGCTTCTGCTGCTCAGTTTTATGTTTGGAAGTTGGGAGTCACAGGAAAAGTAGTATGGAAACAGAGTGCAGAGACCATTTCCTTGGATTCTTTGCCATAGCTATTCTGTCTTCATGGTGGTGTGGATAAAGCTTTTGCTATAAATCATTATAAACTATATTTTATGTGATTTTTGAAAGGGAAAGCAATAAAATACATTTTAAATTCAATTTCTCTTTAGAGAAAGACAATGATCTGGTGACAAATAAGCAAAGCTAGAAGAGATATTGACCAAATAGCAAAGCTATGCCATTTTAAAAAGAAAGTTTGCTACTGGAATGCACAAAAGCCATAAAATGGCAGTTCAAAATGGTGGTTCTCAACATGTGGTCTGAGACCACACGGGCCTTTAGGATCTCCTTGATGGCTAGACTTCAGGCTGGTCCCTTGCAATTTCATAACTTAAATATAATCACATTTATGTTTGCTTTATAGTTGAGGATGAGTTGGCTTGTAGCCTTCATTAATGTCTTGTTCAAATCAGTGTGTCTCAACAATTTTGGTTACTGTCTGTGGCCAAGGATGCCTTGTGCTATACTGGTGTTACTTGTGGGTCAGAAATAAAAAAAAATAAAAAATTAAAAAAAAATGCTAGATTCGTCTACATGAACACTTTAAATAAAAAGTTAATCCTCACTGCACAAGAAATATGCACAAAGCTTAAACTAATACTAAAAGTGACTAAAAATAAATGAATGAATGAACRAACAAATATGTCAATAAAAGATCGTTTTGACCTTAAATACTTACAGCCCCAAATACTGAGTCAGAAAGCTCTGAACGTTTAACCTTGAAATGATCCCATCTTTCAGTCATTGTGAGGGAAGTGGTGACGTTTCATGTGATAATCTGGTTAAGTCTGAACAAAGAGAATAAAATAGGAAAGGAACAGATGCACAGAGAAAGGGAGGGGAGGAAAGGAGAGAGAGAAGAGGGGAAAAGAGGAGAGAAAGAAGAAGGAAGAGAGGAAGGGGAGGATGGGGGTGAAGAGAGGAGAGACAAATGAAGAGGAGACTACTTTGGCTCTTCTGACTTTACTGCGCCCGTCCTTAGCTATCTTGAGGTTCAGGTGTACTTCTATGCTTGGGCTCCAGGGACTGGCCTCATAGCTTGGGCTTTAGATGGTAGTCTATTCTTCTAGGCCATTTCTCTGTGGTCCTCTCTTTAGTCAGCGAGAGCAGCAGTTTTTATCTGGTAGGGAATGGGGAGTGGTTAACAAGAAGGCGCCATCTTTGGCTAGACTCAATAGTTATCCTCACTGCATGAGAGCACACTTTTCAGTGTCCACAACTAAAAAGGAATATGAAATATTTGGAATAGATTCATCCCAGTATTGAGAAAATGAAGTACATGGTTGAAAACAGTTCAAATTTGGTTTAAAGTTATTCTGCTGAGGGAAGACGGACTGAAATCACCAATTACTAAAATTCTCCGTTGATGTTAGAATGAAGAATAATAGCAGCAGTGAAGGTTGCAGCCCGTATTTAACATAGAAGTGAAGGCATTTAACAAATATTTATGAACTGAAATGTAATGTGGTTTTGGCATATTTAGCTTCATAGTACTTTAATTCAAAAGGAAATTTCAAAGATTGCCACACTATGTAAGTGAAAGTTTCATTTCTAAAGATGGTAACTTTCGCTTGGGAGGGGGGGGGAAGGAAATGTATAGAACTAAATTGCAAATTGAATGTATTGAGCAAAAGCATTTGAAACACATAGCAAAGTTTTAAAATTTGTTAATGACTATAAATCAGTTTGAAAAAAGCAAGAATCCTTTCCCAGAGGCAAAGTGCCCAAATGGAAACTTCTCAAGAAAAGCCCTCTCTAAACCAATCAAATACGATTATTTTGTTTTGACATTACTTTTTAAATTGGGTGATTATTTAAAACTGGTGGGAACATACACTCTACAGCCTTTTGTACCAGTAAATATTCAGTACCAAAATCGAACAAAACAAAACCAAAAGAACAAAAAACAAAAAACAAAACAAAACAAAACAAAAAACCCAAACCCCAAACCAAAACCAACCAATCAGAAAAACAAACAAACAAAAAACCTCTGAATTGGATTTTTAAGTTTTCTTCTTGTAGCTAATGGGAAACTGACACAGGCACAAATCTTTGCGTGTAATGATGTGACAGTGACATAAGATAGCAGTTCTGTGCTCACCAGTGGCAAAAAAAAAAAAAAAAAAAAAAAAAAAAAAAGTGTAGTGATGCATCTAACCAGTAACTGTGCTCAGAACAGGGAGATATTAGGAGGGTTATAAGTTAACTTCATTGTTTTGTTTTTATATTCTCTCTCTCTTTTTTCATTTATCATTTAGTTTTCTTTTCTTTTTTTATATTTTTATTAGATATATTCTTTTTTTCTACATTCTTTGTTTACAATCCAAATGGTTTCCCCTTTCCCAGCCTCCCCCCCCATAAGTCCCATAAGCCCTCTTCCCTCTACCCATTCCCCATCAACCCCCTCCCACTTCTCTGTCCTGGCAATCCCCTACATTGCTGCATCAAGCCTTTCCAGGACCAGGCCCCTCTCCTTCCTTCTTCTTGGGAATGATTTGATATGTGAATTGTGTCTTGGGTATTCAGAGTTTCTGAGCTATGGAGGAATGGATACAGAAAATGTGGTATATTTACACAATGGAATACTCAGCAATATTCTCTCTTTTTTTGAGACAGGGTTTCATGGTGAAGTTTTGGTTGCCCTGGAGCTCACTTTGTCCAGTAGGGTGACCCTGAACTCACAGAAATCCACCTGCTTCTGCCTCTCAGGTGCTGGGATTAGAGGCATATGGCACACCACTTGCAACTCAATTTTATATGCCTCTGGCTGTTTCAGTTTTTTGCAAAGTAGGCTTTTGTTACTCAGAAGAATTTTTGAAAGCCACGGTGTTGCTTGAAGTTCATTGCTGGGCCAGAGTGCCATTCCTCACAGTTCACACTCCTGAAATAACTTACACAGTTATATGAGGAGTTCACATTTGTAGAATAGAATCTGCAATGCTAACTAAAAGCAAAATCCTGCAGTCCTTCACAACTGTGAAAGTCGGCCATCAATGGTGCTGGCGTCGGGAAGAAAGGTCTGTGAAGACTCTAATCCTCTAATTGGCAAAAGAGAATACATTTTTACTTCTATGGGTGATTTTTACACATGGTTAGGTAGTCCCAAAGTTAATGTCAAATACTAACTACTCTGACAGTTACACCCAAATTTCTCACATGGGGGAGTCCCGGTTTTTCACTTAACCATATGGAGTTAAGTACTGTCTGTTTCCTTTCTAGGAAGGCTTGTTGTCAGGAGCATAATAGGATGTAGAGAGTAGCAGTCCCAGAGAGTGAACAGAACCCAGTGATCACAAGGCTGCCTAGTCAGTAAAGACTACACACCTATCATGTAGACCTAGAGGCATGACTCAGTCAACTTCTGCAGCTTTAGAGGGATGACTGGTACAGGTACAGACTCGCCTCTACTTGTGGTATCTCTCCTCTGTCCTTGGCTTCTTAGCAATGGAAAATACATACCTGTAAGACTTCTAACTTAACATATGAGAAAAGATTAAAAGGAAGAAAAAGAAGAGGAATAATAATAATAATAATAATAATAATAATAATAATAATAATAAAGAAGAGGAAGAAAGAAAAAGGAGCAAAAGGAGGAGGAAGAAAAAGAAGGAGAAGAAGAATGAAAGAGCATCTACCCATCCTGTTTAGAGGAATTCTTGGCTTTGATGGTTCATTTTATATCTGGTATGAGCACCAAAATAAAACAACTGTATATGTTGCACAGTTTCCATTCTCTAGAAGAACATGTCAATAAAGGTGTCGTGAGAACTACAGACATCAGCAGACATGAATATTAAGTTTCCACCATCTACTTTGATTTATATTGAAAATCAGGAGCACTAGACTTTAGGATCTCTGGCATTAAGCTTGACATACTAAGACCAGACTGGGATTTAAGAATGATTTTCATGGCTGGGAATTGAGAAATAGAATATTGTAATATAAACTGATCATGGTAATACACTCACGTTGAAGCAAAGAGCATAGTTACAACCATAGCAAATAAGTGGAGTGAACTGGAGGTCACAGCTGGAATTGTGTTCCAGGAGAAAAGAGAGCAAAGTGTCAAATATGGTCTCAGGGGAGATTAAACATGAAGACACAGGAAGCATCCTAAATATGAATAATGTGTATGCCTGAGGAGGATATCAGAGTCAGTGAGAAGGAGACATATGCTACAATGGAGAAAATCTGTGCTGAAGACGTTTGATTCAGCAGTTGGTACATTCTCTACAACCCTTGGCAGAGCTTCTTGTATTTCTGCTCTTCAGGATTTGACTCTCCTAGGCTCAAAAGTTGGAGGGCCTCTTGGTACCATTAAAGATGGGAAGTCAAACAAAAGAATAAACGTGGGGTTGAGAGATGTTTCCGCTATTAAGAGCACTTCAGTCTCTTGCAAAGGACCTGGATGGTTCGCAGAGCCCACAGGGTGACTAACAACTGCCTGTATCTCTTAGCCCCAAGTGATTTGATTCCCTTCTCTGGTCTACCTGGGCTCTTGCACACACAAGGTACACATAAACTCATGTAGACACATACACATAAATAAGTAGAAGCAGAGAAGTGAGCTCTCAGACATGATTTGCTTTAGACAATAAAACTAGAGTGCAACTTACATATTAAATAGTGATTCCCTGTATTTGTGGTATATTAATACTAGGCAGAGAGAGGAGAGGGGCTGGAGAGTCCATGAAGCTAAAATTAAGAAAGGCCATAATGCGGTCCTGAGTCTGTGACTGACAAAGGGCTTGCATAGCTATGTTTCCATTTTCCTTTCTTGAGAATGGGGAACACAATCAGAACTTTCTAATATACTGTAAAGTGGTGTTAGGAGCATGTGAACAAAACCACATGCAGAAAAAATTTACAGAAATTCAGATGCTACCAAGAGCTCAGGGACCACGTTACAGTGAGGTCTGTTACAAGTTGCAGGAGCTGCACAGTGGCTCTTCAAAAGCTAACCTGGTTTTTTTGTGTGTGTTTGTGTGTTTGTTTTGTTAATTTTTTTATGGTTGTGAGCCACCATATAGTTTTTGGGAATTGAACTCAGGACCTCTGGAAGAGCAGTCAGTGCTCTTAACCCCTGAGTCATCTCTCCAGCCCCAGGCTGACTGTCTTTAAAAGCAGTATCCCTGCTTTGTGGAGCAAGCTAGTTTCCTTGTAAAGAAAGAAGCCTGTACCTGCCTAAGTGATTGCAATTCCACAGTTCCCAGACACATCAGATAAAAATCATTAAACACACATCAATCACGTGGAATAATAGGGGCAGCCACAAGAGTAGAAAGTTATTGTAGGATCCATGTCTCCAGCTTGGAAAATAAACTCAGCTCGGGTGCATCATTCATTTTCCATAATGTCTCCAGCACTGCTTGCTCAGTATTCATATACCAGCAGGAGATTATTATCTTGGAATGAATAAGACGGTTTTGTTGGAGATGTGGACTTCATTGCATTGTACACATCTGTAGGCTGGGAAACTTTACATTGGTGAGCTCAACACAAAACAAAGAATGTTATGGAGAATGTCTCTTAGTGTATCTTGAGGCTAGAATATTCCTAGCAAAGTTCTGTAGCTTCAAATCCACAGGGAGGAGAGAGTGGTACTCTATTGCTTTTTCCAGGTCGCTATTACCAATCCTTCTACCAAGGAGTTTATTTGTAGAACCCCACATCTCCATAACACAATAAAACTTTCACAGAACTATGACTCTTGACCATGGCTGAGAGAGGACCATTGACATGCCTACCATACTGGTCTTGGCAGCAAACTATATGGAAATACCAACAACTCAACAAACAAAATAAATAAAATTTGATTGCAACATTAAAAATATCAATGTAAAAGGCCTATGCTGAATGAAATCTTGCAAGAACCTAGAAGGAATGAATACATTGTAATTTCAAATAAAGAAAAGAGATGCTCAGAATATTGCTTTATGCAGTTGAAGTTGGATTACAAAGAACATCAGTCCATCCTGAAAGAGGTTTAAACCTAAGAAAAGACCAGCATAATTGTCAAGAAAGCCTGGGAGTTCTCAATGAGCAGAAGTGGGGAGATTTCTGGGTGACTATGGGCACATACAACTCATTTTAGTTTTAAAGTGTTGGGCAAGAAAGATTTGTGTCTCTGCATCTTTGACTCAGACAGACTCCTTCCACAGTCCAATGGCTAATCTAGGGAGGAGATGTGGGGCACCTCCCTCCTTCTGCTTTCAAAACAATTTATGCATAGTTCTTTGAAACCAGCAATGCATTCTCCCTAAGGGACTGAGTGTATACTTAAGTAGACATGAGCTCAAGAGGAAAAATGTTTATTTCAGAAGAAGAACCAGCCCTTAACCACATTTTCCCTAACGTCTGATACATAGGCTCTGGCCAGGGAACGTGGGAGGAACCATGTTCCTCTCGAGGGCACAGCGAGCTCTTCTGGGGGTAGTGACCTTGCCACATATGTGGTTGCTGCTTTGCCTCAGTCTATTTCCATAATATATGGGTGGCTCACTGCCATACCCCAGCAAGTCCACTGCCAAGACATGGAGAGTAGGAAGTCTCTCTCCACCTACTTCCAACCTAAAACAACTACAATTTCGCTGGGCATTTGTTCTATTGGCTTCTCCCCAAGGACAAGAGAGATCGAGGGGTATCTGATTAGTGAAAAGATACACTTCAAGCTGAGGACTGAACAGATAACTCCACTGTCTTTCACATTCTTTCTACGGAATACTCAATGCAAATGGCATGGCGCTGTTTTCCTTCTATTAAATCCACACATGAGCTACATCACCTTCCAGGTCAGCAGTGTGATCAAAGTTGAATCTGTTTGGAGCTTAGTAATGCATTGTATAGGTGCTCTCTCAAATTAATATCTTCTCTAAAAATATCCATGTGTATATCATTTCTTTTAGCAGTAGATGAATAAATGGTATCTGTATTCAGGCCTTTGACCCAGGGGAATCTATGTGACTGAACATGTGGTGGAAGCATTCCTGACTCCTTTGAAAACTTGAAGGAAACATATTTTTTTTCATGGCATGTTTATCTTAAACATGATAGAGTCGAAAGACTCTAGTATCTTCTGAAATAAGAAGAGGAGAGGAATTTCTTATCTTCCTCTAGGAAGAGGTGCATTCTGTTTGGAGTATTTTTATAAGAAAACTTGGAACTCTTCTAAGAAGAACTTCCTTGAAGGATATGTCCTGGAGCATTTTCACACTGAATGACCTTCCTGGTACTTGTGACTGGGGTAACTACATACTTAGATATAAGTGAATTTATGGAAGGATTCACTCCACTTTATTCACTCTGAAATTTTTGGCAAAATGTCTTCATCAGAGTATTTGATAAAGGTGTACTACATGATGGAATCAATGAATGAATCAAATGACCACATTTTATAAATTTCATTTGAACAATGTCATTGGTAAATAGTTCTTTGAAAAATTGAGAGAAACAGGTTCTCCCAGCCCAACTCCCCCTCTGAAAGACTTGTCTTCTTCGAAGGAACCCAGAGTGCCCTACTTTTCAGCTTTGCCTTTGACACCACCTCTATCTTTTGTGACATGGCCAATCTGCATAATTATTCTTCATCAGGAATCCATAGCCACAACACTAGGATGAGCACATTACTCACCACTCATCAGAAAAGATTCTTCATGCAGTAGATAGAAGATAATAGAGAGACTCACAGCTAGACAATGTGTAGACACTGAGAAATATTGGAGCACTCAATCTTAAATGGGATGTCTTTATCAAACTCCTTGTCTCAGGGCTCAGGAAACTCTACAGAAGAGGACGTAGAAAGATTGTCAGAGCCCCGTGTGGTAGATGACTCTAAGAAAACAGCATCTTCCAGATACAACAGGGCTAGTTCACGCATGAACTCACAGAGTCCATGACAGCACACACATATTCATGTTCAAAGCAAACAACAAATGTCCTGCCACTGAGAAGGGGAAGTGGACACAAAGTCCCCCACCATCTTCCCTCAATACTCACATTGAGTATTCCGTAGAAAGAATGTGAAAGACAGTGGAGTTATCTGTTCAGTCCTCAGCTTGGTGGTGGTTCCCCCACCAATCAAGAATCTAGTCTCAATTGATACTTGCTGGGAGGGGAGCAATCAGCATCCTCTAAAGACGTGTCTCCGGGTCAGCCAACCACACTCCAGGGAAGGCCTCATGACCAGACCAATACAGACTCCATGTTTAGTTTTGTTCTGTTTGGTGTGCTTTTTGGTTTGTTTTGGTATTTTTTTTTTTGTCCTTTTGTCTTGTTTTGATTCTCATTGGGGGGTGATGTTCAGAGAAAGAGGAAAATATGAAGTTGGCAACACAGGTTGGTGGGGAAATTATAGAATACATTGGGAGAGGAGAAGAGTATGATCAAAATCCATAGTAAAATAATTGAAATAAAAATGAATTAATTGAAAAATAAAAAAAAAATCTTGGGGGAATGACTGATGAGATGGCTCAACAGTTAACTTTTACTGATCTTACAAGGGACATTGTTTCAGTTCCTAGCCCCTGCATGAAGGCTCACAACCATCTGTGATTCCAGTTTCAGGGGATCTGAGGTTCTCTTCTGGCCTTGTTAAGTACAAGCATTCACATGATGGCTATATACATAAGCGACCTGTGGTGGTTTGTTTATGCTTGGCCCAGGGAGTGGAACTATTTGAATGTGTGACCTTGTTAGAGTGGGTGTGTCATTGTGGGCGTGGACTTTAATACCCTAGTCCTAACTGCCTAGGAGCCAGTCTTCCACTAGCGGCCTTCAGATGAAGATGTAGAACTCTCAACTCTACCTGCACCATGTCTGCCTGGATGCTGCTATGTGCCCACCTTGATGATAATGGACTGAACCTCTGAACTTATAAGCCGGCCCCAATTAAATGTTGTCCTTTTTAAGACTTGCCTTGGTCATGGTGTCTGTTCACAGCAGTAAAACTCTAATTAAGACACTGCCAAAACACTCATACACATTAAATAAAAATAAACAGATTTTTAAAAATTGATTTTCTGTAGACTGATGCTTACATGGAATGAGATGGATCACTTGTGGACTTTGCCCTCTTCTTTGTGCCTGTGATTTGAGGAACTTTGTAAGGACCATTAAAGTTCTGAGTGTTTTTTTCCCTTTGTTTTGTTTTGTTTCAGTCAAATGCCTGATATACAGTTATATCTGCAATTCACAGCTTTAGTAGTATGTATGAGCTAGTCAGAGAAACATCTAAGCAAAATAGTAACTGTGACATATATTGCTTAGAATTGATTAAATTTTCAAGGCTATTCTGATTATATTTGTTAAGACATTTAGTTCCCACACACAAAGATGAGCTCTGTGTTATTGTCCCCATGCCACAAGAAGCAGTGACAGGAAGCAGAAAATGGTATCTGTAGAGCTAGATCTGAAATCAGTTTGGGCTTAGGGTCTATGATCAAATATTATGTTTATCTTCCTATCACTTTAGTTCATACAGGGGAGTCTGTATCTTTTCCTTTTTTCCTTTCCCCTACAGAAATTACAGAAAAGTAATATAAAATCAGAATAGATAGTGACTGTACTGGCTTGYTTTGTGTCAACTTTGCATAAGCTGGAGTTATTACAGAAAAAGGAGCTTCAGGTGAGGAAATGCCTCCATGAGATCCAACTGTGGGGCATTTTCTCAATTAGTGATCAAAGGGGAAGGGCCCATTGTGGGTGGTGCTATCCCTGGGCTGGTAGTCTTGGGTTCTACAAGAAAGCAAGCTGAGCAAGGCAGGGGAAGCAAGCCAGTAAGTAACATCCCTCCATGGCCTCTGCATCACCTCCTGTATCCTGACCTGCTTGAGTTCCAGTCCTGACTTCCTTTAGTGATGAACAGCAATGTGGAAATATAAGCTGAATAAACCCTTTCCTCCCCAATTTGCTTCTTGGTCATGATGTTTTGTGCAGAAATAGAAACCCTGACTAACACAGTGACTTCCAGGATTTGAATGAAAGGAGTAAAACCTGTATATCATCATCCAGAACTCTAGCATCCCTGTCCCTGGCTCAGCTTAGGAAGAGCATCACTGTAGGTGAACAAGCAAGGCTGCATCTGCCTGTACCTGCCAGTCAAAGGTAACCTGTCTTACTAAAGGGGCTGCCTTTTTTGTTGCTTAGCCTCCCACATGACTCTAGGCTACAAATACTGAATTTTGGTCAACTGCAATCAAAAGATCAGAAATTAAGTTTTCCCTTGCCCAATACATGGGTAGACATATAGACTGGTAGACATAGTAGACTGATGGGCACATCAGTATCCAGATTGCTTTACACTGTAAATACTGAGGCACAGATTGCCTTTATCCCATCTTTCTGTTAGAGCCAAGATTCCACACCAGAAAAAGCAAGTTGAGTTCCAGAGGCTACTGCTCCATCACCGCAGTTCTACTCTGACCGTTTGCTATAGTTCCTCATGCAGTGGCCCCCCAATCATACAATTATTTTGTCGCTACTTCAAAACTATAATTTTGCCACTATTATGAATTGCAATGTAAATATCTGATATGCAGGCTGTCTGATTTGGGACCCTAATGTGGGTCACAACCCACAGGTTTAAAATTAGTGATCTAGAATCTTGCAATAGAAAAAAAATCAGGTTATCATTTTTAGAGAACTAGTAATGACCTGTATTCTCCGTGAGCAGAGCAGAGCCTTGAGATTTTGCCCAAGGAAAGAAGCAAGTAAGAACACAGGCTTGATATTCCTTATAAAAGAGCTAACTTTCTTTGCAGTAGAACAAGAGAAGTTCAAGCTCACCTATAACTTACCACAGTAGAAATTTTGATGGTAAGTTGTTAAGGCGAGAGTGAGAATTTTAGGAAATCAACAGCACAGGTGATAAGGCAGGCATCTTATGAAGAGGGTGGGGCATGGAAAGAGAGAAATGGTGAGAGTCCTTATGAGGTCAGAATAAACCTCATATCCTATTTTCAAAGCATCCCCTCATCAACAAACCCAAATGGAATACATTGGACTGGGAAATACTTAAATGCTAGATGGTAGTGCTGGAAAAAGGGCAACTAAAACAAACTAAATGTCTAGAATACACAGCTCTGTCAAGTAGAAGAAATTTTGGGACAGACAAAAAATAAGCCTTGAAAAATACAAAGGGATCGGAATCATGTGCAGTATGGAATTGGAAACAAACAAGGAAGGAACACAGGGAAGTCAAATATATAAGGGAATTAAATAAAAGTTGTAGGTCAGCAGTGGATGAGGAACAAGAATCACCAGAATGCTTATGACGAAGTTCACGATGAATAAGGATGAAGGAAAACATGTCAAGATGTGTGGGCTTCTGGGGAAGCTTGTGGCTACAAACAGCTACAGTTCTCTCTCTCTCTCTCTCTCTCTCTCTCTCTCTCTCTCCTTTCCCTCCATCCCTCCCTTCTTTCTTCCTTCTTCCTTCTTTCTTTTCTCCTCCCTTCCTTCCCCTCTCTATCTCCTTCCTTCCCTCCTTCCTTCCTCCCTTTCTTTTTGTTTTGAGACAGTTTCTCTGTGTAGCCCTGGCTGTAGTGAAACTCACTCTGTAGACAAGGCTGGCTTCATACTCAAGGATCCACCTGCCTCTGCCTCCCGAGTGCTGGGACTAAAGGCATGCACCACCACTCACGGACACAATAAAAAGATGAAGACTTCTACTTAACGATTGCAATTTCTGCCTTGGCGCCTGAAAATAAAAGCAAGATAAACATAAACAAGCGAAGCAAAACAAAATTAGTAAAGACTATAGAAAAAATAAGGTTTTCAAAATGACAGAGGTAATTGAAGGACCCCCCCCTCCCAAAAAAATTTTTTTAAGGGTCAATAAAACTGATGAGTTTTCCCCTATAGAAATAAAAATCCTAAAACAGGCCTGCCGGTCTGTCTGAGCAGACCTTGGGCGCAAACTGCACAAACTAAATGTCTAGAATACACCAGGATCTCAGGGTCCCAAGGCAGCTTTACACTTCCAGGAGCTCGGACACACCAAGGATCTCAGGATCACAGGATCAAAGGATCACAGGATCACAGGATCCCAGAATCCTAGAATCACAGAGACAGCTTGACTCTGAGGAGTGCTGACACAACCAGGATCACAGGAAGGACAGGCCCCAGTCAGATATAGAGTGGGAAGGTAGCACTAGAGATAATCAGATGTCAAGAGGCAAGCATAAGAACAAAAGCAACAGAAACCAAGGTTACTTGGCATCATCAGAACCCAATTCTTCCTCATAGCATGTCCTGGATACACCATCACATCAGAAAAGCAAGATTCAGATCTAAAATCACTTCTCATGATGATGATAGAGGACTTTAAGGAGTACATAAATAACTTCTCTTAAAGAATACAGGAGAATACAGGAAAACAGCTAGATACCCTTAAAGAGGAAACACAAAAATCCCCTAAAGGATCATAGGAAAACACAATCAAACGGGTGAAGGAAATGAACAAAACCATCCAGGATCTAAAAATGGAAATAGAAACCATAAAGAAATCACACAATGAGACAACCCTAGAGGTAGAAAACCTTGGAAAGAGATCAGGAGTCATAGATGCAAGCAACACCAACAGAATACAAGAGATAGAAGAGAGAATCTCTCAGGTGCAGAAGATACCATAGAAAACACTGACACAACACAAAGAAAATGCAAAAAGCAAAAAACCCCTAACCCAAAATATTCAGGAAATTCAAGACACAATGAGAAGACCAAACTTAAGGATAATAGGTATAGAAGAGAGTAAAGATTTTCAACTTAAAGGGTCAGTAAACATCTTCAACAAAATATTGAAGAAAAGTTCCCTAAGCTAAAGAAAGAGATGCACGTGAACATACAAGAAGCCTACAGAATTCCAAATAGACTGGACCAGAAAAGAAATTTCTCCTGTCATATAGTAATCAAAACAGCAAATGCACTAAGCAGAGAAAGAATATTAAAAGCAGTAAGGGAAAAAGGTCAAGTAGCACATAAAGGCAAGCCTATTGGAATTACACCAGACTTCTCACCAGAGACTATGAAAGCTAGAAGATCCTGGGCAGATGTCATGCAGACCCTAAGAGAACACAAATGCCAACCCAGGCTACTATACCCAGCAAAACTCTCAATTATCATAGATGGAGAAAACAAGATATTCCATGACAAAACCAAATTTATAAAACATCTTTCCCCAAATCCAGCCCTACAAAGGATAATAGATGGAAAAGACCAACACAAGAAGGGAAACTACACCCTAGAAAAAGCAAGAAAGTAATCTTTCAATAAACCCACACAAACATAATTCCACCTCTAACAACAAAAATAACAAAAAGTAACAATCACTTTTCCTTAATATCTCTTAATATGAAAATTAATATTACCAAGATGTCCTAATTGATCAAAATTCAAAAATATGAGGAATTAGAAATTTATTGGCTGTCACCCAGTAGTCTAATTTGGTAATTGGAGAAATATGTCCAATATTGTACAATCCATATACACTTTCTGCTTGCTTGTATGTGACAGTGTCTTGCTGTATACCACATAATGGTCTTGAAACCATGCTTCTCCTATCTCAGCCTCTCTATTAGTAGGACTGTTTATTTGATGTTTTTACACTCTACTGTGCTTTTCAGAACAGTTTCCATATTTCAAAATTATTTATATAGCCAAAAGAAGTGTACATAATTAATTGTGAAGTAACTTGTAAGAGAACAACAAAGACTGAGACTGAATGTTTTGCTTGATATTTGTAATTATTGGATCAGTTTTGAAGAAGATGACCTTGTAAGTTACTCCTTTTCTGAGATGATTGCTTTTCAAAATCATCACAGCCAATGAACCAGAATCTTACCCTCACCTAATGTCTGTGCCACCCTCCAAGTAGAACCATTGTTCATTGATACAGTTGATGAATAACTTCATAGACCATCTTAATACATATACCATTTCTTTTTAATTTTATTGGATTAGATATTTGTTTTATTTACATTTCAAGTGGTATCCCCATTCCTACCCCTTCGAAAACCCCCTATTCCATCCCCCTCTTCCCCTGCTTACCACTGGCACCCCCCCCCACTTTCCTGACCTGGCTTTCCCCTACACTGGGGCATCGAGCCTTCATAGGACCAATGCCCTCTCCTTTCATTGGTGTCTGAAATGGCCATCCTCTGCTACATATGTAGCTGAAGCCATTGGTCCCTCCATGTGTAATCTTTGGTTAGTGGTTTAATCCCTGGGAGATCTGGGGGTTACTGGTTGGTTCATATTGTCGTTCCTCCTATGGGGCTGCAAACTTCTTCTGCTCCTTAGGTCCTCTCTTAAATTGCTCCATTGGGGACACTTTGCTCAGTCTATTGGTTGGCTGTGAGCTATGGGTGTTTTGATCCACCTTCTAAGAAGGATCAAAGTATCCACACTTTGGTCTTCCTTCTTCTTGAGCTTCATGTGGTTTGTGAATTGTATCTTGGGTATTCCGAGCTTTTGGGCTAATATCCACTTATTGGCACACACCATTTCTCACATGAATGTAACCTGTTCCCTGTAGGCTAAGAATGATGACAATAACTCAAGTCAAATAGCTTTGACCATAGCAGGAAATCTGTATCCAAATAATTGTGCCTACAATTCATTCCTTGGTGCAAAAGAACTGTCAACTCTTAGCTTAGCTACTATGGACGTAAAATCCTTTGGAGATGTGAGGGACATTGAAGTATAGTCTTATTACAATGAACTCCAATGTATAAAAATTGTTCTTATTTTGGGTTTGTACTACATTAAGAGCCATGATTTTAAGCTCTACTAAAAACATAACAAGCATACAAACAAACAGAGAGACTTTATCTTTTATGTTCATTTAATAACATGTCCATCGTTTTTATGATTGGTATAAAAATATATATTGTGTTGAATATAATAAAAATTAAAATAAAAAAAACAAGACAGACTCAAAATCCTAAACCTCAGCAATTCAAAAACAAAGTGATGGAGGCACACTGAGGTTCACAGTCTTGCAAACTAAAGGTAAGGAAAGCTTGCAGGGCTGGAAGTGTAGCTGGTTGACAGAGATCTTGAGCATAACTGCAAGGCTATGAATTCAATGTCCAGCACCTCAAAAGGGAAAATATGGTAGTGTATGGCTGTAATTATAGCTCTGTCAACTCAGGCTATGATAGGAGATTCTTGAATTGAAGGCCAGCATATGGTATATAGCCAAGACACTAAGACACAGAGTTAGATAGAGACTTCCCCAACCTGGTGAGAGCTTCTATGAGAAACCACAGTTGATTTTATATGTAATGACAAAAGAGTTAAAGCTTTCGTTTTCCCTAGTTTGGGAGCAAATCAAAGATTTTTGCTCTTTTCACCCATTAAAGTATTAGAAGTTCTAGGCAGAGCGCATAGGCAATAAAATGAAACCAACTGACATCTAAATGAGAAAAGATGAAAACTACTGCCCCTTTCAGATGATATGTTTTGTTTCTTTATTCAGTTAATCAGTTTGTTAGTACTAATAATCAAGTTCGACAAGGTTAGATTGTCTTTCCAATATACCGTTAAAAAATAAATTGCATTTCTAGATGCTTACAATGAACAATGCAAGAATGGATATTAAAATAGCAAACTTTTTTTTTTTTTTTACAGTTTTATCACAAAGGATAAAATAGGCATTAAAGGAACAGATTCAGTGTGGTCCCTGTAAAATTTCAAGGCAGGTTCTCCAAAGAAATGACAAAGCAGTCATAAAATTTTTATTGAAGCGCAAATAAATGAGACAGGCTAATTAATCTTCAAAAAGAATGAAGCTATTGAACTTTTAATACGTCTCAGTTTGGAATCCTTATAGTTAGAGCAAGTGTAAACACTTAATACTAGTGTACACACAGGTCAAATGGGAAAGAATAGAGATTCCAGGAATAAACCTTCACATTTGTGACCAATCTGTCTTTGACAAGGACCCAAGATAGCTCATTGGAAGATATAATATTTTTTCAGCAATACATGTTGGAAAATGGGATGATATTTATAAAAGAATGAAACTGGTCTTCCACAATATCGGCAAAATAGTAAGATGGGACAAAGACATACAAGAGCTTAAGTTACAAAACTCTCAGGAGAAAACACAGACCTGATTATTCAATTAATACAAATATATTTTAACAGTGGTATGACTTAGAACAGGTGATAGTACACTAAGAAGTCCTCATTTGCTGTTGCTTTTTTATAGAATACTTTGTGAATGTGTATGAAAACTTAACTATTGTCCCTTTTTTTTTTTGTCTAGACAACCTATCTCTGTGGACATACCTTTTCAAGATACAAACAAGGAATGATGTGTAAAGATGGCTGACTTGAAGGACCATTTACAAATGGAAACCATCTTACACTTTCAAGAAGAAGAGGTTTGACATTCATGGTGCAGTCATTTGTAGGATGACTGTTTACTTCCATAGGGTTGAAGTAAGTCTATACCAACTGACATGGAAAGTTGTTCATACTATGTAAAAGCAAATGATATCTTCAATCACGTTAGAATGAGCATAAAACAAGGCTACTATGTCCTTTTTCCCCCTTAGGGAAATACCTAAACATTAGCAATTGGGCAAATATTTGATGCATCTACCTTGACCTAGAATGGTTCCACAAGAACCAGGCCAACTTGAAATAAAAATACATGGTGTTTGAAAATTGGTCCCCTTTAGATTTGATGGGCAGCCCATACTTGAAGTTATTTTATATGTTTTTTTTTTTTTTATCTATAATGTCAAGGCTATATTCCAGAGTTGGCCTATTTGCATCCAGTGATTGTTCTGTTCCACACCATAAAGGAATCATAAACAGAAATGTGGTTTAAACACAGAATATACAAAAAATGTGCACATCAATTTCTAGTGGTTATCCATAGAGAACAGATAGATAGAAATAAATAAATGAAAGAGGGGTACAGTTTACCTTTTAGTCTCTACTTTTTAATATTTGAACTTAACATGGGTGATTTCATATGTTCATAATTATACAATAAAGAAGACACACCATAGATTTCACTAAATAAGAGAGGAACTACATTCGATAAATAGCACATTTTAAAAGTAGTTTTGTTTCCCCTTTTGACATACTCAAAAAGTAGTCAATTCCGTAAACCTAGTTTTTCTCTGTATAGATTCCCTTCTTTCTTTCCCTTTCTTCTAAGTAGGATTAAGTCAGACTAGATTAAACTTCTTACATTTGAAAGGCCCCCATTGTGAAGTGCCCTCATTTCTGTCATTTCACCAGGATAACATCTCATTTTTGTTTAACCTTTAGTACTCATTTTTCACGATTGTCTTGGTTGGACTGACTTTGTTTAAGATTACATGCAAAGATGTGCCAAATGGCATGACCCATTATTAAGAATCTAGAATGTTCCAAGTTTTGAGCCTTGCACCAAGTGTTTTCAGTATCACTTACTATTTTATGTGTATGCTTGTCAAAAGCAATTACCCCTGATTCAGCAAAATTCAATGCTTTCTAACGAATGATCAGGAGGGTAAACAACTCATTTACTCAGAGGGGTTGATATTTTCAGGCCTGCCTCAAAGGAACGGTTCCAAGAGGCCAGAAAAGAATTCAGGAGAAAGGAAATAGCAGGAAGACCCTGTATTTCTCTGCAGATCAGCAGGACTGGTTGCCAACATCAACATCACAACGTTTCAGAGTCTAGTTTTCCATATTTTGAAATGGCTTGCTGAGATTCCACTGAGCGAGTCAATCTGCCATCAGCCGGGGCTTTTCTGTTTGTGGCTAAACTTTCTACTCCATGGCACCTCAGCTAAACGGTGAAGGTTTAACCTTCTGAAAATAAATTGGAGATGATGGTGACTCATATGAAGGCAGTGGTTCTCAAATTTTGACTTGTATCCAAATTGCCTAGAATCTGCCTAAGATGCAGATTCCCCCAGAAGAATCATGGAGTTCCCCAGTGTCTGAGGTGGGGCCTGAGAATCTGCATTTCTGGTGAGTTCCCAGGTAAGCTCATGCTATTCTGTGGCCCATGTTTGGAGAACCACTGTGGTTGAGGCTTAGGCTACTAGAACCTTCAATGAATAACTAGCCACTCACATGTGGCTCTCAAATACGAAGGCATACAAATATCAATGCCATGGCCTCTGAGTCTGATTAACCTACAAAGAGAAGTGCATGGTATATGCAAATACTGCTTGGTCGATGTCTGAAAATGGCAGTCTTCAGACCGTCTTTAATACACACATTCCTTATTTCCCTGAAAACCAATCTTGATTTTGTTTTCTAAGACCACTGAATTAACTAGAACGCATAGGCCCTACAGGGTTAAAAAGAGCCACAAACTCTAGGTTCCCTGATCCAACAACCTGAAGACTGACTTTCTAACATATTCTGATGATTTTCTGTAGAGTTGTCAGTGGTACACAGAGAATATGGATTAGACAAGGGTACTTCTGAATTGTTTCACTCCTGCTTTAATCTAATAGCTACTTTTTTAGTAGTCATCAATGCAAAGTTTAGTTGGTTCTGTTTATAGTTCAGCAAAAATCACTGTATTTCAGATAAGTCTCTTCTGGTTTGGCAACTGGGCTGGTTAATTAATAATACTTGTATTAATTAAACATGAAAGCTGTTATTCTTACAGTGTACATTGAAATCGTGCCAGGCAAAGAGGAAAGGTCTAACTTCCAACTTATTCAGCAAATCGTGCGCCAGACGTGGTGTTAATTGTTTTATGCATACTTATGTGTTTTCTTTTTATTATGTTATATTGAAATGGGCAGAGCTTTAATTTTCGCACCAGCTTAGTCAGGCTGGTTTTCAACTAAATCAGGCATGCCAGCAGTGTTTTCCAGAAAGCTGAGATTGGCCTTATGAGAAGCCAAAGGCAACTCCAATCATTACTGAAAATGTCACGTATGTGGAAGGAGGCAGCCCTGCCTGTACACACACTTAGGTTACAAGAGCAATAATAATTCATCTTAACTGTGAAGTTGGGAGAATGAAAAATTAGAGTGCAACATTAATTCAATAAAGACATATATTTTCTGTTCATTCTATGGATGTCTTTGTAGCATTTAGGTAGTGTTTGGGTCATTTAAGTAATCCTAGGAAAGCACAATTTTTGTGGCCACTTCTACATTAATATATATGAAGAATAAAGAAGTTGTTTCTTTAGGCCATGAGTCAGATTATTTAATGAGTATTTATGAGAAGGGGGGGAGGGAGGGAAGGAGGGAGGAAGGAGGCAAGTGTACCAGGAAGCTCTTACTTTAAAATAATAATGGGAAGAACACCTTCCTAGTTGGAAGCGGATGATTTGTGTCCCAGCTTTTGTCTTTCTTAGCTACACAACATTAACTGGTGCATCAACCTTTCTAAGTCCATTCAACTATTATCTACAAAATGGAACCCAAGTGTCTTTCAGAGCTCATAGACTTTTCTTTAAATAGAACCAACCTATATAAAGCACTGGTTCATAAAAGCTCAAAGAATATATGTATTTGTGACCCATACTGGGTATTGGGATTCTACGCTGAAGGTCGGTGAAGCCACAAAACATTTTTCTTTTGCTTTCTCTATCTCCAGATTCTTGCATAATCCCTGGCACAGAGGAGGTGATAAATATGAATGTATTAAATGAATGGATGTATCATACATAGTAGCTAACCCCACATACGATAGGACAGTCTTTATCTAGATTTGAAAATATACAACTGGTCATTCCTGCAGACTGATCTCATTTGTTTGAATATGAAACAAGAGGACCAGGTAGAGACCATTGGCCATCTGTGGCATACTCTCTTTTTGCAAAGAGAGAGACCTTAAATCCAGATTTCACTCAGGAATTTTACAGAGATGGAGATACACAAACCTGGAGGGCAGGATACTAAGATACCCAGATAGATCAGGAGTTCTTGAGAGCAGTGGGGGTTGTTGAAGTTAAAGCTATGAACCAGACAGAACCTAATACTAAAGGTTTAACAGTAGCTTGGTGAGAAGCAGGCATTCTCTAACATTTGCGTAAGTCTGAGTATTTATGTACTCTATGACTCACAAGTGCTGGGATTAAAAGTGTGAGTTACTACCACCAGGCTGCATATTCTTGTTAGAATGTACGCAAACACTGGACGTGGTGATGAACACTTGTCAGCCTTGTATAGGAGAATCCAATATGCAGCTCATAGTGAGATACCACTTCAACAACAACAAAAGAATCTCAACAGAAATTAATGACAACCATACAAAGTAATTCTAGCTGTTCTTGTGAGGTAGAAGAAGGAAGATCTCTAAGTCTGAGGCAGTCTGGTCTACAGAGCTAGTTCTAGGGCAGCCAAAGGTACATGGGAAACCCTGACTTGATGCCTCCCCCCTCAAAAAAAAAAAAAAGAATAGAAACCGAATTTAAATTTGATTTGGAGATAGACATCATGGATTACCATAGAAATAGTACTTTTATTAACAATCAGAGATGAGCAGCATACATACCTCTTGCTGAGGGAATTCTCAGTTCTAAGCCAATATTTTCAAGGGCATTAATGACATGCATAACATAGTCTATGAGGGCAGAGACCTTTGTTGCCACCATACAGTTTATAACACTGACCACGATGCTTGTCATGTTGCAGGAACTCCATTATAAATGAATGATGATCAAATGGTCATCACAGTGGTCCTGATGACACTTATGTTTACAGAGTGGTAGCCAGTGAGGAGTGTTTTATATGATGAGTGCTGTAGGGAGCACCCCCTTGCCCCGCTGGATGCTGTCGGGATAACCCCCCGCTGAAGCTACAGATGCCATCCATCCGTCTCTAGAAGCATGCTCATTCTGAGGACTGCTCTCTGAGATCTGCTTGAACACCATCACTGAGCATAGCATGTCAGCGTGGGTGAAGGCATTAATACAGACCAATTTCTGGGAGAAATCAGACTTTCCAAAAGGCCCAAGAGGTTTCTACTGAGCTAACCAAGGTTTACTTGGAAGTCTGCTCCCATTGGAGGCTCTTCTACCCAGCCCCTCCCTTCCCGTTCTTTATCCATGGCACCAATTGGTCATCACCATATTAAGGAATCTTCTTACCTTGACTTTTCTCTCTTCGACAAATCTCTTGCAAGCTTGATTCTGTCTCTGTGTTTGCTAATAGGAACTCTAACAGATGAAAATGCACGGCAGATAGGCCAAAAAGAAGCACGGGAGATCTGCCTTGTGCAAGGTTTAAATTTAAGCCGTGTTAACCCAACCATGAAAACCATTTTCTAAGAATGAGTAAGACATCTTCATCATGTCAGCAAAATTACCTTGAGTCTCACTCAAGTGTTCTTCATGCCAGACTTAGGCCTTAGAAATAGCTTCTCCTGTTCCTGCTGTCAGAAGAAAATCACACAAAAGATTCAAAATGAATAAGCTATGGAAGTAATTTCACATTGGGGAGAAAAGGAAAACTTTAGCATCCTACAATTTCACACTTACAGTCTATCCATGGAACTTCTTAAATGTCATGTATGTCAACCTTTTACCTCCATTCAAACACAGAATCCTGCTTTATCTAGAGATCGAGGCGTGTGAGCCAAAGCTTATTCTGTAACAAGGCTTAGCATGCTCACTTAGAGTGGTTTGTGGCACAGGGAACTATACATGACTAATATATCATCAAAATGCTGGTTGTTTGGAATCTGAATGTCTACCTGATTTTATCATCTAATCCCACACACCAAGTCTCCCATGTAACAAAGATTGCTGGGTGCATACGGGGTCTTGCAATTCAAACAGAATAGTTACTTAAGAATAACATTTCTGCAGGGTGAGTTCAAGCTGGGTGTTCTATATTTATTTGTGGATGAATTTATGGAAAGTTGAACTACCAAGATTAAAGAGAAAAAAAAAAACCAGAGTCAAGTGGAGTTTTCAGTATTTAGGTCACGACGTTTTCAGGAGACACAGTTGGTTAATAAAAATGAACAACTGAAATGCAAAAAGATGATATTTGTTCTGGAGTTGAAAACGATTCTTTCCAGCAAGCGAGGGAAGGCCATTACCTCAAAGGCCTGTCTTGCCAGGTCCAAGTTGTTCCCAGGGAGCTCTCAGCAGCCAGCAAGTTCGATCATGAACTGGAATAACATTTACTGGAAAGGGATAGGAAGGCCTCCTGTTAGATGGCTTTGGGATGATTCACAGCAACAATTTACAACATTCTCACAGGACTTTATGCTATTCTTTGCCTTAAAATGTTCATGGATTTTTTTTTTTTTTTTACATAGGAGGCTGAAGAAGACAAAGAAGGGGCAGTGGACCGTCTCAGTACATTGCCTCTGACGAATCATGTATACTTTGTGATTGCATTTTCATTGTTAATAATTTAAGATGAAGTCCCCAAAAAACAGGAGGACATACAAAAGTATCAAATGTGAAAAGTGAGTGTAGTTCTTATCCAGGGAATTTATACATGTCGGTAATAAAAAAGGTGACTGTGAAACTAGCGATGCAGCCCAGTTCACAAGATGCTTGGTAGTGTGCACAGAGTCCTGGTTCACTCTCTAGGACCACAGAAACTAGTCATGATGGTGTAATCTCATAATCCCATCACTCACTCGGGAGGATCAGAAGCTTAAAGCTGTCCTCAACTACAGAGCAAGTTTAGGCAAGTTTAGGAGAGCCTGGGCTACATTATTTCTTGTCTCAAACAAAGATATGAGCTTTTTCATGTATGTGTGGGCACATATGCATATGTGTGTACATTAGTGTGTGTACAAGTGTGTGTGTGTGTGTGTGTGTGTGTGTGTGTGTGTGTGTGTGTGTGTGCAAGAGCGAGACAGAGACACAGAGAGATTGAGAGGGAGAGGGAGAGGGAACACTCCTGGCAGGCTTAGTCCATGGTTTATATCTATGCAGCTCCAGTTTCAGGTGTTAGGAACCCTGCACAATTTGCCCTTTTATTCTGCTCTGAAATTCTTATTGTGTCATACGAAGGTTCAGGTTCAGGTGCTGACAAGCCAGGTCCTGTCAGTAACCAGGATTACGGGAAGTCTATCCAGTTACTGAACAGGAAGTCTATCCAGTTACTGAACTTCGGTTATTCCATAAGGAAATGATATTCATTCACGGTACATGTCCCTTTTCCTGACCTCTGACAGCCTTACCTCCTTCATATCTCTGTCTCAGTAGTAATTCCGTATGTCAATGCTTCTGAAAAGATGCTTAACACTGTTACTGTACATGCCATATAATAATCCTGACATGTTATTTTATAGTTAAATTTTTAGAGATTTACGATCTTACTTTAAAAATCACATCATCATGGATACATATCATGTATAGGTGATAAGAGCCATGAACATAAATCAGGTCTCTATTATGTCCCTATGTACTTCGGGGGACATCAAAATCATGGATGTGGCAGAGCAATGGAAAACCAATCAAATGAAAACAAGAACAAATCCCACCATTTCCACTGTCACAGAACAAAATAAACCACAGGCCCCAGCTCAGGAGCTGTAGGAAGTGATGGATATCAATATTTTCAACCACATCTGAGAACAATCAGTCATACCTTAGTTCTATATTGTGCTCCCTGTTTAATAAGAATATGAGTTTTACATTCCTTTCCCTTGTTATTTTACCCCACAGCACACATGATTTCATTTGCACAGTTTCTTGAGCTTGTGCTGGAGATCCTCCTGCTTCAGTCTCCAGAGTGTCAGGATTACTAGTGTGAGTCACTATATACAGCAATGTTGTCTCTTTTCTTTCTCTTTTGATAACAGGTGCTGGGGACTGAACTCAGGGTCTACTGCACTCTAAGCATGTATGTGCTATACTGATGAGCTACACTCTGAGCACCATTACCCCCCCCTCTGTGTGTGTGTGTGTGTGTGTGTGTGTGTGTGTGTGTAGCACAGCACATGCATGACTGTCAGAGAACAGCTTTCAGGAATGTCGAATCCCTCTTTCCACAGTGGGTTTTGCAGACTGATGACAGATGTCATGAGTTACATGGCAAGCACGTTGACATTCTGGGTCAACTTGCCAACCCATAGGAATCTATTTGTAAGGCCATACACGATGTTTGCTGTGTGTACCGGAGTCCACACACCTTATCTTCCCTGGGGGTTCTATGACACTTCTTCCCATGATTGCCTTTATACAAGCTTGGTGACAGTATATCATAGTCTGCTCTATAGCAAGTGTCTGGACTCACTTCTGTGCTAAGAAAGCAGTTACTTACCTTCTTGTTGCTGTTGCTTTCAATAGCCAYTATAATTGGCTTCATATATATGTATATAATGATAACTGGCTCTTCTACTTATGAACTATGTGAGTATGATATAACTGCTGGACTATTTCCTTAGCTCCAAAATCAGAGTCAGATTCTGCAAAGTTTATAGTGTTATCTCCAGCTATGATTCTATGCTTTTAGAAAGCAATAAATTCCTATGTTTGTACCAGGTTGGATTGTCCAACTGTCCCACTACAGATGTTTTGGCTCAGATGATTTCCCAATCTGTCTGTTGGCCTTCTGTCTGGGAGTTGTGTATCTCACAGTGTCTGGGAAGTTATTTGAATACACAAACCCAGGGGGGAAAGGTGGAGCTGTGCAAGAAGTAAAATGCAGAAGTTAATTGCAAATTAGGAAGTATTGGTGGGTGGTACAGACCCACAGTACTATATCTAAGAGATAAACCTCTTTAAGATTCAAAGAAATCTTGAGTGTTACAAACAAAACTTGGAAACCGGGCGTGGTGGCGAACGCCTGTAATCCCAGCACAAAGGGGACAGAGGCAGGTGGATTTCTGAGTTC
>BDUI01000086.1:529012-539857 GCA_002335545.1 Apodemus speciosus | reverse complement strand
TCCTAGAGTCCTGGAGTCCTGGGTCCTGGGTCCTGGGTCCTGGGTCCTGGGGTCCTGAGGTCCTGGGGTCTTGGAGTCCTGGGGTCCTAGGTCCTGAGGTCCTGAGGTCCTGGGAACCTGGGGACCCTGGTCCTGGGCCTGAGGTCCTCGGACCTTGGAGTCCTGGGGTCCTAGGTCTTGAGGTTCTGGGTCCTGAGGTTCTGGGACCTGAAATCCTGGGGTCCTAGAGTCCTGAGGACCTGAGGTCCTGGAGTTCTGGGGTCCTGAAATCCTGGGAACCTGGTGTTGTGGGTCCTGAGGTCCTGGGGTCCTGGGGTCCTGGGGTCCTGGGGTCCTGGGGTCCTGGAGCCCTAAGGTACTGAGGTCCTGGTGTTCTGGAGTTCTGGGGTCCCAGGCTAAATAGAATGAATAACATGAGATGAGCTCCAATGTTCTCTCTGCTCATGCTCATAACCATGACTATGACCATGGTCACGACCATGTTCTCATTCTCCCTGCCATGCGTTCCCACTGCACGGCTGTATTCCCCTCAAACTGTACAGCAAATTAAATCCTTCCTTTTAAAGTTGCTTCTTCWCAGGAGCACATGTGAAAAATAACAATACAACTTCTAAAACTGAAGTGCTAACATTAAGTAAGGCCTGTGTCCAAGAGGCAAGCTCAACGCATGGCYCTYGGTCTCACATCCCTCCTCSGGCAAAGAGCAAGCAGTACMGTGGCTGAGGATATTTACCCAGMAAGCCCAGCTCCATGCTTTATGTCTGGTCATCTCCAAGAACAAATGGGTCACTGCTCCCGACTATGATCTCTGCCGTAGAGGACAAAGTGCAGAATGCAAGCCGGGTGACGAACATCCTTCATCCACACACAGCATCCTGTGCTTCCCTTCTGTACCAACTGGAAGCCCTGGCTTCAGAGTCCCAGATATCACTCTCACATATGCCTCTCCAGTTCTGTAGGGGACTGATGGGCAAATGAACCACTGCAGGGAAAGCCATAGAAAATAGGCATTGATCCGAACTTGAAGGTGCAGTGTGTGAAATTGTTTATAAATTGTCTGGATAATTGGAGGCACTCAAGTGGGACACTCTAGTCTCCATCCYTCTCTCTTGTTCTGGGCACAGCTTTAATTAACGTTCTGAAAGGAAGCAACATGGCCTCCCGAGCCAGCGTCACTTCATTGCCATGTAGCCTGGAACACACGTGAGGCATCTGCTCTCATCACCAGGCAGATCTCTACAAACAAAGACAGCATTTCTTCCAGCATTGTAGAAAGAATCAAACTAGGTGACTCCATGACACCTGGGCTTAGGGCATGGCGTTCCTGGGTTTTCATTTGATAGTATTTTGCTTCCTAGGATCCTGTCCAAACTAGCATCTTAAGTTTTTGTATCTGATGCTGTATAAACTAACCATCTTACCTTCCCACTTGGGCCTGGTCTTTCTCCTTAACTCTTCAGCTGTAACAAGGCACCTTGGGATGGTGAGCTTAGATCTACCTCTTTCCTCTGTCTGAGTTTCCCTCCCACCCCTTCCCTACCTACCCTGATCAGCAGCCTTGCTTGAAGAATGACATCAAGAAGCTCCCAGGCACTTTGCTCTCAATCTTCAGGACAACAGCAAACTTAGGCATCAGATGATGCTGGGAGATAAGAATCTCCGTGTTTATTTCCTTCTCTTTCCTTCTGAGTTCAACTTGCATTGGCTGGGTACCTCGTCTGAAGGAAGATCAATGAGGCTCTTAAAGTGTTCTACTCTATAGGACATGCTTTATGGAGTCTGAGAACTATTTTCTATCCTTATCCCTTTATACCTAGCCATACCTGCCTGAATATTTTCTCATGTTTGTCCTTAGACTCTGCTAAAAGATTCATAAATAGACAAATACAGAACAGAAGCAAAAAAAATTTTTTTTAAAAGAGATGAAGAAAAAAGATGTTGCTAAAAATGTTCTGACCAGGTAAAACATCTTTTCTCTGGAAGTTTTGACTCAAGTCTAGCATTTAGTTTGATCCTCAAATCTCAAGAAGTCCATTCCCTAATGATTAGCATTCTTGGTGCCTGAAGATGAGGTGTATGCTGTCATGGGAGAAAAGTTACCAATAGTCTTATCTAGCAGCAAACTCTGCCAGATACAATACAATGGACCTGGCAAGATATGCCCATTTGGTGCAATAGTGGTATGGCTGTCTTGGGAGTAACTAACAGCTGTCTGGTTGGATTTAAGGCTTTCCCAGGGGGCAGGAACTCATACCTCATGACTAGTCTACAGCTGGAAAGGTCGTAGACCATAGGAGAAAACTACTACTACAGTTTTGCTAAACTGCTATGGTGTTCAACCTCCTTTTAAATACTTGTCTAATGAGGAGGTCATGTTCCAGCACCAGTAAGCAGCAGAACTCAACAGCTTTCACCATGTGGCTCTAGTTTTAGAGTCCAGAATTGAGGGGACTACTGGGACAATTGATGCTCATTAGCTGGGACTAAGAAATTCCCCAGTGATTAAGAAGAGACCAGCATCACTGAGGTGAAATCTTCTGGAAAGTGTTCTCTGAAAGCACAAAGAAGCCTTGTTCTTTGTACAAGATAGCCAAGGTTGTACCTCATGCTGCATGCAGCTGGACTAGATAATATGTAAGAATCACTCCTATTGTACTGTTTTTGAAGGCATGAAGGGGTCATGGAGAGCAGATGAGGCTTGGCACTGTGAGAGGCCAGGTAAAACCACTGGTGAAGGTTCAGGCTCAGCTGCAATTAATGACCCCGAGACTGAAGGGGTCATACAAAGAAGTTGAGGTTTTGCACCATGAATAGAGACTATGAGAGGCTATTGGTGAAGCCTAGCTCCAGTCGAAGACTCCAGTATATTGGAGATGCCAGTACCATGGAGCACCAAGAGCAGCAGCAGTGGAGTGGATCAACCTGAGCTTAGAGTGCTACAGAGGGCAGAGCTGGAGAAGTGACACCAGCCCTTTGGAGGAGCCCAGAAGATCATGTGTGGATCCCAGACACAGGGACAAAAAGCTGTATCTGATAAAAGTTGCCTCACAGACTGCAAGATGTTCAAGCCATGTGATATCTGCTAAGGAAAGCTGCTAACAGGGGATGGAACCAACCCGGGAGAAGGAAGTTTGTCAAAGCCAACAAAGATGAAAAAGGAGCTGAAGATCTGAAGACAACTTTAACATCAGACATAGAGATGCAGACTTTAGAGTTTGCCCAGCTGGTTTCCTGTCTTGCTTCGGGGATTACAGTTAAATGATTGGATGAATCTCAGAAGAGGCTTTGAACTTTGGACTATTAACATTGTGTTGAGACTTCTATAGACTTTGGGGACTTTAGAAGTTGGACTAAATATATTTTTTCTTATGCTGTGGCTAGGTATGACCCCCATAGACTCATGTATTTGAACAAGCCTATGGGAGTCAGAGAATGGAATGTGATGGTTTGTATATGCTTGGCCCAGGGAGTGGTACTATTAGAAGGTGTGGCCTTGTTGGATGAAGTGGGTGAGGGCCTTAAGACCCTCATCCTAGCTTCCTGGAAGATAGTCTTCACTTGTTTGCCTTCAGAACAAGATGTAAAACTCTCAGCTCCTCCTACACCATGCTCCCGCCTTGATGACAATGGACTGAACATCTGAACTTGTAAGTCAGCCCCCATTAAATGTTGTTTCTTATAAGAGTTGCCTTGGTCATGGTGTCTGTTTACAGCAGTAAAACCCTAACGAACACAAAGGGTTAACAGGACACTACAGAACATGGCAGCTGGCTTTCTTATCAAATCCTTCTTCAGCACCTCTCTCCCCAGTTGTAACCATTGATCCAGGTGTTACTTTGCAGTTCATCTGTGGAGTGATCAGAGGCAAATTCAGTGAGACGCTGTTTCTGGCCCCTCTGTGTTACCTGCCATCTGCCCTGAGGTGTGAGCTGCTGAGATGGGAGACTGATAACTGCTCAGCCAGCTTCCTCCCTGGTGAGCGCACCACAGCGTCAGCCTAGAGTCTGGAGAGAATTTTGCTTTGTGGAGAGTGATGTCAAAAATCGTGCTAGCCCTGGGGATGCTGCTCGGTTGGTAGACTGCCTACCTTGCTAATTCCTTCAGTCCCTGAGTGGTGGAAAACGCCATCTGTCTTCAATATTTGGAAACCATCTCCAGTGGATTTAGAAAGCAATACTTTCATTCTCCTAAGGCATTTCCAGGAGTTCATGGACTCCTGTGACCTCCCCTCAACAAGCTGACGCACAAAAAGCTAGCTGGAGATGGACAGGAGTACCTTCCTAATACCACTGCGTTCTCTCTGTGCATTCTTCTAAATCCATACATTTTTTGGGACACAGCAAAAGTCAGGCAGGTACTCCTTGCTTTCATCCCTGACAGTTCATGCACGCGCTGAGAGCATTAGTCTGGCATAGCTCACTTACAGTGCTGAGCTGTACATTCATCTCCTGTGGGCTCCCTCAGGGTAAAAACTGGGGTGCCTCCTTGGCTACTGTAATGGTTTACATATGCTTGGGCTAGGGCGTAGTAGCGCTATTAGGAGGTGTGGCCTTGTTGTAGGTATGTCACTGTGGACAAGCTTTAATACCCTAGTCTTAGCTGCTTGCAAGACAGTATCTTCCTGGCAGCCCTCAGATGAAGATGTAGACCTCTCAGTTCCTCTTGCACCATGCCTGCCTGGATGCTGCCATGTTTCCCACCTTGATGACAATGGACTGAACCTCTGAACCTGTAAGCCAGCCCCAATTAAATGTCCTTATAAGAGTTGCCTTGGCCATGGTGTCTGTTCACAGCAGTAAAACCCTAACTGAGACAGCCACTATTCACTGCCTCTTCCTTGACACCTGCCATTCTTCTATTAGTGCTGCAAGCACAGGCCACCCCACTTCCCTAGAATGAGGTTCACAGCATAGCTACAGTCCTAAGAGCATTTGCTCACCAGGTCAGCTTCCCCATGCTGAGCAAAACATGGCTACATCTATGAGAAACCAGGTGCTTTGCTCCATCCTGGGTGTGTGTGTGTGTGGGGGGGGGGTGCTTTGCCACGATGTCACACCAAGTTAGCCTTCTTCAGAGCCTGATTTTGCTCTTACTCACCTTCACAGTATTCTGTTTCTTTTTAGCTTGTTCAGTTGGTGGCACTGAACAACTCCATCCAGCTGCAGAAATGGGATACGCTTAGAACACTGCATCTCCACTGTACATTCAGAGTCAGGAACACTTGAAGGATTTAATCAGAGACAGGTTAAGGAAGGGAGCCTATACTGGTGCTGCATGGTTGATGGACTTATAAAGGACCTGAAAATAGCCAAGGTGAAACTTTCTAAGCATTGCTATACCTAAGCAGAAATGACAGACAGGAGGAGGAAGCCAGAGTGGCCCTCAGCAAGAACTGTGACCACTGATGTAGTGGTCAGTTGACCTTCCTACAGGCAGGAGTGCACAATGACACAGGAGCCCTACATTTTTGGGGGGACATAATTCCAGGACATGTGGGTTTGGGGAACTGGTTGGACTCTCTTCCTTGGTGCTAGTGGAGAAGGGGACAGAAGTAGAGGCATGGACCGATAACCACCGAAAACCTAGCACATGAGAGTTGCAGAACAGGCTGCTCTTCCACTCTCTGAGAACCAGAAGTCGGAGAGCCCAGACCAGAATTGGGATAAAGGCATGTCTTGGTCAGGGTTTCTATTCCTGCACAAACAGCATGACCTAGAAGCAAGTTGGGGAGAGAGGGTTTATTCAGCTTACACTTCCACGTTGCTGTTCATCACCAAAGGAAGTCAGGACTGGAATTCATACAGGGTAGGAACCTGGAGGCAGGAGCTGATGCAGAGGCCATGGAGGGTGCTGCTTAGTGGCTTGTTTCCCCTGGCTCACTCAGCTTGTGTTCTTATAGAACCCAGGACTACCAGCCCAGGATGGCCACCCACATGGGGTCCTCCCACCCTTGGTCACTAATTGAGAAAATGCCTTACACCTGGATCTCATGAAGGCCTTTCCTCAAGGGAGGCTCCTTTCTCTGTGATAACTCCAGTTTCAAGTTGACACACAAAACCAGCCAATACAGGGCATGAGGGAACAGACAACTGCCCAGCAAATCCTGGGTTGTGATGCTCTAAACCGACAACTACACTTTAGGCCTGAGGAACAGTGGTGGACTGGAGTACCGGCCAAAGTCCAGAGTGGACAATGCACTAGTCCTGTGGCTTATGCACACTTTCCTGAAGCAAAAGTGTGAGTCCCACTTCATCCGCACACGCGTAGGAACATCTTTACTCTTCCAAGATTGGAACGCAATTTGGCTTTCAGGAACTTATCCCGCAATGTCGTTTAAAATAGATAGAAAACTTGTTTAATCTCTAACCACATTCTAAGGCAAGGCAGTGATAAGAATGTGTCTATAGCAGGTCTTTCCAGCCAGACAGGTGCCCTTGAATCTTTACTGTAAGAGAAGGTCTGAAGGATATGCTGGCACAGAATTCCCAGGTTTGCCAATGACACTTAGCACGTCCTTGATTCTTGGGTGGACAAACACTAGGCAGACAGACGCATGTGAAATTTCTCATAAGCCATCCTTCTTTGGAGAGAGTTATTAGGTAAGGCTGGATGATTCTTTGCCATTGGATCTCACCAGCAGTTAATTCGGTTTGAATCTGCTGCCCCTAGGAGTCCTAAACACTGTCTTTGTCCTGGGGCAAAAGTGAGTCAGGGATACTGACTCACACAAACCAAATTAAAATCACAGCACATTGGAGGAATGCCACTAGAATACAAGGACAAGTGAGGTTTTTTGTTGTTGTTGTTGTTGTTGTTTGGTTTGGTTTGGTTTGGTTTGGTTTGGTTTGGTTTGGTTTGATTGGGGGGGTGGATTTTTTTTTTTTTATCCAATAAAAAGATCTACCATATCTCCAGCTGAGGACAGTTTCTTCTCAGAGAGGTCAAAATAATAACTCTAAGCTAGGTAGTAAGTGCAGAATCAGATCAAAGGGGAGAAGGGAGTCTGGGAGGATTTATCCTGGCTGGCCCTGGGGTGACATGATGAATCTTTCCTCAGGCTGGTGTGTATGATGAATCATTGCCCACCCTCGATATGCACACCTTCCTGGTAATTAAATTAAGGCTGTTTTGCAGATTCAGTGTCTCCTGGCCTGAGCTCGAGACGATGTTAAAAAATGCCATGCCAGGTTTTGCCGCGTTGAACTGTGCTTTTGTGATTTTGCTTCTTTGTTTATTCTTCTATGACTCAGTGCAGCTTCCAGGGATAGGCTGCTTCCAAGTAGTCCGCATGCCGACCCTGTCTTTCTGAGTCCCAAGTCACTGTGTGCTGAATCAGAGGACAGTCCAAACCCTTTGCCCACCCACTCAGCCCATCGATAAACCCTAGATGTGGATTTTACTAGCTGAATACTAGGAACCAAATCTCATTTCTCTTATCTTCAACTACTTCAGGGAAATCTCACTTTTCTTCTTTTACCTCATAGGTAATTGCGAGTGTGCATAGAGGTGCATGTTAGGAAAGTGTGTGTGTGTGTGTGTGTGTGTGTGTGTGTGTGTATGGTATGCGTGGTGTGTGTGGTGTGTGTGGTGTGTGTGTGGTGTGATGTGTGTGGTGTGTGTGTGGTGTGATGTGTGTGGTGTGTATGTGGTATGTACTATGGATGGTGTGTGAGTGGTGTGTGTGGTACGTGTGGTGTGGGTGTTATGAGTGGTATGTATGTGTGTGGTAAATGGTGTGTGGTATGTGGTGTGTGTGTGATGTGCTGTGTGTGTGATGTGTGGTGTGTGTGGTATGTATATGATGTGTGTGGTGTGTGTGTGGCATGTGGTATGTGTGGTGTGTGTTGAGTATGTGTGGTATGTGTGTGGTGTGTGGTGTGTGTGGTGTATGTGGTGTGTGTATGGTGCGGGGTGTGTATGTAGTGTGTGGTGTATGTGTGTGTTATATGCGGTGTGTGTGGTACGTGTGTGGTGTGGGGTGTGTTTGTGTGTGTGTGTTACCTATCATTTAATTGGGGTTCAGGCATTAATTTCAACAGAAGCAAATGGTTTCCTTTTGTTTTAAACTTTAGTTTGAAAGAGGTTTCATCTATAGAAACTTCTGCAATGTGCCTGTAAAATCATCACCCTAAGGGTTTTTGCACATGGAAGTTTAGATAAATTCTTGCCATACCTTCCTAGATTGCTGCAAAGAGCAATGGTATTTGGAGGTTACCTGTATACCTAACCCTGCGTCATCACACCTGATGGTCAGCTGCTCCTGCTGCATCAACTCAGGCACTATCTTTAAAGAGATGACAGTGGACCAGGTGGATTGTGACCCAAGAAGGTCAACTTCATCTCATAGGCAGTTCAGTTATCCTGGGATCTGTATACTGAAGATTCATTGGAGAATTGCTTTCCCAAGCAATGTCTAAAAGAGAAAAGAGAAGATGGTAGAGTCAAGGAAAATGTTATCTCAAAACTGGACTGTAATCTAGAGATCCAACAGTGTCCTCTGAGCTACTGTAGAGCTACATGGTTCTCAAGGAAAGGGGATTCATTCACCACCAAACACTCACTGAGAGAGACATCCCTCTGAGCAGGCCTGTGACAACACAGAAGTTGGTGTTCTTTGTATGAGGACGACTCCTAGAGAAAAGCTCTGGAGAACACAGTTAGCCATTCACTCCCATAAGTTAGAGACATGAAAATCCCTGCCCGTGACCTGGCACTAGACTACAGGTATGTGAAAGCATTGATATTGTGTCAGGATGTCACCTACAAAGGTTACATTTGAAAACCGTATAGTCCACTTAAAACATTGTCCGAAATGTCAGGTTTAAATAAGCTCAGATTGAGCAGCTGCATTCAGAGCTAGCCAGGTGTACGGGGTGCACACATCTTTACAGCCTCCCTTTATGCAAGCCGGGGACAAGGCTATTGTTGGGATGGAAGTATTCCTGGTCTCATTAGCATTATTGATGCTAAGAGGTAACCACTTTAGAAGGAAGATTCATCCTAGAAGCAGAACAATCATTTCATCATGAAGTCAGAAGGCTTCTTCCTGATTCTTATGCAGACCCATCTCTACCCACAATGTTATTGTCCAACATAGTCTCAGGCCATCCCCATTTTGTGGTCACGGAAGTAAGTTGAAGTAACTGGATGGCCAGAAAACAAGGTCCCCTACAGTGACCTTGACAGTACTCGCAACTGTGTCAAGCAAAAGCCAATCATCTGTAATGATCCAGGCAGAAGACCTAGACAAACTAATAGAATTGTCTGTGGCACTATCCTCTTCTATCCCATGCCCTTGTGTAAACTCTCCTTTACCTCCACCCCAAACCCATTGTCAGGAAGTGACAGGATATTTTGGCACCAAACCGTCAGTGACTCATGATATTTCTCCTCTCCACCTTCCTTGGAACATTTAGTCAGGTCCCCTGGGATCAACTCCAATGTAAATAGGACACTAGTCTTGTTCTTGGGTGCACAAGCTTGGGCCCAAAAAGGAGAGAGGACAGAATTTCTGCACAATTAGAGAAGATGGGGGAGCTGCCTACTCTGTGTTACTTTTCCTCTTTCTCGTTGCTAGCAGAAACCCAATTTTATTTTTCGTGGCCATGTGCTTATCTAAAAGACAGCCTTAGACTTCTTTGCATTGAGATGCAGCCAAACTGATTTAAGTCAGTTATGGAGGAAGCCCAAAGGAAGGACTGCAAACCAAGCTGATCCCACTGGCTGGCTTCACTTCAGGTTTAACCCCCACTACACTTTTTCCTGTTGGGATATGAACATGATGGATGGAGAGTCAGCAAACGTTTTGGACAATGAGACTGCCTTAGAATGATGAAACAGAAAAGAAGGGACATAGTCCCCTTTGCCCATCCTAGATCTTTCATTTCCTTCGTGTGAGGGAGAAATGACCCTCCATCACATCTTGGTTTTTCTATGTACAGCTAGAACGAAGCCAAGCACAATAAACACAGAACTGAGCTCCTGGAAGCAGGTCCCAGAGATAATGGAGCCCCAGATACTAAGCAGGCTGAGTGAAGCCAGGTGCTGGCTACCCCTTGATGGTCTGAAGACATTGCTGTCCTTAAAAATGCAGTAGGGAAACCCTGTGTTAGTAACTTGGAGATCTGTCGATATGCTGCGGAACAGTTGAAGAAACAAGGCAGTGTAACATTTAGCATGTGCTGACCTCTTTCTGAGACCTCTTCTCCTGAATTTCTAAGGAGGAGAGATGCTTTTCGCAGAACTAGCCAAACTATAATCACCTTGTAGGGCTTCCAGGTGGAATAGATTCCTCATTCGGCCTCTCTCGGAGGAGGTCAAGTGTGCTTGCGCTGCATTCAGAAGCAGCTGTGAATCCTGTTGTTTTTGTTTTTGTTTTTTTCCCCAGAAGCTATGCTGCTGGGTCAAAGGAAGGTGGGGACTTGTTCATAAATTGGGGATTAAAAATGTCCTGCTTCATCTCAGCCCAGATGAGTCAGGGAAGCAGCCATAAATCTGAGAAAGCAGACCCCAATTGAGCCAAGGCCAGTAGGTATAAGATGAGACTCCTATTGCTTAAAAACTCCTTCAAGCCTTCGTCAGTGAGTCCTGTCAGCATGGCTGGATAGAAGCGAAAAGACTACGCCCATCCCTGCTGTCTCCTGAGTTTTTAATCTTAGCCATTCTGACTGGTGGGAGGTGAGATCTCAGGGTTGTTTTGATTTGCATTTCCCTAATGATTAATGATGTTGAACATTTCTTAAGGTGCTTCTCAGCCATTCAAAATTCTTCAGGTGAAAATTCTTTGTTTAGCTCTGTACCCCATTTTTTAATAGGGTTATTTGGCTCTCTGGAGTCTACCGTCTT
>BDUI01000086.1:480639-528447 GCA_002335545.1 Apodemus speciosus | reverse complement strand
TCTTCCCCAGTTCCTTTTCTATTAGTTTCAGTGTGTCTGGTTTTATGTGGAGGTCCTTGATCCACTTGGAGTTGAGCTTAGTACAAGGAGATAAGAGTGGATCAATTTGCATTCTTCTGCAGCCTTGTAGGGGAGTACCAGGACAGAGAAATGGGAGGGAGATGATTGGGGAATGGGCGGAGGGAAGAGAGCTTATGGAACTTATGGAGAGGGAGGAACTGGGAAAGGGGAAGGCATTTGGAATGTAAACAAAGAATATAGAAAATAAATTTAACAAAATAAATAAGGCTGCTATGAAAAAAAAAGAAAACATGTCTTAACAAGCAGGATAGAAGCTTTAAAAACTATATCTCTGTATATCATTTTATATATAAAAAAAAGACTAAGCCCATCCCATCTGCCATGACAATGAACTTGAACATGGCCATCAGCAATGTGACACTCTCTCTACCCTCAAAACAGTCCCCGAGGACCCCCCCAAAACAGTATCAATAGCAAGTGGGGTATGGAAGGTGTGCAAACCCCTGACAGAATCTCTGCGCACCTACTTTAGCTGAGGTGGTGGAGGGTGACAGACAGGGACAATACAAGCTGGTTTGATGAACAGCGCAGATGGGAGTCATTCCCCACACAGAACCACATGGCCAGGGGCAGCAGGCACTCTGCTGAAAGCCTGCGCACATAGGGGAGGGAGGGCTTTTTGTTTGTTTCGTTTTGTTAAGGATGTGCTCGTTTCTGTGGACCACCTTTCCCAAGTTCTAAATTTCCATTTAGTTACTTGGATTTTTCTTTTTTATGCTAGTATTGCTTCTCCCTCCCCAGCACTCTGGAGACTTGCTATTGAGCTGCCACTGGACCATAAGAGGAAACCCTCGAGATGTGATGTAGAAGACTGCATGCCACCCAGATAACCTGAACTTTGAGCTGGGCGCAGTAATTAGGCAAGCTCTCTGGATGACTTTGGAAGGAGGTGGGATATACTATATTCTAGATATAGTCTCTGTGGATACAGAGTCGCAAAGGGGCAAGCTAGCTTAGCTTTAATCCACTCCCTTCTAACAGAACAGATGTCTTTCTTTTACAGAAGTGGGAAGGGGCTATTTTTAAAGACTCCCTAAAGCAAAGACTCCCTCTTGCTAGTGAACTATAAGGACCCACGGGATCTTCTAGAAAAGACCCTTAAAGCATGCAGGAGATGTGTGTGGGGGGGAAGATTCCTCCTTTGCATCACCTGTTGTTTTCTTGTCTTGCTAAAAATATGGACACAATGACTGGAGGTCTGCCAGTGAACTTGGACTAAAAACCTACCCCTAGTATGTATGCAGCAAGAGGGTGGAAGAGAAAGGAAGGAGGCTAGCCCCACCCCGCCCCGCCCCCACCATATCTGCACATTGCTCTTTGTTACCTGGTATTGGTCATTTTGTTTCTTTCTCTTCAGAGAGTCATAGAAGTCACCATTTCTACTTAGCACCACTGCATCTTCTGTTCAATGGCCAATGACTCCATTGTGGCTGGTGGTTTCTGCCACTCAACCTACATAGACTCGGGAGCCCTTACGGAGCTTCCAGCTCTGAGCGGTCCATGCTTTCTGAGTTAATAAACTGAAATCTCACGTTCGTAAGATACTAGGAAACAAGCCACGGGGACATTGCTTGGGCACATGGTAGCTTCATTGTTGGCTTCTACACCTGTGAAGAAGACCTGGAATCATAGGACATAGATATCTTAGGCAGGCTCAGGCACAAGCTCGTGCATGATCTTGAAAAGAGTCCCAGGGGTGTGGATTCTTGTTTGAAGTCTCTCTTCCCACAAGCCACCATTGTTGTAACAAGAGTATATGGCTAAGCATAGAGAATCCTTATGGTTTCTCCAGCTTTCAGTGTATAGAGACTGTAGTCTGTTGCCTCCTTTTTGGTCTATAATGGAACTAAGATGGTCGTAGAACTGGTTGACACTGTATTGGTTTCTTATTGCTGCTATGATACATTTCCAACAACTTAATGTGCCAAGTAACACCATCATTTTATTCTGTTACAGTTCTGAAGGTCATAAGTCCAAGAAAGACTATAACTGGGGCTACACAAGATAATCTATACCCTGACCTCCTCCACAGTTTCTAGAGGTTGCCTACATTCCTTGGCTTATAGCCCCAATTAAGATCTTCAAAGTCAGCAGTATGACATCTTCCAAATAACATTGTGCCCTCTCACTTTGAAGATCCTTGCATTTCTAGGGAGCCCATCTGATATTCTAAATCCATATCCCCATCTTAATTACAACTTCTAAGTCCTTTTGTTACATAAAGTCACTGGTTCTGACTAGGTTAGGGACACCTTCATGAAGCTTTTACTCAGCACACAAATACCAAAGTCAGCTCTTTATTCTTGCACTGTGCTTAGTGCCCTGTGTTTTTTGAGGTTCCTAAGTAACTGTCCCTTTGAACTTCCAATGTTGTATAAAGCTTTTGTCAAGATGCTCCTATTAAAATAAGTCTACCTTTAATTTGCTCAGTGTGGGCTCATGCTGTAGAAACCCTCAGCTGGGCAGGTGCATCTATCCACTTGCCAGAGTGTTAGGGATAATCCTTTTGCCATCTGACCTTGTAGATTATAAAGAAGTAGGTTCTGATAGTTCACACTTCTTCCCACTCAAGCCTGTGTGCGCCTCTGTGACTTTGCAGTGCCTTCCAAAGGGACAGAGTTTGTTTCCCTGGTCCCTAACATGGGATTTGTGAACATGTCTTCTTTGTCTCTCTCCAAGTCACCATAAAAAGGTCTGTCTTCTTGTATGTCTATGGTAGTATCCTGGCTAGTTTAATGTCAACTTCATAAGTTAAAATCATCTGAAATGAGGAAGCCTCAACTTAGAAAACAGCTCGATAAGATCCAGCTGTAAGGCATTTTTGAGTTAGTGACTGATGGAAGAGATTCCAGCCACTGTCGGTGGTGCTATCCCTGGGCTGTTGGTCCTCGATTCTGTAAGAAGGCAGGCTGAGCAAGCCATGATGAGTAAGTTAGTTAGTAGCAGTCCTCCATAGTTTTTGTGTCAGCTCCTGCCTCCAGGTTTTTTCCCTGCTTTGGTTCCTGTCCTGGCTTCCTTCAATGATCGACTACAATGTGGAAGTGTAGTCAAATAGCCTCTTTGCTTCCTACATTGCTTTTGGTCATGGTGTTCCATTGCAGCAATGGAAACTCCTGGACAAATGATATCAGGATAATGAATGGGGTATTGCTGTGACAGACCTGACCAATTCGTTTTGGGGAGGATTGTGGAAGGACTTTGGAACTTTGGGCTAGAAACGCCATTGAATGTTCAAAGTTCAATGAGTTGTTCTGCAGGAGCCTGGGAAGATTAAAATGTTGAAAGCAGTGCAGAAAATGAAGGTCTGTAACTTTCAGAGGAAGTTTTAAGACTCTATCAGGACTGTTTGTTATTTTGAGTTAAGATTTCCCTGGTTCTGGGACTGAAGAATGACTTGTTTTTAACAAGGTACCAGAACTATTAAATTGAAACCTTTGCCTTTCTGGAATACTCACTGATGGTTGGTTGGAACTGAGACATTGGCAGTGATTAAGAAAAGACCAGCATCACTGACATAAAATTTTCTGGGAAGTATTTACTGAGTGTCAGCACACAGAAGCTGTGGTACAGAGATGGCCAAGATTGCACTTCACGTTAGCAGCCAAACTTTGTAGTATAAGAGTCACCCAGGTGCTACTGGTTTTCAAGACATTAAGGGGTCATGGAAAGCAGCTGAGGCTTAGCACTGGAAAAGCCAGTAGAGGCCATTGGTAAAGGTGCAGCCTCAGCGGCAGCGGAAGGCCTAGGATTGAAGGGATCATACAGTGAAGTTGAACCTTGATACCATGAAGAAACCCCGGAGAGGGGCTGTAGTTGAAAATGCAGCCCAGTTGCAGCAGAAGACCCCAGTATGTTGGAGGTACCAGTAGCATGGGACAACCAGCAGCTGTGAAGTGGAGTCAGCCATATCCTAGAAGACAAGCTGTGTGTGCGACCGAGGCCAGAGCTGGAGAAGGGACTCAAGATTCCCAGAGGAGCCCAGAAAATTGTGAGTTAATTTCAGACATTGCTCATTAAGTTATTTACACAGTTAGCATTTGGTTTTGCTTCATTCAGATTGTGACTGTGGCCTGGTTTTTCCCTCTTAAAGTAACCTATTTAACTTATTTTCTGTTTTACAGGAGCCCATAGTTGATAAACTCAATGGTTTATAAAAAGAGAGTTTTGGGAGTTTTAAAGAGAATTTGTGTTTTTAAAAGAGATTGGATTTGTTTGTTATTTGGGGTTTTGGAAGGGTTCTTTAGTTTTTCAAGATGCGCTTTCTGTCTTCTCAGAGCTGTCCTGAAGACATTTGGTAGAGCAGACAGTCCTGGAACTCACAGAGATATGCCTGCCTCTGCCTCCCGTGTGCTGGGTGGGATTAAATGCATGTGCCACCATGCCCAACTGAAACTTGATATATTTTTTAAAAGCTTTAAAATGTTTGAATTTGTAAGGATATGGGACATTTTAAGCTTGTAAAATGTTTTATGTTGTTATGTCTTTATTAATGTGTGATGTTGGGGATGAACAAGAAAGGAAAGGGTGTGTCAAGCTGACAAGAGGTCAGTTGTACTGGATAGTTTTACATCAGCTTGACACACGCTAAAGTCATCATCTGACAGGAGGGAATCTCAATTGAGAAAACACCTGGGCAAGATCGAGCTCTAGGCACGCCTGTAGAACATTTTCTTAACTAGTGATTGGTGAGGGAGGGCTAGCCCATTGTGTATAGCCTGGACTGGTGGTCTTTGGTTTTATAAGAAAGCAGGCTGATCAAGCCACAAGGAACAAGACAGGAAAAAGCACTCCTCCATTGCCTCTGCATGAGTTCCTGCCTCTAGATTTCTGCCCTGTTTGTGAGTTCCTGCCTTGGCTTCCTTTAGTGATAGACTACAAGGTGGAAGTATAAGTTAAATGAACCTTTTTCTCCTCAACTTGCCTTTGGTTGTGGTGTTCGTCACAGCAATGGAAGCTGTAGCTCAGACAGGCAGGACTAGAGGGACACTGCCTGGAGGAGGAAGAGAAGACCATGGCACATGCCCAGTGTCAGGCTGCCTGCACTTAGGATAAGCCTCCATCTATTACCACACCTGAGGAGTAACACGTGCTCTTTCACACAACAGATCCCTGAGAATGTTCATGGAACGTTATTTGCGAGCTGCTTAGGGCTGGTCTAAGTGTATTAATCTTATCCACACATTCATCTTATAAATGGGTATAACTCTCCCTATTTCACAGATAGAAAAAAAACGACAGAGAGAAAGCTGTATACCATGTAACTCAGAGGAGCTGGAACCACAACAGATATCAGGTCATGTATCTGCTTATTTCATAGCTACTGGCTCAGATCTGGGCTCTGGCTAGAGATCTGAGATCTCTCTTCTTTTTCTCATGACCCATTTCAACCTGCCCTAAAAACTGGGGTTTTACATTTTCTTCATAAGTGTGTCAGAGGGGAAGTTCAGAGCCCCTTGGATCATCAATAAACTGTGAAATTGGACAAATAGATACAATGATGTGTTGATGCAGGGCACACATTCTAACTGCCCGAATGCATTTTATTGAACCTTCACTTGGGGCATGGCCATGTGGTGCCTTGTTTGGTAAGAAGTATAGCATAAAACAATGCCATTTGTCCAGAGCCCGACCAACATGTAGTTCAGCTGACAGCATGGGAGAACTATTGTAGAAAATGAGCCACAGCTGAGATTTCTTTCTTTGCTTCAAAGTACTAAAGAATGTAGGTGTGGTTCTTTCTAGAAGCTTGAAAAAGCTCGATTTCTAGGAGAGACAGTAAGGGGGTCAACCGCCCAGTTGTTCATACCTGAGGCCTAAGGAACCCAAAATACAAACCTGTGCATGGGTCTTGGGGAATAGGGGACAGATAAGATACAAAAGCGATGGGATGAGAAAGTCAAAGATGCTTGGTGCTTCTAGATGGAAAAGTGGTCCTTACACAGTCTACTCACACCCAAATGGACTATAGGATTTAAGGATGACCAAGAGTAAAGGTGACAGACAATGGGCTTTATGGCATGTGGCACCCTGCTATCTTTGTGTCTGAAAGGAAGCAGCCATAAAAATCTCCCACACCAGTTGTAACATTATTATGAGAAATTTTAGGGAGATGATTTTTAGGGAAATGATTTCTGCCACCCATTTTGGAAGATACTGATGATGGTAACCAAATGGCGGTCATTGGGATTCCCTAAGCAGTTACAATATCAGGTCTTTCTGGAACTGCCCCTGTTTATTGTAACCTGGTATTAATCTATGTCTTTTAAAAAATAGATGAGTTGCGGGCTTAGAAATTGTTATTCTCTGAAGCCACAATAGCAGCCAATAATGAAAGAACTAGCATTTGGGTACTGCCCATTTATGACAGGCTTTATATAAGAAACTAACAAAGAAAATGCTTGGAGCATAGGAAGTGGACATGGATTGGGAAAGGAGATAGGGTGGAGTGGGGTGGCAGCTTCCTCTGACACTGCTGACCTGGATAATGGCTTATACATGCTGGAGACCAATGTGGAATCCTCTGTACATGTGAAACAGACAGTGGGTTAAGCCTTTGACAGACATGAAAGACACAATAGGATCCTCACATAGTCCCACTTACATAACTGGCCACTGTAAATCCTCTGTCTTTTCCTTTCTGTGCCCATGCTTCTGTGTTCCTCGGATGTCTTCCTATGAGGCTGGGATCAACACAAGCCAGAGAAACTTTGTTCAAACTCAGCAGCAAGAGCAGAGAGCTTCTCTGAGTAGGGAATCCCAGGATAGTGGTGGCCAGCTGCACACTAAATCCAAAGCTGCTCGGAACAGCAGGCCAGGTGAGACAGAGGTAGGGATCAAAGGAAAGTCTTTGGAATCAGAAACCCAAGGCCAAGCAAATGAGGACTGGGGCAACACAGACAGGCAGCATATGTAGTTGCCCTAAATACAGCTTGCTGGGTGGGATTGTCTCTGCCAGCCTAGGTGCATGATGCTTGAACCTGTGGGTTCTAGATAAAGGGCCAACCATGGCTAGCTCTTCAGCTCTATGATGTCTTATGCTCGCCAGCTAGAGATTATAGTTACTGTGTTCCAGCCCCTTCATTATGTAGCCTTCTCCTCGAGCCTCTAGCTGCTAGAAACTGTGCCACTACACCTGCCTGTGTCCTAGGCATTAGCACAGCCTATGTGGCTCTGGCTCTGTGCCCCATTTCCCCATTGCTTAGATCTGGTTTTGTTTTCTCCTCTCTTCACCGGAATGCATTTGTATCTTCTGTAGAGGCTAATGTATGTGTCGGAGGGCATCTTTCCAGGACGAGATACTTGCTTTAGCATTAGTTCGAAAGAAGAGAGTGTTACTCAAAGTTACCTTTATCTGTTTGTTTGTTCATTTATCTTTTGGTTTGGTTTGGTTTGGGTTCTGACTATCATCTCTTAAATCAATCCAGCCAGAGCCTCTTTATTGTCTGTGCTTCAAGATGGTCCATAAAAGACAAGTTTAGTTTCTTAGTAATTTGCTGAGTCCCAGATAGTGTGAGTCATTGATTAGAGAAGGAACTACAGAAGGATGGGATAGAGCTCAAGGAACCTTTCTTCCCTCTGTTTGGGAAGTCTATGGAAGTGTGTTGGTGTTGACTCCCTCCAAGCAGCCCCTCTGATCCAGTGGCTACAGGAAATCTTGGTATGAGCCTAGCTTTCCCTGGTAATACCATCGTCATCCAGAGCCTCTCTAGTCATAAAGTTGGGGATTGTCTCCTACTCTAGCTGTCTCTGGATTGCCACACAATCCCTTCTCTGAGAGTTTCAAGTTATTATCCAAGTATCTTTATGACTGTGTCTCTGTTGGCTGGAACTTGGTGTGTGCAGGTGTGTACATACATGCACTTGTGCACACAAATAGACACAAGATACACACAGTAGATACAACTGGGGTAGGAAAGGAGAAAGAGACAAAAGATTACAGAGAACTAGGTCGGATCTCAGAGTTGTAGGCATCACCGGACAGTTGTTCCTAGTACACCTGGTGAGACAGAGATGAGTGGACACATCCAGGCTCCAAATGTGTCAGCCACCAGCCTCACTGCCATGCCGGCCAGACCAAGTCCAGCCCGTTACCAGAAAGGAGGTTGTTCCGGGTCACCTTCCTTTTATACGCGTCATCTAGAAAAGCCTTATTTTCAAGCATTTTTGTTAAGATTCAAATGCTGTCATAAAATATCTTCATCACAATAAAAATGCAAAGTACAGAGCTGTGGTTCTGCACCATGTCACAGAGGGACGCAGAGACATCATTCAAATGTGTTTGGGCCAGTTACTGCACATGCGCTTGCAGGCTGATGGGAAGTTAAAAATAGCCCACTCCATTAACAGGGAGAAGAAGAAAAGAGTCCTCTCTAACTAAGTAAGCGCCTTCTCTTTGTCCTTATTTTATAGACACGAGCCCGCTCACCAGACTCTGAGCAAACTTGCATTTTTCCAGCAAGTATTTGGACCTAGCAGCACACAGCTGCAATGTGAGGGACCCGGGAAACCGCAAAGGCACAAACAAAATTAGGAGCAGCAGAGAATGAGGCAGCCTTCCCTCCCAGACAGCCTGCTATCTCCTTCTGAGCCCCACATACTCATGTATCTTTAAGAGGGTATATTGCCCAGGCTTTCTGGGGTTACAGAGGACTTTTAATATAAGGTTATATGGCAGTATTGGGAAGCAGTGGTAACTGAAACACTTTGTAGAAAGTACAAGTTGTTAATGATTTGGATTCCGTTTTATAAATTAGAACATCTCGTTTATATTACAGATGGGGAGCTCAGATCCTCCAGAAGCAAGAGATGTGTTCAGATTTACTCACTCTAGGGGTCTTTAACTCTGGCTTGGGACAGTACTAGACCAGCAAAGGCAGGTCCATGAACATCAACTGAAGGGACAAGCCCTGGGGATCATGAATTCATCATGTTCATCCTGGACAGGGTCAAGGGATGGAAGTGTCACATACTCATACAGTCTGAGGCTGAAGCTATTTTCTCATCAGGCAATTTGGAATGAAATCATGAACTATAAACTACATCAAAGGGTACTAAAATGAGTACACACACACACACACACACACACACACACACACACAAATATAAATGTGTTCCCATGTCAGGAACAGGCAAAGAGATATAATCAAACTCTGAGGGTTACACAGTAAAACTTGAGCATTTTAGGCTTAACCCAGTCTGGATTGCTGCCACGTTTGCCACAAAAAGCCATCTTAGAGAGTCCCTAAATGATGAACATGGCTGTGTTTCAACAGAAAGGTATCAAAGGCTGGATCCAGCTTGAGGCCCTTAACTGCCAGGCCTGGGTCAGCCCCCCCCCCCACTGTGTTCAGCCTCCCCCTTTCTCAACCATCTCTTTTCAGGGCACAGGACTTGTGAGTCAGCGCAGGCCTTATTTTTGGAGCACCAGCTTTTTAAAGCCAAACATAGCTCACTGGAGGGGTTTAAAATACATAGTCATCTGCACAGGGGGAGAAAAGCTCACAGTTCATTTGTAACCAGAGTCACAGCTATCTTCTTGGTGTGTGTGTGTGTGTGTGTGTGTGTGTGTGGTGTATTTTGGCTCATAACCTATATAGAAAATGACACAGGAGTGAGAATGTAGCAGTGGATTTCACTGAACTGTAATGTAAGGCTGGGCAGCAGCATAAACATCATTTCTGCCTCCACCTCTAACTTCTTACTGCCCACTCATATTTATTCTCCCTGTCACTCGAGATTATGAGGACGTTCTGGCAGATCAAGGTGGAAATAGTTGCTCACCTTCCTTCACAAACCTGACTGGTTGCAGACTTGAAGTCGGCCATTGTTTAGATCTTGCATGTCTCCCAAAGTTCCACGTGTGCAAGGCGTGGTCCCTGAGCTGGTGGATCGGGAGGTGAGAGAAGTATTGAACATTAATGACAGGTGGAAGGTCTTTGGATCACTGAAGGTGTGGTCAGCCTCGAGCGGACTAGCACACCCTGACTCTCTCCTCGTGGTTTCTCTTCTCCCTGGCCATGAGTTGGGAGTGTTTTGCTCCAGTCGTGTGCACCTGCCTTGATCAACCACTTCAGCATAGCCCCAAAGCATGGGCTGACCTCTGCACTCTTTAGAAGACTGAGCTTCTAAACTGAGCTTCTTTCTTTATAAGGTGATGATCTTGGTCATTTCTTATAGTAACTAAACCCTGACTTACACACTGAGAGCCACACACTAGGAGTCATCCTGGACATGGAACATGAGAGGGCAAAGGTCGCGGAGGAGCCAGAACATCCATCTGCAATATTTGCTTCAAAGGTTTTGCCCTCTCAAAAGTAGTCAAACAAGCTCACTTGCGGCTCTGTCTAACAACCTCAACTAATGTCCTCCTGTCCTCCGCCTGAGGAAAGGGACGCTCAAGAGTTCCTCAGCTCAGCCTCAGAGTGTACCATGACCATCCTGTCCATACCGGGCCTGTCGCTACACCAAGTCCTTTCCTGAGTATCATGGGGTCTGTCTTCTTCAAGGACGATGACTGTTGGAAGGCATGTCTGTTAATTTGAACTGAGGAGCAATTTCTGGCATGGCTGGGAGACACATCAGACATCTCTGGTGAGTTCCAAAGTCAGGCAGTCCTGAATGGATCATTCATTGTCAGGCCACTGTTAGGTTAATCTACGAGGAAGCTAGAACTAGTTTTCCTCATGAGAAAAAAATAATATGATTTTGTATGTAGATTTGAGTATGTTCTTCTTCGTTGGGGTCACCTTGAGACAGAGGAGTCAAAAATCTGACCGGCCTGTAAAGAATGATGCACATGGCCTGAACAGCAACTTCATCTTAGAATCATAAAGAAGCTGTGCCCTGCGATTAGAGCAACTGAGTTAAAATGCTGAAGACCATGTTTTGGATCACAGAATAAAGAGCAAAAACATAAACTGCACCCTTACATGGACCACGTGATCTTGCTGTAAGAGAAGACAAACAGCTATGGGCTGGGCTTGATCCCTGGATGAAAAGTTCAGGGCTTCTTAAGAAAGTACTTTCCTGTCTCAAGGAGCCAAGCATTGAGAGTCATCCTGGACACCTAACGCAAGAGTGCAAAGGTCACAGAGGAGCCAGAACATCCCTCTGCAATATTTGGTTCAAAGACTTTGCCCTTTCAAAAATAGTCAACTACCACCATAGAAATTGTAGGGAGTGAGTCCTGATAGAAAGTCTACACAAAGAGCGCACATGAGTGAACTAAGGTCATTGTCACTGTGAGCAGGTCGTCACAAAGTAATAGTCTGTTTGCTCTCTGCTCTGCCCTCCTAGGATGAGTGGCTGTGGAGCCAGTCCCCAGAAGCAAGCTTGCCCTTACACTGGCTGCTCTCCAGGGATGTGCACCAAGTAAACTTTTATTCTTCCTAAGTTACCAAGTCTGCAGAGCTCTCTTACTGGCAGCCGGAAATGGACTGAGACACGCATGACTAACACACCACCCATACTTATGTTAGAATGTACCTTTCCACCTGTTTCTGGCATCCATCTACAACCAGCCTGAGTCGAAGTGTAACCCAGGAATCATGGAGAAGCAAGAACAGCCTGAACCCCAGTAACATAAATATTTGGTCAGCAGCATTCATTGGAATTAAGCACCAAACCTGTGAAGTACCTTATGTTAAACTTATGTTGAAATTTATAATGATTATGTCATTATCAATTCTTTAACACAAAATGCGAGACAGATGCTAGCTCACTTCTCTTATCTAGCTGGGATTCTTACAAGCCTTTCTCCTGCTCCCTGGACCCAGTCATGCCATTCTCTGGGAATGACTATTACACAATCTGTATCATCAAAATCTAAGACCAATTTTTTTTTCAGCTTCTGTATCTGAATGAGATCACGGGGTATCTTAGGCAGGTTTCTAATGCTGTGATAAAACACCATGTCCAAAAGAAACTTGGGAGCAAAGGGTTCATTTTAACTAACAACTCTTGGGTCATATTCTACCACCGAGAGAAGTCAGGGCAGGAGCCCAAGGCAGGAACCTGGAGGCCGGAAGTGAAGCAGAGGCCAGGGAGGGGTGCTGCCTGGTGGCATGGTCCTCATGGATTGTACAGCCTGCTTTCTTATGCATCCCAGGACCTCCTAGCCAAGGCTGGCATCAACCCAGTGAGCTGAACGCATTAAGATGTCCTCTTCTCTGGTGGCTCCTGGTTTGTGTCAAGTTAACAGGAACCAACCAGCCCACGTGGTGACTCTGTCTCATTTTACTCAGGATAATTCGTCCCCACTCACCCCCCTCCCCTCCGGGCACTTTTACATCCTTACAAATGGCGAGGTTTCATTGTATTTGGGGATGGAATATTGTTGCATGTATCATACTCTAATGGAATCATGGTTGTGTCTATATTCTGCCTGTCTTAAAACAGCGCTGCAGTAAAAATTCCGACATATGTCAGAGGGTGCGATTGCTGGTATTTTGAGGTGCCACCACACTGTATAGATACTCCAAATCAGTAGATAAGAAATTTTTTTTCCCATTTTCTACGTTCAGTTTCATTTTGAAGTCCGAGGTTATTGATCTATTCATAGAAATAAGTGTGTGTGCTTGTGCACACAAGTTCATATGGTGTCTCTGAAACCTCCCGTTGTCCCACAGCACCCTCTCTGGAAAGCTTGATCCTCTAGAGTCATTACTTTTGTTTTGCTTTAAACCCCTCCTATGAATATATTCACAGATTCCCCCGGGCTCACCTTCCCTGTCAAATTTAAATTGTTTGCCAGAAACGAATGCTTCCAACAGCACCTTCCCTCTCAGCCAGCCACACTCCACGCAGATGCGCAGTGCCACCCCCGGGCTGATCTCTAGTGTGAGGAGTATATAGAACTGCTGAAGCTATGTTTATTTTCTATTTTAGGCAGCAGCCAAAAGAAGTGGGAGTTGGGGGGGGGGTCCTGGTCATTTTCCCTGATTGCATTCCCGAGGGGGGGCACATAGTCTCCTCTGCAGCGATGCGAGGGAGTTCAGTGTGAATTCATACACACCCTTCTGATTTGAGAGGCATAATTGGTCTTAGTGGCTCTGAAGGAAGACCTGAGCTGCTGCTTCCTCTCATCTCTCTGCATCTTTGTTTCTGACATGTGAGGGAAACTAGGGGAGGGTCTTCAAAAAATGTATCTCAACAGTATGTCCAAACTCTAAAATAAACACTAAATAAAAGACTTGGAAGGAGATTCTCCTCTCTTCTGATGATGAGTTCCTTTAGAAAATAAAGGTCGTGATTGAAGGTACTTATGTAACCCCATTTTGATGTGGCAAGTCCCTTAGGTTCTTATTCCCATCTCTAGTACAAGCAGGGTCCCTGCTCCTTGCAGGATCTGGGCAAGATTGCTTTTTCACACAAGAGCCTTTAGAATACAGGCTATGCTCTATACCATATGCTAGAAGCTTTTTCTCCTGTCAGTGGGGAGAAATAAAGCAATTTGTAAAGGCGTCCCAGCTGTATCAAGGCAAGGGGACGGAGGGAATCTCTCCCTAGAGCAAGATGAGGTGGTGCCTTAGGCAGGCTGCTGAGAGAGGGGGGACAGCGGCGGTACCGGGACGCCAGGGATGCCAGGTGTCACAGCTGTAGCATTGGCACATAATAGTACTGGAACTTGAGAATACCATACACGCGTTACTTAGCTGACTTTCTCCACTCAATGCATGCGCCATGGTTAACAGTGTCAAGTTAGACCTGTGTTTTAGAATAACCAAGGAAGAAAGGTACACAACAAGCACCATGGAAACTGCAATGTATAATGCAAATAAAAAGCTCATATACATTTTCTTTCTTTTTTTTAATTAGATATTTTCATTATTTACATTTCAAATGTTATCCCCGTTTTTGGTTCTCCCTCCGAAAATACCCTATTCCATACCTCCCTCCCCCTGCTCACCAACCTGCCCTCTTCTACTCCCTGTCCTGGCATTCCCCTACACTGGGGCATTGTGACTTCTCAGGACCAAGGGCCTCTCCTCCCTTTGGTGTCCAACAAGGCCATCCTCTGCTAAATATTCAGCTGGAGCCATGGGTCCCTCCATGTGTACTCTGGTTGGTGATGGAGTATAGGGGCTGAAGGAGCTTGCAGCCCCATAGAAGGAACGACAATATGAACCAACCAGTACCCCCAGAGCTTGTATGCATTTTAATGCCATTTACAGGAAGCTTAAGCAAGCTTGGTACTATTAAAGCACCAATTTCCAGTCTTTCAAAAGACAAATTCTGAATAAGAATATTAAGACTTGACTAATATATAGGTAGCTTCATTTTCCACACAACCAGCCATTATTGTGGCCCATTCCTGTTCATTAGTCACATTCTACAGAGTAGCTATTTGGATACTTAGCATCCAAACTGACAAATGAAGCATTGTTCTAATTTAATTAGGTTTGGAACAATATTTTTAGCACATAATGACTTTTTAATTTGTGAATTTACATTTGGGGTTTTTGAACCGCCGTGGGTACATACTAGAAATCCTTCATAGTTCTGCAGCGCTCCATAGTTTACTGAACATGTTTACATAGTTTAACTCATTTTATTCTCTAAAAACCATGTGAAGCATAGATTATTGCAGTAATGTTTCAGGTAATAAAGCCAAGTTTGAGAGCGTATGACTTTCCTAGCATTGCCCAGAGCTAAACCTGGACACCATCCCAGCCCGGCTAAACCCCATCAAACCCAAGCAATGATTTCTTATCCTAAGACCTTAATGCCGCAACTCTGACCTCACACACCTGAGCTCTTTCTGGGACAACCATCCAGCCCTCTACGTCTGGACGTTCTGAGTTCCTGCATTTGCTGAATGGCAATAAAGGCTGCTCAAAGTAATAGCAACAATCTCACTTCTTCACAACATAGGAGGACTTAWAAAGGTCAGTCAGTCACCTGAACTCTAGGTCAGCCTGCATCAATGTTTGCGCCTTAAAAGGATCCCTTTAATATCTGGTTCTCAAGGACAAGAAGGTACTTTTATTTAAAATAAAAAAAATAATTACCTTTGTTTTCTTTTTTTTTTTTTTTTGTTTTTGTTTCTGTTGTTTGTTTGTTGAGACAGGGTTTCTCTATATAGCACTGGCTGTCCTGGAACTTACTCTGTAGACCAGGCTGGCCTCGAACTCAGAAATCTACCTGCCTCTGCCTCCCAAGTGCTGGGATTAAAGGCTTGAGCCACCACTGCTCAGCTTACTTTTGTTTTCTGAAAGAGGTTCTTGCTCTGTGGGCTTGAACTTTTAAAATAATTTTAATTTAAATATTATAATTTCATTACATTAGCCCTTTCTTCCAACCCTGTCTACTCTCTCTCTAAAATTCATGACTGCTTTGTCTTTGTTTATATAATATATTTATATGAAGTATATACACATACATGTATTGGTAAATACAACAAGCTCAGTCTATGGAATCTGTAGGTAGATGATCTCAGAGATGACAATTTGATTTTAGATAACCAAATGGGGATCCCCACCCTGGGTGATACCACTTCTCATGCTAATAGCATCTATTGAGATAATAATCACATAATGTTTCTCTTTAAAGTCCATTTATGTGGTTTATTACATTTATTGTCTTGTGTATGAGATATCATCCCTGCCTCCCCAGAATAAAGACAACTTGATTGTGGTTGGATGATCTTTAGGATATATGTATGTAAGTATGCAAGTATGTTACTGAGCATGTTAGAATCTGTGGTAGTCAAGAAAATGCTCCTGTAGGCATTTTTTGTTATTGTTGTTGTTTTGTCTTTACATTGCTTATGTATTAGCATGATAGTGATTTCATAACATGAATTTTGGATGTTCCTTTTACATATATGAATCATTTTGGAGTCTTGTAAATCTATCTGGTCCTGAATACATGCACACACACACACACACACACACACACACACACACACACACACACACACACACAGCTAGGAAGGTTTTTATTACTCTCTCAATATTATTTGTTATGGGTCTGTTTTAGGTCGTTAATCTTTTCTTGATTTAATCTTGGTGGTTTGGTTGAATCAAGAAATTTCTCCATGCTTTCCAATTTAATGGAGTAGAGGTTTGTTTTTTAATGTATTCCTTTATAATATTCTGAATTTCTTTGGTGTCTGTTTTAATATTTGCCTGTTCATCTGTTTCTGTTAACGTGGGTCTTCTCTTTCTTTTGCTTGGTTGAGCCAACAGTTCTATTGACCCTATTTTTATCTTCTAAAAAACAAAACAAAACAAAACAAAATAAAACAAAACAAAAAAATGAAAAAACCAGACTCTTAAATTTGTTGATTCCTTGTATTGTATTCTTTGATTCTATTTTATTCATTTCATCTCTGGTTTTTATTTTTCCTTGCTGTCTAGTGGATTTGGATGTGGTTTGTCCTTGGTTTTCTAAATGTAGGTATTTAGTATTATATATTTCCTTCCTTTGACTGCTTTTAAAGAGTCCCAGAAGTTTATCATGTTGTTCTTTCATCTTAATTTAGTGATGAGATATTTATTATTCCTCTCTTGATTTTTTTTGATATATCTGTCATGTGGTGACCAGTTTTTCAGTTTTCATGTGTGTATACTTCCTAGAGATTTGTTTCCTGTCAGTTTTAAGTTTTATTGTATTAGATCAGATAGAATACACAGAGTTATGTCAATCTTCCTGAATTTGATTAGATTTGTTTTGTGTTTCAGAATGTGGTGTAGTTTAGAAAAGTTCCCATTTGCTCCTGAGTAGGATGTATACATCTGGCATTTGGGTGGAACATTCTATAAATATCTTTTAAGTTCATTTAATATATGATGTCATTCAATTCTGACATTTCTCTGAGGTTAGTTTTTGTCCAGATGACCTGTCTATTGAATAAGCAAGGTACTGAATTCATCTATTATTAATGGTTTGATATTGGTCTGTGTCTTTAATTCCAGTAGTATACTTTTTATAAAATTCAGTGCACCAGAGTTTGGTGTATATATATATTTAGGATTGGGACATTGTCTTAGTGAATTGGTCCTTTGATTAGAATGAAATATCTCTTATCTCTTCAGAGTAGTTTTAATTTGAAGCCTATTTTRTCAGATACTAGGATAGCAAATCATGCTTGCTTCTTGGTTCCATTTGACTAGAGGGGTGTTGTCCATCCTTTCTCTTAATATAGTGCCTATCTTTAAAGTTAAGATGGACTTTTGTGTAGAAAACAGATTTTGTTTTTTTAATACAGTCATCTTGGCTGTATCTTTTCATTGAAGAATTTAAACCATTAATATTTAAAGTTATTATCAGTAGATGTCTGTTGATTGTAGTGATTATGTTGCTGAGTTTTGGTGATGTGTTTATTCTCAGTGGCACTTGATATTTTAGTAACTATGGCTTTCTATTTTTTTAAATGCCCCTTAGAAAGAGTATCCCCACTCACTCTTTTCTTCAGCCTAAAATATTGCGTCCTATATATTCTTTAGGAATGGTCTGCTGAATCTAATTTTTTTAGGCTGTTTAGATCATGGAAAGTTATTCTTCCTCCTTCAAATATGGCAGACAATTTTGCTGGGTACATTAGTTAAGGCTGGTCTTCTTGGTCCTTTAGAACTTGGAATTTATCACTCCAGGCTCATCTGGCTTTTAAAATGTCTCTTGGGAAACTAGCTATTGTAGGGATGGATTTTCATTTGTATGTTAGCCATGTTTTTTTCTCCTGCAGCTTCTAATACACTTTCTTCTTCTGTACACTCAGTGTTTCATCTGTGATGTGCTGTGACTTTCTGACTGATTTTGTCTATTTCGCATTCTGTATGCTTGTATCTACACGGTGACTTTCCTTAGTTTAGAAAAGACTTCTTCTAAGATCTTGGTGAAGATCTTATCTGGGCCATTGACCAGGGAGTCTGTATTTTTAATACAGAATTCTAACTCAAAAGTGGTCCGTGCTACTCTACGTATCCTATGTGTTCCTTTCTTGTACATTTATTTTTTTCACAATCCTTGCTTATTTTCTTTACACTCTCTCTACTGTACCTTCTATTCCTGACATTGTCTTAAGCTTGAGTCATCCTATGTGGAAGGTTTTCCCTTGAGTTTTCTAGCTGGGTTATTGGATATTTTTCAATTCCACTTTCATTTTAGTTTGGGTCTTCTTCAATGTTTCTCTCTGTTGAATTCTGTTTACAAATCCTGCATTATATTTAGCATTTCTATCACTTTTATGTTTGTGTTTTCTTGGGCATGGCTCAGACATTTATTTTCTCGGAGTTCATTGAACTGTTTGGGCCTTCCTTCGACTTCTTGAATTTTTTAATAAAATTTTTGTTATTAAATTCCATGTTCTTGGGTTCATTTAGGTTATGCTTACTGGTGAACATTTCTACAGGACTGATGGATTGGAGGCAGGTGGGGGAGAAGGCAAGGAGAAACTGCCTTGATCTTTCTTATTGTTTGTATTTTTGCAATAAGATCTGGGCATGAGGAGCTTTTTGGTTAGTATATGTCTGATACACAGAGCAGGTAGGGATGTATGGGTCTAGCTGAACCTAAAGGTTGAATATGACTTAGGTAGAATGCAGCCAGATAGATGTAGGCATCTTGGTTGGCATATAGTATGTAAGTTCTGGTCTATGTCTGAAGGATGGAATACATATGGAAGTGATGGAGGTGGTGTGGAGGACGGAAACAGGCAGACTCCAGCAAAGGAGGTGCAGGATCTGATTGGGCAGAGAGAGTAGGCATGGCTTGGAAGGAACCTCTAGGTTGTGGGAAGGCAAGGAGGGTCCTGGCAGAAACCTAGATAAAATAAAATAGCCCACATATCTTCTGCTGTGAGGTAACAGATGAAGGCCTTCTGCCTTTCCTAAAGACAATTACCCAGCCCTGTACAGAATCAGCCTTAAGACTGGTAGCTAGTGTTCTCTGATAATGGCTTTTACCAGTAGAACTGATATTCCAGAGTAGAAACACTGGACTCTGCTGGCCAGGATGTGGACAGCAGCTAATCATTCTGAGATGAAACCTCAAGAGCCATCCCTAGAGAAGGTGTTAGAGATGATCAGATGTTCAACCAGAAGAGAGATTATCCCCCCCGTGGTAGTACAGTCATGTCTCATGTTTAAATTCCAGTCATTTCATCTAACGAGAACTCATATTTAATATTCATCGTGCTAATTTCTAAACCCTCTGATGTCGTGGGAGATAAAGACAGCTGAATCCCTTGTATTATTCATGTATTAATGTGACTCTGTATTTTTAAAGCAGTTAGCCCAGTGCCTGGGATAAAGTAAACAGCATGTGCTTATTCTGCTGAAACTGAAAGAGTAACCACCTCTGAAGCCAGACGCCTGGGCGTGACTTCCAGAGCAACAGAACAGAAAGCCCTAGAATATATGTTTGCTCACACATAGGGTAAAATCACAAGGCTTAGACTGATGTGATTTCAAATGAATTGCAGTCCGCAGAGGTCCAAACAGTCTTCGCAAAATACCAAAGACCAGATGAGGTGAGATGCATTTCAGCAAAGGCCAATGGAGAAAGGGGGCAAGGGCCGCCCTCTTTTCTCACATGTGTGGTAGAAAGTATGGGGTCATGTGAGACCGAAGGAAGGGGACTAAATCAATCTCTCTGCTCCACTGTAGTTGGGGGAAATGCAATAATTTCTCATCATGGAGACTTTCTTCTCCCAGATCCTGATGTGTTATCAGCACCTTGGAATGCCACAGTGTAATACCCCATCCCAAGGCTGTGTGCTTTACCAGTTTGAGATTCCCATGCCCCCATGCCCAAACTTACGCTATCATCTTTCTATGGAGATTAAACTGAGGTGACTGTGTTCCTTCCCCAAGCCCTTGGTACATGTTTCCTGACAAACACCCATTGCCCCATCTCTATGATGGCTGGCATGTCTCTTCTGCCCAGTGACAGCAGCTGTGTCTAAAACCGCCCATCTGCTGTCTTTCTGGCGCTCTGCCATATCTGCTTCATGCCCACTTGCAAGTGTGTGGTGTTTCTATTTAGAAACATTCTGCCTACCCTCGTTATTCTTGGCTACTTATCAGCATGGGATCCACTGGCTTTCAGTGGAACTGTAGAACTGCCCTGCTCTGAGCCATAGTCTGTTGACTGGACCGCTGTGAGCCAATGCTGTGCAAATGAGACTCAAAATGGAGTTTCTTGCTTCTGATGCATTTCTCATCTGGGGTGGGCTATTGGGCTGGTGGGGAGGAGTCAGGACAAAGTGAAGAGCTGCCAGCAGAATGGAAGCACCTACGAGATTACAAATACATCCAGATGGCTTTTAAATTGATATAAGAGCCACACGACATAAAAGCTACAGTTTCAAAGTCTTTCCCTCAATATGAGGGAAACAAAGTGTGTCTGCAGTTGTATGACTCTTTTCTTTTTTAAATTAGATATATTTCCTGGTCCCCCCACACACCGAAAATCCCATAAGTCATCTCCTCTCCCCCTGTTCACCAATCAACCCTCCCCCGCTTCCCTGTCCTGGTATTCCCCTACACTGTGGCATCAAGCCTTTCCAGGACCAAGGGCCTCTCCTCCCTTTGGTGTCTAACAAGGCACCTCTGCTGCCTATGCATCTGGAGCCGTGGGTAACTCCATGTGTACTCTTTGGTTGACGGTTTTGTCCTTGGGAGCTCTGGGAGTACTGGGTGACTCGTAATGTTGTTCCTCCTATGGCACTGCAAACCCCTTCAGCTCCTTGGGTCCTTTCTCTAGCTCCTCCATCGAGGACCCTGTGCTCAGTTCAATGGCTGGCTGGGAGTGTCCCCCTCTGTATTTCTCATACACTAGCAGAGCCTCCCAGGTGACAGCTATATCCAGCTCCAGTCGGCAAGCACTTGTGGGCATTGATAATAGTGTCTGGGTTTTGTAACTGTATATTACAGATGGATCCCTAGGGGGGGTAGTCTTTCCCTCAGACTCTGCTCTACCCTTTGTCTCTGTATCTCCTCCTGTGGGTATTTTGTTCCCCCTTCTACAAAGGACCAGGGTATCCATACTTCCTCCTCCTTGGGCATCATTTGATATATGAAATGTATCTTGGGTATTTCAAGCTTCTGGGCTAATATTCACTTATCAGTGAGTGTATACCATGTGTGTTCTTTTGTGATTGGGTTACCTCACTCAGGATGATATTTTCCAGTTCCATCCATTTGTCTAAGAATTTCATGAAGTCATTGTTTTTAGTAGCTGCGTAGTATTCCATTGTGAATATATACCACATTTTCTGTATCCATTCCTCCATTAAGGGACATCTGAGTTCTTTCCAGCTTCTGACTATTATAAATAGGACTGCTATGAACATAGTAGAGCATGGGTCCTTATTACATGCAGGAGAATCCTCTGGGTATATGCCCAGGAGTGGTATAGCAGGGTCCTCCAGTAGTATTATGCCCAGTTTTCTGAGGAACCACCAGACTTATTTCCAGAGTGTTGTACCAGCTTGCAATCCCACCAGCAGTGGAAGAGTGTTTTTCTTTTTCCACATCCTCACCAGCACCTGCTGTCTCCTGAGTTTTTGATCTTAGCCATTCTGACTGGTGTGAGGTGAAATCTCAGGGTTGTTTTGATGTGCATTTCCCCAATGACTAAGGATGTTGAACATTTCTTTAGGTGCTTCTTAGCCATCTGATATTCTTCAGGTGAAAATTCTTTGTTTAGCTCTGTATCCCAGAGTTGTTTCCCTAAGAAATCACAAAGGGAGACAACTCTGGAGACTAACTCTTTCTAGGTGTAGAGTCTTCCATTAGCCCTAAAGAAGCCCCATACTCAAGCAGGCTGTCCTCAATTCTCCCTCTTTCCAGGACCTAGAAACTATCACTTGATACAATGTTTCTATGAACTTACCTAAGGTGGATATTTGATGTGACTGTAACTCTACAGTTTGATATTTCTGGGTCTGATTTATTTTACTGAATATTACATCTTTAAAAAAAAAGAAAACAAAACAAAAAACCCAAAGCAAACATACAAACCTAAGGGGCTGGAGAGATGGCTCAGCAGTTAAGAGTACTGACTTCTTTTCTAGAGGACCTGGGTTCAATTCCCAGCACCCACATGGCAGCTCACAATTGTCTGTAATTCCAGTTTCAGGGGATCTGATACCCTCACACCAACACACATGTAGGCAGAACACCAATGCACATAACATAAAAATAAATTATATAGAAAATCTATTCCTGTTACAGTGTGCTGAAAAATGTCATTCCTTTTTAATTGATATTATCTTTGCATTTTTGTTGGTGCTATATTATGAGTGTGAATATGTAATGATTAAATCAAAGACATTGGCATTTATAGCTCCTTCCTAAAGTAGCTATAAATCATTCTCCCTGAAGTTACATTGAAGTAAATAATCTGTTTGAGGTTACAGTTACCCTCCTGTGTCATGAACATTACAGCTAAGCCACTGTCCAATTGTATTTTGCTACCTGCTACCCAAATTCTAGTATCCTTTCAGTGTAATGACTGTTATTTCTTTGGAATGTATAATCACTAGATGGATGCTGGATCATACACTGGTTCTATTTTCATCCCCTAAGGAACTTCTACAGGGTCCTTGATAATGGCTTGCTAATTACACTTCCTCCAACAGTGTACAAAGGTCTCCTTTCTCTGTTTTCATCAAAATTATTATTTTTTCGTCTTTTTTATAGCTATCATTTTGACCAGGGTGAAATAATATTTCATTGTACTCTTGATTTGCTGCATGCTTGATTTGCATTTCCCTAATAATTAGTGATATTGATTTTTGTCCATGTCCTTGTTGGCCAAGCAGCATGCCTTCTTTTTAAGAAGTGGTGAGCCAGTGAGCTAGCCCAGCAGATAAACGTGCTTGCCACCAAGCCTTATGACTTGAGTTCTCACCATAGGACCCACATGGTAGAAGGGAAAGCCAACACCTACAAGTTGTCCACTAATGCCTATCCATGCATTTGCCCACACATGCATGCATTTGCCCACATATGCAACCATTTGCCCACACATGCATCCATTTGCATGCACAATAGGTAACCATAAAAAAAAGTCTGTCCATGACTTTTGTGCAATTTTAATTAGACTTCTAGTCTGGTGGGTTGTTTGAGTTGTTCCAGGTACTAACTTTTCATTGAGTATATATTTTGCAAATGTTTTCTCCCACTTTGTACTCTGTTTTGTCAATCTGTCTTGAGTCTGATTCCTTCTTGGGTACATGAATATCTGGTTTATGGCATTGTTTGTTGAAGATAATAGCTTTTCTGCAATATAGATTTTTGATAGCATTCTAGAAAATCAGTTGTTTGTAAGTACATTGATTATGCTAGCCACATGCTGACCTACCACTGTGTCTTTATAGTGTATTTTGAAAGTAAGATGCTATGTTAGCTACAGGTTTGTATTTTTGTCTCTGGATTTTGGGGGTTTTCCAAGTCCTTTGTGTTTCAAAATTGATAACCCCTCCCCGCAACCTGTGTATACATATTTGTGTGTGTATGTGCTTACATGTGTGTATGTGTTTATGTGTACATTATGTTTGTGTACATGTCTGTACATGTGTGTGCATGCATGTATGTGTGCATGTGTATGCATGTGTGTATATGTGTGCATGTGTTTATATATTTGTGTATGGTTTTGTGTGCATACATGTGTGTATGTTTTTAGATATATGTGTATGTGTGGTGCACATTTCATACATATAATACATGTGAATAAACTTCATATATATATAAACTTCATATATATTATAAACTTTATATATTATACATATAATAAACTTACTGAGAAAGAAATTACAAATTAAAAATATATAAAATATAAAATATCTAGGAATAAACCTAATTAGGAAAGACCTCTACAAGGAAAGAAATTATTTTCAAATGATATACATATACTAAAGGACATATATTTACAGTATATACAAGGCACTTGCAGCTCAATAAAAGACAGATGATGGCCTAAATTTCAAGCATTGAGGGATTACTGGCCATCCACCTTAGCAATGGGTGGAGAAGACATGCTCAGAATGCGTCAGAAGTGGGATGCTGCTAAGCCTTCTGACAGTACCGGGGAAAGCTTTTAGGATGAAATGAAAGCTGGTGCCCAAAAGAGACAAAGCTGCCACTGGGAAATAGGTAAAAGTAACAGCACCTAGGTCGGCAATGTGACCAGCTTATCTGGAATCTAAATGGATCTTCCCCCTAACAATAAAGTAATAACGAGGATGGGGATGATCTCTCTGAAAAAAAAAAAAAAAAAAAAAACGACTTAGGTGTTATATCATACTAATCCAGAAACACACATACTCCTGGATCCTGGCAGTTTATAAATCTGGTCTCCAGCCAGATGATTTTATCTCTGGGAGAAACATGTGCATTGAGTGTGATAGGTTTCTGATAGAGACTGCTTCTTGGGTTCTCTTGTTTATGTTAACAGAGCATGTCTCTTTCCACGGTGAATAAATCAGTAAAGAAATGTGGTGCTGCAATCTGGATGTTTCTTGTGCCTTGGAAGAAGTGGTCTCGTGGAGGGCATAACAAGCTCTGGGGTCAGTTGAAGTTCTACCTCTGGCCAATGATAGCCCAAGAATAGCAGGACTCCAAGTTTCTTTCCTTTCTATGGCTATAAAATTAGAACCAGGGATGCTGGTAAACAATGTGATTAGCTTTTCTTGGGTCTTGAGTTTGGAAGTCAAGAAATGGAAGTGCAGAGAGAGTGTCCCTGCCCTATCTCTAAACAACTCTCCATGGGGTTTGCAGCTTCTTAACTCTGAGGTCTCTAGACAGAGGTTGCATAAGACAATCACCCTGCCCTCTTTTGCTCTGTGGCTGATGTAGAGGATGCTGTGCTGATTGTGGACAATGTCCTGGGGGCTGTTCCCTGCATTAAAATGTAACGCTGTGGGAGGAAGCCAAACCCAGAGTACATTTACACATTTTTCCAACAAACTGAGACTAATGGCCCGTTCTTCTTCTTCTTCGAAGAGTCTAAACAGAAAAGAAAACCCTGAAGGGAAGGGAAAAGGTTAGATTAGGCATTGTGGAACATCTTCCTCTTAAGAGAGAGCAAGAAATCTGTTCATATTCTTGAAGCAAATTATTTGAGTTTTCAGGTTCCCAAAGGGTCTGGTCACCTCTACTGTAAGACAAATGTAATGTGCCCAGAAACTAGGATAGGGTGGGCTCTTCCTGAAGACAAAAGGAATCCTAATAACCCTTGGCGATACTGAGTTACACACTCGTGGGAAAATGGGAGCACTTGTCCTTATTTTGAAGACTGCACATCCTCTCCACTGCCCCCTGCTGCTGCTTGACCCTCTTTTTTGCTGAACTCATCCGTCTGCTGCTCTTGAGCCATGAAATTATTTGTCATTTCTCTCTAGTGAGCTGTTAATGGAGAGCACTAGAATTCAATTTAAGAGTGGGAGTTAACGCTTAATACTGTTGTTGATGATGGATTATCGGATTGTAAGGAACGTCCACGTAGTAACTTTTTTAGTGTTATAAACTGACAAAAAGAAATGGTCTTGGTAACACATTAATGCAGAGGCCAAACATGTTCCTGAGGAAATAGCCACTTCAGAGTCTTCTTCATCCCTTCATAGACAAGAATAGTTGTACATTCTTCCCCATCACTTCAATGGCTCCTCATAGCACACACACTGGGTCTAGGTGGTTATAGAGTCTTCCAGCCTCCAGGATAAGAACACTGGCAGCCAGTTCCCCGTGGCAGAGTCTACCATACCTGTTTTCTCTTTTTGCAGTAATATAGCTAGAGCACACTCCTTAGGTTACAGCCTTACCTTGTGTGGTCCTGTAGTGGGTTAGAAGACCCTGCGTGTGATTACAGGTGACATGAGGTACCACTTACAAATGCCTTTCGTGCAATGCCCTGCCATATTCTCCTCTACATACTCCTCCTTAGAAATCAGACAGTAGTTGACCTGGAAGAAGGAAGCCACCAGGACCCTGAATGGCTGGAGAGATGATAGCTACCGATCAGATAAGGTGAATGAGAAATAAACTACTATGGGGTTCCACTCACATCACTGGTTAGCACATTAGTTCCTTTGGCATAGTTGACAGGTAGTTTATGTCAATAATATTAACTAGACCCCTAAGGCTGAAGCTGTATACCCACAGATTAGTGCCCTGCCCAACCTTATCAGAGAAGCTTTTTTTTCCCCAGTAGATGGTCGCTACTACAGAAACACAGCTGGTCCCCATGCAAAGAATAAGAAATGCCACAGAGTGTTCAACCCTAAGTGTGACATCTACCCTACTCCCAACACTGGGGCATCATCATGGAAGAGTGGGCAGTAAGACATCATCATGGAAAGAGTGGGCAGTAAGACATCGGAAGAATGGGCAGTAAGAGTCAGAAGCTATGGATGACTATGATGACATGGTGTCTTAAGAACACCAGGGGAGGTGATGACATATCTCACAGTGGTTGTAACAGCAGACGTGTTCAAGACCAAGCCAGACAAAAATCAGGGTGGTGCTCGCCAGAGTCCCCCCCACACCTAGATAAGGAGCTATGGGAAACTGATGGCTGCCAGGAAAGGAAGAGTCAGTCTCCTTCAAGGATTCTGCCCCTGAGAGATGGCCCCGTACCCTTACACATCAGGGCAGTCATGAGTCAACTCAAAAGGGAAAAAGAGACCTCACGAAATTGGGAAGGGTTGATGATGGAAGAAGAATGGGGAAGGGCTTGGCCAAAATACATTGTGTGCACATACAACATTCTCAAGCAATAAAAGAACTAAGGCAAGAAGATAGACTTTGATGTGTAACTGGTCTTTAAAAAGGAAAAAAAACCAACAAAACTTGGAGGAGTGGCAGAAGGGAAAATCGGTCAGGATGTATTTATTGTATGAGAAGAATGTTTTAAAAAGAAAAAGAAAAAACATTAAATTGAACTTCCCTATCTAACTGAAGCTTCTGTAGCCTTTGAATACTACCCAGGCTCTGGTAAATACTTTCCTGCTTTCTGTGTTTATGAGTTTAGTGATTTTTAGACTCATCCGTGGGAGCGAGCAGTATTTATGTTTGTGTGCATGGCTTATCTGCCTAAGCTATTATCCCATTTAGAAATGACAAAATGTAGTTCTTTTCAAAGGCTGAGTATTATTCATTGTGCATATCTAAAGCGGTTTCTTTATTCTTTATTCTTGCATGGATGGGGGCCATGCAAGGAGATACCTAAGAAGCCATTTATCATGGAGTCAACAATAAAATGGACATGATTTCAAGTAGTTCTAACTGGGAACCTGCTTTGTGACTCTGGTGATGGAAACTTGGGGAAATTGCTTAATTGGTCTGAATCCTAGTTCTTCTACTCATGAAACAGGATGACCATCCCTTTCACAGACAGCAGCAAGGGGCTCAGGGGTCAAGTGTTGATCACAGGGATTACTGGCTGTTAGGTCACAGGGCTTCAGCTGCTTTCTCAGGATTCAAGCCACACCTCCCATGCACCTTACCATTTCCACTTTTACAAGGGAAAACAGAGGCAGGAGAAAATGGAGGGACATGGTAGCTGGCCATCATGCAGTGAGAAATGCAGAGATGGGAACAAACCTTGCAAGGCAGGTTCCAGCATTCTGCACTCAGATGTGACATCATTCCATACTGTGTCTTAACAAACTGTGGTGTTGTGATGGCACACACAGGCTAGGGGTGTGTGTGTGTGTGTGTGTGTGTGTGTGTGTGTGTGTGAGTGACAGACAGACATAGAGATACAGAGGTGACTTACAGAGACACAGACAGATACAGAGAGACAGAGAGGGACAGACAGAGAGACAGGGGCAGTGGACAGAAAGACAGACACCTGCTTATACTTGTGAGCTTGCAAGAGCTCATTACTTGTTTTTAGGAAAAGTGAGCTGGAGATTCATTTCTAAAATTAATTCTTAAGGGAACGATGCAGGACCTCAGTGACTTGGTGGATGGAGGTTAATTACCTGTGACTTCAGTTGAGCACAGAAAGTGCCAAATGTGTGAGAGAGAGAGAGAGAGAGAGAGAGAGAGAGAGAGAGAGAGAGAGATTCCCACAAAAGGAAATCGCTGCCAGGTATTGTTTCCCCTCCTAGTTCCACAGGGGAAAAATTCAGCTGCAGTGTAGAACATGTCCAGATTCTTTTATTGTTCTGTAAGAAAGTAGTTTCTGAACTCATTTATTCGTGGCCCCCATAGTCCAGATGATGACATTAGCTAGCATCTCAACTTGGAAAAAAAATAAAACTACGATGGTGATGCACCCCCCCCCAAGACCCTGGGAGGCCACAGAGTTAATCGTCTCACATCACAGCTGGTGGGAACCCTAAGGTGCCAGAGGTTAACCAGCTTCTCCAGACACATAATCATCCAGGTGTCCTGGCTCCTGGCCAGAGTCCTAGCCCCATCCCTCCAAGATTCCAGCAATAATCGCTGCATTATTATGCAGACTGTGGGTTGTTTCTCTGGAGCAGAAAAACAATTTTTTTTATTTGACTTTGAATCTCATAACAACTCTGGCATAAGGAGAGCCAATTTATGAGCAACGTTGATGAGAAGACACAACTCTGAGAGAGGTGATTAAACTCAGGACTGTGGAAAACAACAGAAACACGGCATCCAAACTTCTGGTCCCCAAAGTGGTCCAGTTTCTTGATGGGAGAAGATCCAGGAATCTGGAAGTATAGAAGCAGGAAAAGGTCATTAGAAACTAGAAACCGCTGATCTAAACTGCAGCTGCTGTTGCAGAGAAAGGCAGGTTCAGTGAATGGTAAGCATAAAGTGAGCAGGAGCAGAGGAAACTCTGAGGTGAAGGAACACTGGACCAAAGCAAGACCAGCACCCAAAAGGTCTCGGCCTTTCCCTGGAGGAGTGTCCGTAGCTACATCCCTGAAGGGTCTGTGCACTTTTTCAATCTGCCTGGATTGGATTGTTGTTGTTTCCCATTGATGTCTGTCTCAGGACATGATGGTACCTAGAGATGCTCTGAGGATGCCCTTTATACCAGACATAATTTCCCATCCCTCTTCTGTGGAGAAGCATTCCAGTTTCCCCTAGGATGCCACTTTCAACACCTTGTATTCCTATTAGCCTGTTGACTTGAGGGCACTGGAAGCCCCAAGCAGTCAAGGGGAATTCTGGCCTCCTTATTTATTGGCTATTTGCTGTCTCTCTTGGCAGTAGTGCTCCCAGTCTGGGACACAAACTAGGCCAGAAAAAGACAAAGTGTCCCAGAGTGTCAACCAGGAGTGAGAGTGAGGGGAATTACTCCCGTTTCCACCCCTAGATTCCCGGACCCATGAGTCACGGTTATGAGGAAAATGTAGCAGGTACTGGATGCTGATTCAAAACCTGTACCGCCTTCTAGACACCCTGCTCTTTCCCTCTAGGCTATTGAGCCACGGAGACATTTTGCATCATCAAATGACCTCTTTGCCAAGGATGTCAGTAGTGCAAAAAGGCCTCATAGGAACCACGCAGCCTAGGCTGATCTTGAACTCACAGATTCCTTGCATTACTATTGTGTGATCTGGGGTATGGCGAGCGCCATCCGCAGGAGCTCATCCAAATGTGTCTAGTCTTCTTATGCAACAAGTGATCGGAAAGTGGAGGTCCAGAGCCAGCACAGGATGCTTCCATGCTTTAAGGTGGTCAGGTTACTATTCTGCTCAAAATGTGGATAATGATATCCTAGAAGGAACAATGACCTCCACTGTTCTAGAAGGAAGAAGACAAAAGTCGGACAAGGGGACACTAGGGGTGGCGGCATACATGTGTCATTTATCACCCAAGAAATGAGGCAGGAGGGCCAAGAACTCATGGTCATCTACAGCCACATAGTGACTTTAAGGACAACTGGGACTATAGGAAACCCCTTCTCAAGCTCAGCAGACAAAAGGCAATGGAGAAGTTAAACAGACTCTGCCTGAGTCTCCCAAATCAGTAGGATTACAGGTATATACCACCACGGCCAGCTTGCCTTACAAAAGAGAGATTTACTTGATTTTATTATCTGTGTATGAGTATTTTGCCTCCATGCATCCCTGTGGACCATGTACCTACATGTAGATCTGTGTACTATGTGCACATACTTCTGGGGAAGCCAGAGACTTCATCAGATCATTTGGACCTGAAGCTACAGCCAGTTGCGAGCCACCTTGTGGGTGCTGGAATTTAAACCTGGATCTTCCAGAAGAGGAGAAAATGTTCTTAACCATTGAGCAACCTCTTCTGCCCCTATTCCATGTAAGAAACTTCTAGGAATCTCTGATTGCCTCTCCAGCATTTGGCTGCATGTTATGGGCCTAGAATGTGTCTCATGATTACATGATCATGAAAAGGCGTTAAACTGATCTTGTTTAGTTTTAAATCATCACATGGGTGCTCTAAACTAGAATCCAGTTTTCTAGTCATTGTGGGCCAGCATCCTGACAGGGAAGCAGACTGCACAGTCTAATGTAGTCATCGAGGCAATGAACACCCTGCATACAGTGGTATGATCACCAAGGGCTGATACAGAAAAGCGGGACAGGTGACAGAACTCACCGTAGGCGCCACAGGCGGAGACCGATAAGAACCGAGAAGGTCTAGGATTGGGTCGAAAGCACAACTTTGAACAATCTGTCATCTTTGATAATGATCCTGAGGCATACACAGGAGAGAAATGGGACCTACACATTCTCCCTCATCTTCCCATCTTTCCAGTAATATGCGAAAACTAATTCCCTATTTGCCAAACCAAGCAGAAGCCAGAGGGCAAATGAAGCCTTCTATGGCACCGCCGATATGGGCTAGTATCCTGAGGAGCACGGCAAGCCAGGAGGCTTATTTACAACCACAAGGACAATGCTCTGGTAACGCTGAGATTTGAAGCCATCCCCCATCCTTTCAGCTCTCAACTGACGTTCCCGCTGTTACACGCTATTATTCCTGCCCACTTCCCTTCTCTCAGCCAAGTACTTCTCATCTCTCAGTTTAGGATTCATATGCGCAGCCAGACCCCCTCTTTGTGCACTGAGACTTTCACAGCACCCTGCGATATGTCCTCAAGGTGCCCCGATGTAAGCCTCTCATCGCTTTTTTAATGGCCTGTTTAATGACCACTTTCCTCAGAAGGCTACATACATTGCTGTCTCTGTTATTCCTCGACTGCCCAGTGTAGATATAGCACTGATATACTACACAGTTGGCAAGTGTCTGCTTGGATTTTTTTTTTTTTCATTGCAAAACAGAAATTGCCCATGGCTTGGGAAGCACGCGATAAATGCGGAGATGGCGACAATATTTCATCTCGGCTTGGAAGAGTATCTGTAATGCTCAGAACTGTTCCATGAGACACTGACACTGAAGAGCCAGTGCCCCTGCCCTGGAGAATGCAGGGGAGACATGGGCAGACTCTTTGTGACTTTCAAGACGGTTATATACTTTGGCTAAGTATTCGGAGTGCCTCTGACCCTCATGCAACTCCAGTTCCACACCTGGACTTATTTCTCTATGAACCTTGCACCAGCAGAGGGAAACATTTGGGAGGAGTTTAGCACATACACACAGTACAAGGAATATCTTTTTGGGCACACAAGTGGCCAGGAGGTGAGGCTGGCAAGGTTTAATCAAAAGGTGCATCCCTCCATCCCCAGAAAACCAGGAGAATGTGTGGGTGATTCAGAAAGGCTCAGGCATTGTCATATTTTCATGATCAAAGCTCATAGTTGGTAGACTTGTGCCGTGTTCTGTCCAAGACTGGCCAGCACTGGTGTCTGCTTAGGAAACAGCAGGAGGCATTTTCAGGTCACATGATGCAGAAAGGTAGCTGCTATTCTGATGAATTCTTTGCTCGACACATGCTCAGTGGGTATCAGGGACAGGAGTGGTGGCTGTGTGGGTTTTTTTCCCCATATTTTTTGCATTCCATTGCTATCCCTGTAAACATGAATTACAGATTAGACAATGAGTGTGAGCATGTGTTTATTTTTTAGTTTGGTATGAGTCTTCATGACAGTGTAGTCAGCGACTGACAGGTGTCAAATATATAAAAATAAATGTAAATATATACATTTTCATGATGTCCATTCTGCTTTATACTAGTGCTCCAGGCTCTTTTATTCTTCATTAAAATCCTTGGTGTATGATCGATCATCTTTCCAGATTCTCTCATCATTCTCAAGTGTCCTTTTTTACTGTTTATTGTTGACATCCTCAGAGATAATCTCTTTGCTAGGCAACTGCCACAAAACATCATAGAATGTTATTAATAAAGTTGATCTTACTTATATTTTAGTAAGCTTGGTTATATTATATTTGAGAATATCAGGATATGTTTAAGGATGCAACATTAGTTCATTAAAATATTTTTAAATTTTTCTGGGAATTATATTTGTATTGTTCATATCTAAATTGTTGGATGCATTACATACTACATATTCTAAAACCTGTGTTATCTTACGTAGGCTGCTGTGTGTGAATGCCTGGTCTCGAGCAGGTGTGCCTATTATATTAACTTTGGGATGGGATAGCGCTGGAGGAAGTAGGCCACTGGAGACTGGTCACTGTGGTTCCTTATCAAGGCTTTTTAACCTTCTGATCTGCTGCAAGGTTAACCGCTCTCCTTTAACATATGCTTCTGCTGTAGCTCATGGGTCAAATGACCATGAGACTGAACCCTCTGAAATTTTAAGTCCAAATAATCCTTTCCTTTCTTGAGTTGGTCTTTTAGGTCTCCCAGTGAGTATGTGAACCAAGCTCATTTGGTTACGAACTCAACAGGATGTCGGGTTTGATCCAAATGTAACATGTTTATAACTGCTTCATTTACTGTTCTATCTGTAGATTCCTGCACATCTTTACATTTGAGTTGAATTCATGTAAATAAAATTGATGACGTTTCAGTCACTAACACAGACTGTATGGCCACCCCCTCCATCTGCCTATCTACTTCCCACTCATCCTAAGCCCCATCCAAGCCTGGACTGATAATTCTACTCCATCTGCCCTTACTGATAGACCTTTTTCACTCCAGGAAGCAAGGGTTTCCTGTATCTCACTTAATTCTTAATTAACTAATACATGAAATTTATTAGTCTCCCACACAGCACTGACATGTTACTTGTATTTTCTCTATGATTCTAACAGAAGCAAGCAGTCCATGCAAGGGAGCTGCAGTCTCCTTTCCTAGTTTACGCAGTTGGTCAATCTATCATTCTTTCTGCAGCCACACAATGTGTTGCTGTGTGTGTGGTATTTTTCTTAAGAAATAACTTCTTCTTTCTTGTTGATAGCTTAACCCGTGTATTCAATGAAATAGGACCACACCCAACTCTCATTTCCCACCCCCATGCCCTCCCATATCTCCTCACCATATAATTCTCTTTCCAACTTTGCCTTCTTTTGATAACCCACTGTCCAATATGTGCCTGGATGCCACCCAGAAAGAAAGGTAATTCTCCCTCCCCTGATAGCTATTACCAATAGCAGGTCAGCAAGGGATGGGGCCTTGAGATCATTTATCCGATCTACGCCAGAATTTTGGCTGATTGATTGGCTGTGGGCTCATGAGTGCAATGGCTCTATCATGTGCACATGTAGCATTTCACTGTGCTCCTCACCCTCTTTGCATCCATAAAATGTGTGTCAATGCTGTATTGGTGCTCCATGCTGCATGGTTAGTTGTTGGGTAAGAATAAGAAGTGGTTAAAATATAGCTATATGAACTGACTAGGAGGCTAGAGAGATGCATCAGTGGTTAAAAGCTCTGGATGATCTTCCAGAGATGTTAGAATGTCAGAGGGTTCCGTCCATGGAACCTAACTCCAAATATTCCTTTCCTTCCTTGAGTTGGTCCTGTCAGGTCTCCTGGTCCTAGAAGCAATTAAGTGAATCAAACTCACTTGGTTACGTATTCAACAGGAAGACAGGTTTGTTTCAAATTGTAATGGGATTATAATTGCTTTGTTTATCATCCTATCTGTGGATTCCTGCACATCTTTCCATTTGGGTAAATCCTAGCACCCCATGGTGGCTCACAACCATCTGATACCCTCCTCTGGTCTGCATACGCACCCAGCACACGCATGGTACACAGACATACATGTACACAGGCAAATCACCTATACACAGAAAATAAAATGTTTTCAGATACTGACTGAATTTGTTGTGGCAGCATGTCCTGAACTGAAGAAAAATGAGCATATTATCAGTTAATTATGAATTAACAACGTTATAGGTGACACACAATTTTTAGCTCACCCCAGAAGAATCTTTAAAAATTGTTGCACTTCTTTATTAGACATTCATGCCACAGTGAACTTGTGGAGGTCATAGCCAGGCGTCAAGGCCAAGAGAGTCAGCTCTCTCTGCCAGCGAGCCTCCTAGGGGGAAAACTTGGGTTCTCAGCCTTGACAGCAAGCACCTTTTCATGCTGTGCTAGCTCACTGGCCTCACAGAATTTTGTAGTCATAATGTTTGGCCTTATGTGTAATTCTAATAAATCCCATGTGCTCTGAGACATTTCCTTTTGCCCTGAATGGCACTGGATAGCCAATCATCAAGACAATCAAATCAGCCTCCTAGGACTCTGTTTCTTCTGGGGAGGGTGGAGGGGAGGAGAGAGCAGGAGAAAGCAAGAGAACACGACTAGCTTGGGGTTAAGAATGCATTTTCAAGGCCTGGAAGGATGACTTCATTAGATTACTGCCTGTTCTTCAAGAGGACCTGGGTACAGTTTCCAGCACCCAGCAGCTTCCTTACAAGAGCTTATAGCTCTAGTCCCAGGAGTTCTGGTGCCCTCTTCTGGGATGTGTGGGTACTGCATGCACATCCAGTCAAAACACTTGTACATAATGAATCCTTAAACAAACAAACATGTTGACTTTTACACAGCTGCCTCGACGCTGTTTCCAGACTCAAACTTATTCAACTAGGTATACATCAGCTTCTTTGTCGGCATTTGTAGACCTGCATGAGTCTTGCTAGCAACACTTGCCACTTGATTACTAATTAACCGAAGGTCTTGAGAGCCACCGGCATGTGCAAAGCCCTGATGACATGGCTCAAGGTGGAGCAGATAGTAGAACACAGGCCTCATACTTTCCGTCTAGCACAGTGGCATTCTCAGCCTAAGAATTTATTGCTCAGACTGTTTGGAATGCTTCATATTTTGGGAAATCCTGAAGTAGACAAAAATCCTTTTGAAGCAACTTGTAAAGCCAAGTGCAGTGCGGCTCTGACACGAGCTCTGCGTATTGCCCTAGAGTTGGTTGATCCGTCGCATTCTTTTCAGAGACTGCAGGAAGAAGAAAAGGAAGTCAGAGGTGTATTGAGGTGTGGGGCCAGAGTAAAAGTAGCATGATGAGCAGAAGCTGGTGTGTACCCCACTTGCCTCTGTCCACCGTGCCCCATCTACTGAAAGCAGCCCGTGTGTTTGGGTCGACACCAGAAGATCTCCCACACCCAAATGTGGGCTTCCGGTGGGCCACACAGAAATTTCATGGCTTTCGTTGAGTAAAGCTGAGGGTGGCACAAGGCCAAGACCCAGTTTTGCTCTGCCTACACAAATATTGTCCACACACCGCACCCAGGCTAGGGCTGGAATATCAAAACTCCGTGTGCACAATGCCTGAAAGGGCAGGCTGCTACGGTAGGAATTTTCCATGACTTGGAAAAACAAAACAGGAGAACAGAGGTCAGAATGTGTCCCATTTCAACCCCAGAGGCTAGTTTAAAAGTGCTAAAAAGACGAGGTCTTTTTTCATATCATAAAACTTGTAGGAACAGGCACCTCACAGGTCGCACACAGTTAGCAATGTTTAAGTACCACTCGATGAAATTGGGGGGAGATAAGGCTGTAAAAAATCATAACATCCAGGACTCAGCTCGTTCGTTCTGATCGGATTCTACATTTCTCACTTTGTTCAGACTGCTTGGGGATGGAGATCGGTTGCATTGCAGAGATGATCAGCTACATAGGAGGCTGAGGCCAAACAGACTGGTCAGAAGGAAGAAGGCTCTCCCAGGAGCAAGTCCTGCTAAAAGACCAACTGTGGGGAGCCTGCTTTAATGGCAGCGTGCTAGATAGATTGTGCTGGGCAGAGTCGCTTGACTCTTTTCCTAACCCAATCATCATGATAATCCTCTAGGGGAAGGAAGGGGTCCTATAGCCACTGTGTCCTGGAGGGAAGTGAGATTTAAACTTAAGAGGAGAAAGGGCCGTCAAGTAGCAGAAATTTGATCTGGTATCCTAAAATGGCCGACTCCATAGCCATTCCCAGCATCCTCATAACTTGGGAACAAAAGATGTGCTTAATGAACTTCGGGTGTGCTGATTATTGCAGGAAAAGTACTGGTGTTGCCAGGCAGATGGCAACTGGTGGGTGATATGATAAGAGGGGAAGACAGAACAAACAGAAGCGAATGCTCTGTGCGGTTTGTCACTGAATGTCAGAGCGGAGGGAGGGCAGTGGGGGTGGGGACCGACCGTGCTGTCAGGATAGAACTCTGCAAGCATCTCGGTGCTGTTAGATGGTATGGGAACAGTGACTGCCCAAGGGTCGTGAAGTCCTTAGGGGGTGAAAGGAGCGGACTGAGAAAGCTTTTGTCTCTGTTTGTATTTCCTTGGTGAAACAGAAAATGAGATTAGAGTCCAGAGTAAAGTCACGAGGCAGGAGGATGGTGACGACTCCTGCAAGGTCAGCTGAGTCTTGGACCAGTACCCGGTTAGACATGGTTGAAAGGAAGCAGACAAAGCCAGCTTGTGTAGACCCTCCATCCTGTGTGTCCTTCTCCTTGGAGACCTAGACGGGATCTATACATTGTCACTGTTTGTCCTTGGCTTTCCCAGACATGTCTCACAGTGGACATATTTGCTCTGCTATACTGCGGTGGTGTTGACAATGCATGGACTTCCATTTTTATTTCCTGCTGGGGTTTGTCCTTACAAGGAACTGATTTTCTCTCAAGAAATGGCGCTGATCTCACTCAGCCCTCTACCATCTGGCCGTGTCAACAGAACACACGCATGGAGGTCTGCCTCTTGGGCCACACATCAGTGCAAAGCATCTGTGCTCTGCTTTCCTTGTGTCTTGGCTTTGCACATGGAGCACGGGAGTTTCCAAGTATTCCTGTAAGCTCTTTGCAATTCCCACAGAATCCCATTGGGTGTTTTCCCATACAGTGAGTGTGGTTGTTTTTGCGGGTCTGCTGTGCATTGTTTGAAAGAGAAGGAAGTGTAGTTTCTCCATTCCAGAGTTATTTTATGGATTTATTGCTTCTATTTTGTTTGGTTTGGAATATTTTGTTTGGTTTCTGGTACAGGGTATAGAACCCAAGAGTTTGACTATGTTAGGCAAATATCTACCACTGAGCTATAACTTTGGGGTGGGGGAGGGGACTTAACTAGAGCCTGAATGAGGGTTTTCATTACAAAAATATAAGCAAATAGATAATATTTTAAATGTCAGTGCAAAACATCAGACAGTAAACGAGTAAAAAATAATGTAAAATAAGAAAGTGCTGTGCTCTTAGTGGGGATGAAGATACGGACATGACTGGGTTGATCAGATGTCTCCTGCTGATTTAGCTCATGAAGAGGAAAGGTTCATTTTCTCTCATGGCTCTGGTGAGCTCAGTTCTTGACTAGCTCTGTTGCTTTAGTCCTAGATTGGGACAGTATAACAGGATAGGAGCCCATGGTGGAAAGACGCCACTCACCTGCTAGCTGTAAATGAAAAACAAACAAACAAACAAGAGACCAGAGTCTCTAAGTCTATGGTGGTGAATCCCAGTAACCTCAATCCCCCCACTAAGCCACTGTACTTAAAAGTCCCGCCACCTCCATATTGTTTCGGAGGTATTTATACACTGGCCCTTGGGGCACAGTGAAGATCCGACACACTCTGACAATGGTCTTCATAGATGAAGTAATCTGGGGATGTGTCTTAAAGAACAGGAAACTTAAAATAAACTAAGAGAAAAAATCAAACTGGGGAGGCAGAAGCATGGAGAAAAAAATTAACTAGTGCCTGTGTAAAGTGGTAGAGTTTTCATAAGAGAAACATAAGAAAATAAGTTTAATAGCACACGGAGTCTTAGAGTAAAGCCATGTTTAAACCAGCCTATAATAGCCCTGTTAACAGTTTCAGAGAGTCAAGATATAAAATGATTTCTTGATTATTCTCTGTTTATAAAGCAGAACTAGGTTAAAGAATCAGTTTTAAAATGTATCGTACCGGGGCTGGAGAGATGGCTCAGCGGTTAAGAGCACTGACTGCTCTTCCAGAGGTCCCAAGTTCAAATTCCAGCACCCACATGGTGGATCTGATACCCTCTTCTGGTGTGTCTGAAGACAGCTACAGTGTACTCATATACATTAAATAAAATGTATCGTACCTCTGAACTGGAGAGATGGCTTAGAAGTTAAGGGCAGAGCATTGCTGCTCTTCCAGAGGATCAATTTGGCCCCCAGAATTTACACTGGGTGGCTCACTGCAGCCTGTAACAGCAATTTAAGGGGAGATAATATCATTTTCTAGCCTCTGCAGGCAACCACACACACACACACACACACACACACACACACANAGAGAGAGAGAGAGAGAGAGAGAGAGAGAGAGAGAGAGAGAGAGAGAGAGAGCATTCACACAGACATACACATAGAGAATAAAGTCTTCACATTTATTCCAAGTGTTATGAACTGAGTGACTGCATCCTCTTAAAATTCACAGCTTGAAATTCCAGCCATTGGTGAGACAATGCTGCGGTGTCCAGGTCTGCAGATTAGGGCTCCTAGAAGAGAAGTATCAGAGTTTGGTTCACCTCTTAGTACTCAGCCCCACCCTCCCGAGGATGAGGCCATGGGAGCACAAGCTCCTCCTACAGAGCAGGCCTAGCAACAGAATGGGACCTTCTTCCTCCCTGCTTGGATCCTGAGCTTCTGGCCTGCAGAGCTCTGGGAAATGAATGTCTGCCCTGCATGTCACCCAGAGTGTCATCTGTTAAAGTCCTTCCTGCAGGTTTAAAAAGCTCTGGCATACCTTATCGCCTGTTACAGAGACATTTATAGGAATGTATAGGCGCTTGGGAGTTGAAGTTACGGGCCATGTAACTAACTTTAAATGTGGGTGTGCATGTTTGTAAAACTACATATATAAAGTACACCTCAAAACACCCAGAATATATTAATCATCCAGTTGATGTTACATGCTTTATCAGTTTTTCAACATTTATTTAGTAGGAAACTGCTTTGCTTTTTTTTTAAAAGCAAATTTAACTCTATAAAGAATCATTACTAAGAGGAGAAAAATGACAGACCGAACTTTGTAATGTAAGGTAGAGAATGATCGATGACCAATAAAAAGAGATAAAAATGCAGAAGGTATGGTGAGTGGTAAGGAGGAAAACGGACTTGTGTTGTGTTCACAATCGGAACAGCTTTAAAGCTGGGTACAGTGCTTCATGCCTTTAATCTAAACACTTACATCAAATGCAAGCATATTTCTCTGAATTCAAAGCCAGCCAGGTCTACATGGCAAGTTCCAGAACAGCCAGGGCTACATAGAGAGACGTCCTATAAAATCAGAACAAACCACTTAGAATAGCTTGGGAACTGGGAGGTTATTTAAAAACAAATATATACCAGGAAGGCATCAAGGAACTACAGTTTTCTAGTCGCATTTGAAGGCTCTGTATTTACCAGGACTTCAGTCAGTGTTGACCTGGATGAAGTTTCCCACTGGGGCCTCCACAGGCTCTTACACAACCACCCAAGCACCTCTCCTCCCAACGTAGCTTGGGAAGAGGCTTCAGATCTGTGTTGTGAGAAGTCTTTGGTGTGAAGGAGCTATCTGAGAGACTGCCAAACATGTCTGAAGGTTTGAGGCTTGCATATGAAGAACCTGTCTACAGGTGGGGCCAAGAGCTCATCTCTGAACTGCTCCGAGGGCATCAGTGATCAATAGGCAGTGTTTGTTCTATGGAGTCAAACACTGTGTCTATGCCCATCATTTAGTTGGTTTTCTGATGTTCAAGTGTGTTAGTGAGACTAGGGTTCTAGAACTTTCAGTGGTGTTATAGAATTGTCCTTTACATTTTGTATTCTATTTTTGCTTCCTACATTTTGATGGTCTGGTTTTAGAGGGGTAACTATCTCCTTGCTTCCTTGAGCCCTCTGTGAATTTGCAGCAGAATTCTTTGTCTCCTTAACTATCTTAGGGCAGGTACTAGAACCGGGTTACAGTTTTTACAAACCTATCTTCGTCTTTCGCTTCTGCTTCTCATATCTGTGTACATATTGCTGAGCTGCTGTAGACAACATATGGATTGAGTAGCTTTATCTTTCCACATTAGCAATGACTGCGGTTGAAAAAGGACCACACTCGTTTACTGTTCATTCTCTACTGTGTGTAGATGTCCTTGTTTCTTGTTTCCTGTTTACTGCATTTAATTCATTTGGGGGAATGAGATGTCTTAAGTCCTTCCTCATCTTCTCTTGTGCATATCCTTTAGATATTTCCTTATGGTTACCATGAACATTCCATCCAGCATCCTAAAGTAATAACATTTAAATTTTCCTAGCGTCACTTCTACTATGTATGAAAACTCTAAAATTTCTTTTTGTACTGCTGAATTGAACCCAGGAGCTGGGAGGAATAGATGTGTATGGTGACTTTTTTGTTATGAAAGGAAAGCATACTTACATGTGTGCACACTTGCATGCATACACACACACACACACACACGTAGGAAGTTGTAGAGCATCTATCCTGATGTGTTGTAGACAGTCAGTTTTTCCGGCTCAAAACCTAAACTTGAGGCTAAACACAGATACTGACAGGAAAAATTGGGTCTCAATAAAACTTAGACAAGAACTAGAAGAAGTTACCTAAATCTGAAGTCTAGAAATTTACTTACTCCATAATGCTTCTCCCCTTCTATTGCCTGGAGGCGTGATCTGTCCCTGTGACCAAAGAATCAGACTGTAGGAAGAACTGAAAAGCTTGGAAGAAACTGAATCCAGCCTGCCTGAAATCCCAGGCAAAGGAAAGTAGATAAACACCCTACAGGGACAAATCCAGGGAAAGGATAGTGATGCTAGGACTGGGACTACACAGCATCCCAGTGCCTCCACCTCTGTCCTGTGGTGACGAGATCTGCCCAGAGCCCAGACAGGATGCATGCGGATTGTGAAGTGTAGTTCAGTGTGTCTGATCAGAGTTGCGGGGCCTGTGGAGGTAGCAGCAGAAGTGTGGAGAGTCCCTTCCAGTGCCGTTGTGGCAGAGAACACATATGAATATCCTAAGAAGATCATGACAGAGCTTGGAGTTATATCCCAATGAAAACATTGGGAGCAGATTCCTCAATGTAAAGAGAAGCATGCAGGCTGAGAACACAGTACCCAGCACCCAGATCTAGCACACAGTACCCAGGACACAGACCTAGAACACAGTACCCAGCACACAGTCACAGAATATAGCACCAAACACACAGCCCTGGAACACTGAACCAAACATGTAGATATGGAACATAGTACCAAACATGAAGACCTAGAATACAGTACCAAACACAGAAGAATACAACGTCCTTTGCTTTGTTTCATTACTTGGGTTTAAATGCTTTTTAAATCTTGAATTTTATTTTTCGATTTATTTCTAATAATATGTGTCTTTTGAAATACAAGAAAGTTATATTCCATTAGGATCTACACTTTTTACTTTAAAAATTTCAGTTGATTATGTTAAAACACTTCATCTCAGATAGGGCTCTCATGTCTGTCTTTCTCTATTCAAGCACAATATTCAATATTTTCAATACTGTCTCTCATACCTCTAACCCATACAATTTCCAATTGATTTATACTCGGTCTTCTCTTACCACCATAATTTCTCATCTTAAATATTGATATCACTAGCTCCCCAAATGAACAAATAGGCAAAGCATAAACATATTCTCCCAACCAGGACCCCAGGACCTGTGTCTGTAAGCCTTAGAAGCTCTTGTGTCTCTCTTTTCTCAAACGTAATAGGCAGCCGATATGGGGACTTCTGGCAAATCATTAGAGTTGTCACTGCCATGGACTCCCTTCCCCATCACAAACCAAAGTGAGGACAACCAACTAGGAGGACTCCTACGAGGAATCTAACAATGGGCAGACACAGTGGATGAAAGGGGGCACTGTACTCCAGCAGGTACACAACACACAAGTACACTGAGAAAATATCAGACAGCATTTCACTATCCCACAAGCTGACAACCTCTCAGTACTGTGAAACAAAAATGGGATAGTTGGAATGCCAGAAAATGCCCTCAGTCTTACTTTAAAATGACCAACGATTAAATAAAAAGCAGAAACAAAGAATCAATAACTTGTAGGAAAGTTCTACTAAGGCAATTAGGAAATGGAAAAAACAGCTAAATGGAAATTCTGGAAATAAAAGAATTAATGAATGGGGGAAACCAGGAAGAAATGTTATCAGCGGACTGAACCAAGTTCAAGAGCTAGTCTTGGGGATGGCAGACGAGGATGGTAAAATAAGAGACAAAAACACATGGAAGGAAAGAAAGTCTAGTGAACATTATACAAACCTCCAACAAGTCTGGGCCAGATTAAAAAGAACAAACTTAAAATTCCAAGGAATTGGAGGGGATGATGAAATAAAACACTTTAAACTGCCTACTCAATGAAATTATGGTTGAGAATTTTGCAAACCCAGGGTGAGAAACAGACATTCAAATAACAGGAAGCATTTAGAACTCCAAATAATGATGACCAGAGGAGAACCTTTCTACAATATTTCATAGTCAAGGTACTGAGCAGCCAAATAAGTCACCCAACCAGGAAAACAAACACAACAAAACAAAACAAAAAACAAATAAAAAAAAACACTCAAAGCTGTTGGGAAAATGCTGACTTAAACACAAGGGCAGCAACTTCATAGTATCAAGTGTAGAGGGACAGAGTAACTAAATTAAAGGTGTGTTAAGAAGTCATTGTGGGAAATGAAATGTAAATAAAGAATATATCCAATAAAAAAATTTGAAATCCAAAAAAACAAAACAAAACAAAACAAAAAAGTCATTGTGGTGATTTGAAGGAAAATGGTCCCCATAGCTAGGTTCATATATTTGAATACTTGGTCACCATTTGGTGAAAATGTTTGGGAAGGATTAGGAGGTGTGGTCTTGCTGGGGAAAATACATATGTGTCCTTGGGAGTGAGCTTTGAAGTTTCCCATGCCATTCCCTATCAGCTTTCTTTGCTTTGTGTTTGCAGATGAAGATGTGAACTCTCAGCTACTGCTCCAGTGCAATGCCTGCCTGCTTCCCACCTGCCACTCCCCTCTAGGATGGTCGTGAAGTCTAATCATTTGAAACCACAAGCTCCAGATAAACTCTTTCTTCTATAAGTTGTTTTGATCATGATGTCTTATCGCAGCAGTACAAAGGTAGGTAAGATAATCATATACAGCTGGGCATGATGGTGCACACTTTTAATCCCAACTTGGAAGGCAGAAGCAGGCAGATCTCTATGAGTTCTAGGTGAGCTAAGGCTACGTAGTGAGAACCTGTCTCAAAACAGGCAAACAAAAAGTTAATGTAGATCCTACAATGAATACGTGTATATGTGTATATATAAAATATTAGATAGATTTTACATATATTAGAAATTATCTGTGAATGTAGTATAATATATAGAAAGGAAGACAAGAAAAGATAATATTTGGATAAAGAGAAAGGACAGCATATAGATATAGGTCACATGGGTCCTGAAAGAGAGGATATAAAGATAATTGTTTTAATAGTTTTAATTATGTCATGGATTTTTGTTTGTGTGTCTGTGCAAAAATTTATTAAAAGTTAATTGATAGTGAAAGTGTAAAATTTAGTGTAAACCACACAGCTTCAAAAAGGATGTTTTAACTATGTAGAAGATCATTCAGATGTACACACTTGAGGTGTGGGAAAGTGCTTATTTTAATTGCTATGTTACTATAGCTGTATGCATTTTTTTTAAAAAAAATTCTTTATAACAAAGTGATTTTTATTTGAAGAATAAAGTAGAGAAAGAAGACAAAAGTATTGCTTAAAAGTCATATGAACCCTATTCTTTCGTAAACTAAAGAGTTTGAATGAAGGTATTTCGAGTGGGTGAATAATCTAATCCTAGAAGCCATCAGTTTAAAAATCAAGAGCATGTTAGGCATGGGTTACGACCTTATGAACAGTTGATCAGGGAAGCCTCAGAGGTCCCCTACATCATCTACTGCCTTTGCTCTTGGTTATCTAGAATAATTAGGTGGTAGACCCTATTGCTGAAGATGCCACATACTTTGTTGCAAGAAATAGAAAAGTCAAACTGGAACTGAGTTAGAACTTTCCTCCCTATGGACTCATGGTGCAGGAAGGTGCTTTGCAGGTAGGTGATCATGGAAAAAGTATAATAACTATGATCTGTGCAAACTATAACACCAACCTTCCAGGCAATCTATGCCTACTGGTGCAATAGTGGTAGTACTGTTGTGGAGATGACCAACGACTTTTAGCCTGAGTGTGATGTCTTCTTGATGAGAAGGAACTCATGCTTAGTGCTTTAAGCCTGTTCAAAATGCTATGGCTAATGATGTCATAAAAGCCAGGGAAGACTAACTACTATATATTGCTAAATATATATGGTGTCAAGCTACCTTATAAATGGTTATGTTTACGCTCATTGGTTACTTCTAATATTGGCCTTAGTCAGTGTCAAGATTATCTGTGCGGTGGGTCTTAATGCAGACTCATAACTATTCACAGTTTAGAGAACAAGAGACTGTTGAGTGCTTGGTCTCCTCTGAGATTCAGGGAACATCATAGGGTACTCAGAGGATATGTAGGAATACTATGAAACCCTGTCTTCTGGATGGGGCATAGCTATTTCCCTCTAGAACTCATAGTAGCTGAGGTTACCTATGCAAGATGTGGCCTTGATTATGGCCAGAGGAGGAGTTCATGAGATGCCTCCTACCCCTCCCTAAGAAGCTCTTGGCAGTTAATTATTGCTAAAGACTGGAAGTCAACATCTCATAAGGAGGAAACCCATACTTAACACTATGGTCTTGATTTTCAAGATGGATTCTGGGATCAGTAATATCCACCCATGTGGGGTACCTTCATTTAAACTCTTTTTTCTTTAGTTATATGTTTTAATTGGCTTACAAAAGAGGGGGTTTCATACGACTTTCAAACAACCCCTTATCTCCTTCCTTCACTTTATTTTTAAATAAAGATCACTTTATAGTAAAGAACTTTCAAATCAAAGTTATGTAACAATTGTGTAGCCATTGGTAAGTCGCCCATGCTCCAGTAAACAATCCCCAACTTCTGTTTGTGCAAAAAAAAAAAAAATCTAATTAAATTCAATGAGCCACAAGAAAAACAAAACAAAATATCAGATATGACAGGAGGTAGCCTCAGGGGAAAGGAAAAGGAGTTTAACAGGAGTGGGAGAAAGATAAGGGAGGGTGAAAATGTCCAAAACACATTACATGCCTGTAGGAAATTGTCAGAGTGGCAAACTTTAAAAAAAAAATAGAAGAAAACCACAAATACAATATCAAAGTATCTATTGTCTATGAGAAACCCATGTACCTAGGAAAACTATCCAAAAATAATTGAGAGTCAAAGCCTAGAAATCAAACCACTGAACAACAGAGAATGCAAATTTGCTCTGAGATATGGTGTGGGCTTCAATGAAACACTTGTCAGAGGGGAATAGTGGGCACTACTTATTATTGACGGTAATAATTAAATAAGTTTAAATATATATTGCATATTATGACAACCAGTTTCACAAAAACTGACAGACATGTAGACCATGAAGGTCCTGTCACAGTACTCATGGGACTTTTCAATAACCCACTATGGTATTTGGTTTATCTTCCAAACCAAAACTCAGCCAAGAAACTTCAGGGTTATGTCAGCACATAGATCAGCTGGTACTTAACAGCTATCTACAAAACAATTCCATCCAATAGGGGTATTCGTTCTTCTGAGAAATGCATGGAACCATCCTTAAAATTGTATCATCGGCTACAAAATAAGCCTTAACGGATGCGAAACAAATTGAAACGATTTCCTGCATCTTAATAGAGCATCGTGGAGTAAATCTAGAAGTCAATCCCAAGAGTAATCCCAGGATGTAAAGACAAGCTTGGCGTTTCAACAACACATTCTTGGATGAACAGTGAGTCATGGAAGAAACCAGGGATAAAATATTAAGATTCCTAAATGAGAATTTTACCACTGGAGAAATTGAGAGCTCGCCAGAACATCTGAGATGAAACCATGGCAACCCTGAGAGGAAAAAGTACAGCATATAGGGAAAAACTAAGAAGATTTCTTTAAAAATCTGGAAGGCGGGGCTGGAGAGATGGCTCAGTGGTTAGATCACTGACCGATCTTCCAAAGGTCCTGAGTTCAATTCCCGGTAGCCACATAGTGGCTCACAACTATCTATAATGGGATCTGATGCCCTCTTCTGGTGTGTCTGAAGACAGTGGCAGTGTGTGTGAGTACACTGTCACTGTCTCTATAAAAATTATATATATATATTTAATCTGGAAAGAGGCAAAAGGGCACTCTCCTTTGGCTGATATCTAGTATAGTGTTGAAGGTCTCGGAGTGGTCAGGACCAGAAAAAGATATAAAGAGATAAAAAAGGAAACAAAGAAGTTAAACCTTCCCTATCTGTAGACTTCATGATTCTATACTTCAAGACCTCATGGACTCAAAAAAAAAAACTTTTAATAAGGTTTCAGGACATGGAATCAAGCTACAAAAATCCAGACACATTATATACTCTAACCATGAAAAGATTACAAAAGAAATTAGGAAATACATTGCCATCCATAACAGCTTACTAAACATATCTAGGAATAAACCTAGCATAGGATTTGAAAGATCTCTAGAATGAAAATTGTACACATGGAGAAAAGGTGGTGAAGAAACTCTAGATGACAGAAAGCCCTTCTGTACTCCTAAATCAGCAGAAGTGACACTGCAAAGGTCACTTCACCTCCAAAGGGCATCTCTGAAAACAGTGTAGTCCCCATGCTGTCCCGAGATCGCACTGGTGCTGCTCCCTGTTTTGTGTAGAAGATATTACCTCACAGCAGACGGTTTGCCCTCCAGCTCTCACAAGCTCTGCAACTCCCCCCAGTCCCCATCAGCGATGTCCCCAAACCTTAGATTGTACGCATTGCATTGTAGATGTATCCAACCTGATTGATAATCCTATGGTTGTTTTCTGCTTCTCGAGCTGTTGTAGATTTCTGTAATAATCGCCATGTGTTGCAAAGAGAAGGTTCTTTGATAAGGAATGGGAGCTACACTTATCTGTGGATTTAAGGGTATTAAGAACACAAAGATTATGCTGGATTAGGAAAGTAGAACTGGTCGTTTCTACTCTTGGATTCCTGACTTCACCAGCCACAGGAAGTTGACTAGGTTTACAATACCAGGTCATTTCTTTCCTGTTGAGCAGGCCAGAAGTCCAATTAGATAGTTGTTACTTTCCTCCAGCATATAAGTTCCACTATTGGACCCTTAGGGTTATCTTGTTATACCTAGGGCTATATTTGTTATACTTTGACAGCTTTACAGCCCAATTTCAAGAATGTAACTTTTCTCAGACATCTACTAAATGAAAGTAAGAATTCCACCATCATCTACCAGGCTCAGGGCTCTGTAATAGTTATTCCTAGTACATTCATTCATATTCTCATTCTCATTCTCATTCTCA
>BDUI01000086.1:469294-480196 GCA_002335545.1 Apodemus speciosus | reverse complement strand
AGGGCTTCTACACTGAGCTACATTCCCCAGTGCAGCACACAAAATTTGGACCTTGAAAAAGAGCAGCTTATTTCTAAGACTCAAGGAGAGACTTCTAGTATGTTCTAAGAGTGTTCTCTTTGAAACTCTTCTGAGGGCTGACAAGATGGCCCAGTAGGAAAAGATACTGGCCACCAAGCCTGATAATGGCCTGAGTTCAATCCCTGACTGCAAGGGTTTTAGAAATCACTAGCTTCTATTCTACMACCTTCTGTTCCTCCCTCCCTTCCTTCCTTCTTCCCTCTCTCTCTTTTCTCCTTCCTTCTTTCCTTCCTCTATCCTTTGAAGGAGCTGGCCATTACTTAACCTACTATAAAATTCTCCCCTCCATCAGTTTCAGAACCTGTGCTCAGCTCCCAGCTCCCTGACCGCCATTCTGTATACAGTGTTAGGGACTCTTACCTAGGCTTGCTCCGAAATACAGGGGAGCCCTTTATAGATAGGTCTCCATTCCAAGCTTGCTTCTGTTCTCCCCCTGGAATTTGAGACCATAAATACTGTTTCACATTACTCTTGCCACCTGTACTTGTGCCTAGAACCACTAAGAGTGTAACTCACAGTTGTTGACTTTGAATCATAAGATTTCTTATGCATTTAGAGAATTATGAAGAAAAGAACACAGTTGAGAATTCTATTATAGACAATGTAGTAGGAAGCCAACTAGAAATGAAGAAAATTGTGAAAAACATCAGACAACCATCCATTTGGAAGGGGCCCAATTGATGAAGTCAAATCCTTTTGTTTTTTTCCCCAACAAGACAGCTGCTTAGGGGTATAAGACCAAACTGGTCAAGAACTATCAAAGGACAAATCAAAAAGGAGCTAAGCCTGGGAAGGATTGGTTCAATTGTTCAGGAAGAAAAAGCTACTTGAGACACTGCAGAAGTCAATCTGGAGGCCTCTCCTGATCTAAAAGTAGATCCACCAAGTGACTCATCTGTGCCTCTCCCAGGCATTTGCTGGAAGGACTCCCAAGTCAGCAAAGTGCAGAGACGCTTCCACATCAATGTTTAATGCAGCGCCATTCACAAGAGCTGAATTGTGCAACCGGCTCATGTATTCAACAATAGCAGAGTAGATGAGAAAAGCTCACATGCACAATGGGATTTTCTTCAACCGTTAGAGAGAATGAAGTTTTGTTATGATCATGGCCCAGGAACATGGATTTAGCTTGCCCAAATTCCATATTTCAACACAGTTCCTGTTGCATGAAGTTTGTCTAATAACAGAGCAAAGAAAGTCATAAATCAAACCCTTCGAGAATACATGGATAAGCAAATCAGATTACAGCAAGGCAGAGAAATCTGTGCATAGGCCTTGGATGTTATGTCCAAACCCTCATAACTGTGAGCTATAAGATGAAAACAATTTATATGCTTCCAACATATGATGGCATGAAGTAACATTCTTATTCCAAAAGAGAAGAATCATGTATTGCTACGCATCTGATCAAACCAAAACCAAAGCCAGATGTTGAATTCTGTTCTTCCTATGCCCAATACCTGGGCCTATTATGTAATCTTGATTCCAAAGGGTTGGGATAGCCACACCTCCCACTGCCACCTAAGCACACAGCTCTTCTCTTGGGCATGGGCTCCACTTTCCACATGCAGCTCTCCTTGACAGAAATCATATGGTCCTGGTGTCTCTAATGTCCTGGACGCATTAGACCCTTGACCAATGTCCTCTCAGGATGTCTTTATAGGAATCCCAACCAGGAACCACTGTCCCTGGCCTCAGCTGTGTTCCATGACCCCCTCAATCTTGCGTCTTTAGCATCACACAACCAGCACCACATGGATGATGCTTACCTTGCCATTTTCAAGATGTAGCCTAGCCCCCAGAACCATCATTATATTAGCCCCTTTGTGCTGACACTGAGGCCTCAAGGAAGCACTGGATTCACTTCAGTAGCACTTAGGTCTCTGACAATCGTGACTGTTGCTTCAGTCCCAACTTCACCCAGCACACAGCGCTTCTTGGTAAACTCTTCACATGAGTAGCCTCCCCCCCAACATAGAGAATTTGTTCAGCTCTGCAAGCCAAAGCTCAACTGTTCATTGTCCCTCTGGATTTTTACCCTCTAAGCTCCCACTTAAATATCCCATCAAGCTCTGCTTCCAGCATCCACTGGCTTTCCCAACCCAACATACCAACTGCTTCCACATTCTAATAAAATAATCCCAGTAAGCTTAAATCCCACAGTTGGATTTACTAAATCACAGCTAGAGTCCCAGTTTCAGTATTATTCAGGCTTCTCTAGTGGAACACAAATGATTGAATATTTATATCTTAAAAGAGGACTTCTTAGACCGGCCTATACAATATGGTTGGAGTGGTCTAACAATAGTTATCTCATAACTGAGAAGCCAAGAACGCATTGTCGTTCAGTATATGGGGTCATGTCTCTCAGGGATCCCAATTCAACCCAGAAAGCCTGAAAGGTTCCTGGAGAGCTGCTGATCTTCAGTCCATCTGTATGGGAAGGCTGAAGAAGATTCCAGTATCAGTGACAGATTCTTCAGGGTCCTCAGCACACATTGGAAGCCCAAAGAAGCTGGTTCTAATATCAGAGGCAGAAACAGAGGGGTGGCACTTGCCACAGACATGCCCGGAGGACATCCCCATGCAGGTGAGCCTAGGTTGTTGGGTTGTTAATTGAAGTGGTCCACTTCTCTACTTCTCAGGGAATAGGACATTTGCCTTTTGAGGTCAGCCCAACTGTGCCCCCATTTTTCTATTAACTCTAAATTTTTTCATGGCAGAAGAGGGATGCCATCTCAGCCAGCATCCCACTCTCCTTGCTCTGTGGTTCAATATATATATATATATATATATATATATATATATATTTTTTTTTACTTTGTAGCTTTTGGAAGTTTTGTTTTCAGACTAGATAAAAACATAACTGACTCTCAGTGTTTAGCATGTCAGCAAGATGCCTGTCTCTAGTCAGCAGGATGGTTGCCTTGTGCTGTTTGGGTTTCTAACCAGTCTGGCTGACAGCAAGCCATGCTGTTCGGCAGCGTGAGCAAGGATTTAGATTAACCCTCATCTTTAGTCGGATTCTGCCCTGTGGTGGTAAAACCTTCCATCTGTGTTGGCTGTTGGTTCAACTGGACTAGGGAAGAACTGAAAATTATTCATCTGCTGCTCGTGTGCCATCTAGCTTCCATGGATCTCGAAAAAGAGATCTTAATGATGGCTCTGGAGACTTACCTCCCAGTGGTCCTCTACATCGAAGCAGTGAAGCTCACATAGCCTTGGTTACACATTCCCCAAAGAAAAGAGGAATGACATCAGTTTAGTCATTGAGTATACTGCTGCTTTAAAATCAGAAACCGGTAGAAATAAATGGGTGTGGTGTGGTGTGGTGTGGTGTGGTGTGGTGTGTGTGTGTGTGTGTCTATGCATGTGCATTTAATCTATGCATCTGTAGGTGTATTTGTGCCTATTTGTGTACACTTGGGAGGTGAAACAACAGAGGTAAGCAGAAGCCACCTAAGTAATTCCTGCTATTTCTGGGTGCCATCCGTTATCCACAATGCTTTATGAATGGGCCAATGATGATGCCAGCCTCTGAGGATCATTCTGAGAGATCCTAAAGAGCCTGCCCAGGATTAACTTGGCATCCTCACACAACGGAGAGGAGCAAGGAGCTTTGGGCAATGACCAGAGCAGAGACACTTCAGTTCCAGGGAAAGGGCATCTGCTAGAGGCTGCTTTATCTTGGAGATGTGCTGTCTTGGCCTCAGAGATGTTAATTACAGACAGAAAATGGCCAGAACACTGAAACAGCATGATGTATTAGGAAGACCATATGGTTTGGAATTAAGCTGTCCTGAAGACAGTTCCAGCTTCTGAAACCAGCTAGACATCCCTTTTGAATCGAATTCTGTTGTTAGGAACATGGGACTCACTACATCTTGCATGGAATTTATAAGGATTAGAGATAATATATGCCAAATGCTGGGCACATGATAAACATTTTCCAAATGTTATCCATTTGGATCAAGGAGATATGGGTAAGGGACAAAAACTCCAACCCAATGTGCAGCACAGAGACACTAAGATTTTGCCAAATCCTACACACGCGGAGACATTTCCTGACCCTTATGTGATTCCGCAGGGAGATTTGTGATACAGCACTATGTGGGAAGTATTGTAGTTTGTTTGTTATCAAAGGTAGCCAGCACAGCAGGGAATCCAGATCCTTCCTTTGCATACAGGAATTTGACAATTATGTCAAATTGTAAAGTCACACTCCCACCGATGGGGTGAAAATGGAGTCACCACCTACACCAAGGATAAAAGGCAGGCTCTATGTTTGCCAAGCTGTCTCCACACACCCTTTTGCAGAAATGATTTCCTGTGGAGCTGCTTTCACTTCCTGTGCTTCTTTGACAACACTGAGATTATCCGATGTTTCTAACACTTGTAAGTTCCTAAGGGGCCACGGTGACTATGGAAAGATCATATAATGCATACCTCTGTCCTTCCATTTTCGTGCTTCATGGAATGATGACTCTTAAGAGAGGTTCCTTTAGGATGCGGACTGAGTTAGAAATGTAAAACAAGAGACGTCAGTTTATGTTTGCACATAACTTTATAAATGATAAGTGTCAATTTCCTGGGTCAAAAAGCAAGAGACTTAAGAATGCTATGGGAAAAGTCCTCCTTTTCACCGTGTTTCTTGGATGCCTACACTAGCGCCATACCTAGCAAGGTTATAAAAGAAAGATGGCAGTGCATGGAGATTCACATGAGCTGAAACATCAGAAGTCACCTCAGCCAACTTCCTACTTTTATACCTAAAAACAGTAATCAGTAGGAAGGGAAAACTCTTGGCCAGATGTCAGAGTAAGAGTGTACATAAGTGTAGCATCTACTTTTGAATCTAATCTCTGTCTACCCCAGGACAAAGCTGGCACACACAAATGGGCCCATTGGAAGTAGGTCTAAAGCCAACAAGCAATAGTGTTTTTACTCAGTCTCCATGAATATGCTAATTATTTAGCAAACATGAACATATAAGAGCTGCACTCAATTTCATGGCAAAGATGGGCAGAGTAGGGAAAGCAGCCTCTATAAATTCAGATCATTGTAGTGAACTTTGTGGAGGGGAAAGGATTTATGCTAAGTGTTGAATAAATGTTGGCTGACTGTTTCCGTGGAGATTCAGACATAAATCATCGTGTTCTCATTCCCAGAAGCTCTGTTCCCATGTGTAGCATCTCATACCATTAACCTACAGAAGGAGTAGAAGGATCATAGAATATAGTTTTGTTGGTTTGTCTCCTTAAGAGACTAATGACCTTGAGCAAGTGATAGAGTGCTCTGAGCCTTGGTATCATTATAAGTGTGAGACACTAACATCTTCCTCACTGGGCTGGAGAGAGAATAAAGGGGTTTAATGTGAACAAAGAAGCCCAATAAATGTTTAGAAGTCTATACAAATGTTAATTGCTGCCACTGTCTTCTCCCTTGAGACTGTACTTGGCCTTCCCGATAAGGCTTTCAAGAGAAAGGTGAAGCTCACCCTCAGCTGTCAAGAAAAACTTCTCCTTCAGGTAAAACACAGGAATTATGATATGAAGTAAAGAATAGGAGCAGGTAACTTTCAAAGGTGACAGGCTTTGAACTGCTCCCATTCTTCCTGGGTTTCCCTCTGTTATCCCATAGTTCATTTAACCTTTTCTTTACATACATCTTCTCCGTGCTAACTTTCTCTCTGCTCTCCTTGTAACCCTGTCTCAAGGGGAAAATCTGTAATAGATGTGCAGGCTGGCTTACATCCTCAGCAGAAACCTCAACCTGGCTATTAAGAAACTCTTCTAGGCTGGGCATAGTGGCACATGCCTTTAATTCTACCACTTGGGAGGCAGAGGAAGATGGATTTCTGTGAATTTGAGGCCAGCCTGATGTACAGAGTGAGTCCAGGACATATGGGGCTCTGTTACATTGAGAAATCCCATCTCAAAAAAACAAAACACAAAACAGAAACAAAAAAGAAAGGAAGGAAGGAAGGTCCTCTAAGAAAAAATATGTTACGATGTCCACATTATAGCTGAGCATCTTCTAGCACTAAGAGGGCTAATATCAGCTGTTCTCAACCTGGGGGTCATGACCCCTTTTGAGGCTGCATGCAAATTATAATGCATAATGGATATTTATATTATGATTGATAACAGAAGCAAAATTACAGTTAGGAAGCAGCAATGGGATACTTCATGGTCAGTGTTCACCACAACATGAGGAATTATGTTAAAGGGTTGCAACATTAGCAAAGCTGAGACCCTCTGATCTATATTACCATTCCCCTCCTTCAGCCACACATACACACACCAACAGATCTCAAGAACTATTACATAAACTGGGGCAGAAGTAATGCTCAAGCCTTCTGAAGGTGGGTATGGATGTGAGGTGCAGACTGTGGGGACTGACACAGCCATTTATTGCACTCTTAAACGCATGGAAGCTGTGGTTACCTGCATGGGGTTGGGCTCCCCAACATTCTGCTATGGAGTTCCCACCTCTCCTTGGCGACTTATCCACAGTTAATGATCACTGTGGGGAGAGAGACATTTTTCTCTATGGTGTCACCACTCATACCCATCTGCTTGCAAATGACCCTATCCTTACTCCTTTTCTGTTGTGATAACAAAGCACCACAACAAAAAGGTTGTGGAAAGGTGGTTTGGGGGGGGGAGGGTTTTGCATTGGCTCATAATCCCAGGTTACTGTTATTGAAGTTGTTACTGTAAGCATCTGACAGCACTGAAAACCTGGGCTCAGCTACTCGCCCATCTGCACTATGCCAAGTAAATGGATAAGGAGCAGTGAAAAGCAGAGGAAGGACTCTCATTTAATGGGGCCACACTAGAAAGGAGAACAAAGTGGTCCAAAAATAGATCTCTTCTCCCTACTCCATCTTCAGGACACCAACATGAAGTTTATGTTGAAAAATTGGTCAGGGGGTTCTTAGTTGGGGTTTTACTGCTGTAAACAGATGCCATGACCAAGGCAACCCTTATAAAGGTCAACATTTAATTAGAGCTGGCTTACAGGTTCAGAGGTTCGGTTCATTATCATCAAGGCAGGCATGGTGCAGGAGGAGCTGAGAGTTCTACATCTTCATCTGAAGGCTGCTAAGGGAAGACTGTCTTGCAGGAAGCTTAGACAAGGGTCTTAAAGCCCACACCCACAGTGACACACTTTCTCCAACACAACTATGCCTCCAAATAGTGTCAATCCCTGGGTCAAGCATATACACACCACCACAGGAAGTATGTATAACTAAGCAGTCCACTTAAGGGTATAGTCCTGCCCATCACTGACCTTTCTCTATTTTGGCTCCAGTCTCTTGATCTGACAAGTTGTGAGAACAGTTTGTCATCTTTGCTGGATATGACAAGTTTCACTGACTGGACAAGAATTCAGTGTATTCCTTCTATTGACATGAGATCCCTGAAAAAACCAGTTCTCTGGGGTTCATTGTTTCCATAGGCTAAAAGACAAAGAGGGACTGGTTTCTCTAGAATATTGTCTGTTCCCTCCAGGACAGTTGCAACTATGTTCACCTTCCAAGCACTTCCAATTCCTGCTGGAATTGAGGCTTCTTCATACTCAGGGCAACTGATCTGGTCTTCTGTACAGTTCCCTGACATGTATAGGTAGAAGTAGAGGTAGAGTTTTGATATATTCCCTAATTGAGATATATACATACAAATATATACACATACATATGTACATACATATATCAAGAAATATATATATGTATAATATACATACTATATAACGATCTTGGAGCCTCTGAAACATACTTAAAAGATAGAATGAACATTATATTTTGACTTAAAGAAGGGGAATAAAACCTCATCATCCCAGATGCAAGCTCAGCAGTTGACATTAAAAAATAATCCCTTTATGAACAGCATGGTGCAGTGGAATTTCAGGGCCTTGTGAACATTTGTGTTGACTCTTTACTTATAAATATGTATATTTATAATCTATAAAATATATATTATAAATAAACATGATATGTAATAACCATCATAATCTCTGATTAGATTACTGGGCTAAGTATAGAAAAGACTGTACCTGGGTCCTGCCCCACACAGTCGGAAGAGTAGGAAATGTCACTTTCCTATGATAAGGAATGCATAATCTTAACAGTAAGACCAGGCAAATATGAATGGACACAAACTATAATAACTAAATAGGCTGGTAGAATGTCTGTAATTCCTGCCTTTGGGAGATTGTGAAAGGAAAATCATGAGTTTGAAATCACATTGAGTTATAAAGTGGGAGTCTGTCAAAAGAAAAAAACAGAATTAAGAATTGGCATATTGCTTGATTATGAAATAGCTTGGCTAGCCTGAATGATGTCTTGGACTCTCCCCATGGGCTCCAAGGAAACAAACAAACAAACAAAAAAAGTAAGTTCAGATGGGTATGGCTTTGGACTTCTGGGGTTAGATTTGACTAATTATCTTCAGTCTCTCAACTGTACTTACCTACCTGTGGGACCTTTTCCAGGGGCTCCCCCATGGGAGCACTCTCAGGACTGAATGAAATGCTAAGCATAAAATTCATTCTCAGTCCAGTGTCTAAACTGACCTGATGATGGATGGATGGGCTCTCCTCATGCTTGCAAGGGGCAGAAATTGGCTCAGCAGTTAAGAACACTTCATAGAATTGAAAGGACCCAGGTTTGGTTCCCAGCTGCCACATGGTGGTTCACAACTACCAGGGATCCAACACTCATTTCTGACCTCTGTAGGCATAGGCACACTTATGGTGTATACACACACACACACACACACACACACACAGTATTATAAATAAACATGATGATATATTTTAATCATTGTAATCTCTGATTAGATTACTGGGCAAAGTGTACAAAGATACCTGGGTTCTGCCCTTGGTAAAATACTCATACACATAAGAAAGCTAAACAATAATAAACCCTGACAATAGTGATGATGGCATGAATAGTACTAACAGAAATGGCATAATGAAATGTCACAAGGATAGTTAGATGAGATCTGTGGAGCTGCTCCTTAAGGTGAAGAACATCAGAGATGGTGTGCCATCTTCAGGAGGCCTTCGAGAAAATCAGAAGTATATATATGTTTGCATGTGCACATACATGCACCATGTACATACACACATGCATGCACCACACATGCATGCACACACATACACACATGCACTCACACACATGCATGCATATAAACATATACCACACACATGCATGTACACACGTGCACACATACATGCATGTATACACCACACACATGCACCACACATGCATGCACATACATACACACATATGCACACACATGCACGCACACATATACATGCACATATACCACACATGCATATATGCACATATGTGCACACATACATGCATGTATATACCACACACATGCACGAACACATGCATGTATGCACATACACACCACGCACATGCATGCATACATACCACACATACATGCACACATACCACACACTCAACATCATCACTTTGTTTTAGCTTTTTTCCCTAGGCCTTCTGCATATACAATGAAACTGGGAACCATGGCGTTAGACAAGATCAGAAGTGACCATCATGTACCGGAAGGAAACAAAGGCTTCTGGGTAGAACAGGATTCAACTACATTGTAGCCATACCAACACCTCGAACATTAGTGAGGACCCTAAGATAAACATGTGTTGTGTTTGTTTCTCATTAGCAGAAACCTGGATCCAGATGTCTGCCTCAGCATCAACCCCTTATGGTCCATTGCTCAGGCTGATGTGCTCGAGGAACACTAGACTGTACACAGATGCCTTCTCAGATCATTGTGAACCCTCCAGGGAGACTTGCATACTCTACAAGCCAATGTCTTTCAAATGGCCAGCATTTCCAGATGACTGGAAGAAGGCAGAAGAATAGGAAAGATATGCTGAAGAGAGACTAATGGTTTCTAATGTAACCATGAATGCAGACTTCGCATCTCACCACGCCTCCCACCTCCTGGAGAGCAGCTGAAGAGCCTCTTATGGGCTTTCTATTCCCCACATAGAATGGTAAAAAGAAACATGCTTGGTGTAAAAATTCTTTAAAATTGAGAGTTTCTCCTATTCCATCCAAATCCTAAGTTAGTGCAGACATAGCAATGGCATTGTTACAGGAGAGCAGAAATCCATGCATGGTTTGAGATCACTGCCATGATGTACAACAGGCATTAGCACTGTGAACACAGAGAAAGCAAACATGGCCTTGGTTCTATTATCAAAATAGGTTTTCTTTCCCTCTCGGGGGTTTGTGGAAGGATCTCAAGTATTCTAAAAATCTTCAGACCGTGCTCGAGAAACCCTGGGACAGCACACTGGAAGCAAAGCAGTGACCTGAACATACAGGGGGTATTGGCAGGGCTGTGTAGCTCAGTGGGCTGAGCATGCGCAGGGTCCTTGATTTAATATCCAATGAGAGAGAGAGAGAGAGAGAGAGAGAGAGAGAGAGAGAGAGAGAGAGAGAGAGAGAGAGAGAGAACACCAAGAAAAAGAAAGGGTGCTGGTGGAAAGAGGTGGCACACAGGACACTTATAGCTGTGCTAGTGGAGGCCTTGGCTAGGAACAAGAGTGTCTGGCCTGTGCACAGGAAGCGGAGTTCACACAATGCAGAAGTTTGAGTGGCCTCTCCTCACTGGAAACACACTTCAGTAGTCGCTTTCAGATGTTCATTAAAAAGACTTCAATGGGGTAGCCGTGACTCCAAGTAACCTGCATTGTGCAGGTAAATGAGGATATCTGCTACCTGAATAATTAAGGTCAAATTTCAAAAAGTTTACATATATATATATGTATATATAT
>BDUI01000086.1:457392-468699 GCA_002335545.1 Apodemus speciosus | reverse complement strand
CTCTTTTGCTATTATGTCTAACTAAAGAACCCATACTGAGGAGGCTAGGCGTCATGGCACATGTCTTTAATCCCAGCACTTGGAAGGCAGAGGTAAGTGGGTTTCTGTAAATTCAAGGCCACCCTGGGTCCAAGACAACCAGGAGTGTTACACAGAGAAACCCTGACTCCAAAACCAACAACAACAAAAGAACCTATATTGTTTTTACAAATGGAAAGAGAAACAATTCGTTTAATTTTTTTTGCAAATTTCCACTTTAGTTTTATAATTCATGATAATCCTATTTTTTTCTGAGTGAATTATATCCTCCCCATCACCCAAAGGGCTAGAGATAGTGTGACTCTTTTTTTTAAATATGCTTTAGAGAAGGTGTTTATAGCTTGAAAGAAAAATAAAGGGTTCAAATCATGAGTTCACCTTGATTTCTAACTATGTAACTGTTGTCCCAGATTGGAGGTTTCGTTTTGATGGTTATGATATCGTGACCAGAAATCCTAGAGTAGTGTCTGTTGCTGTTCCTACAGGTTACATACTCATAGGACATCAGTCTGTACCTGCGAGGTCTGAGATGTGGAAACTGTCCATCAGGACTCAGACGCCGCCACCCACGACCTAAGATTCTCTGCATGGCTCTCTCTGCTCACGTGTTGGTCTCCAGCATGGATTCTGCAGAGACCTGGGGTGGCGGATCTTCATCTCCCAGCTACCCCCAAACCCTGTAACACACTCACATGACGGCCTGACTTTCCTACCAGTTTGTCCAGGACAGTGTAGGTTCCTAGCTGCTCCTGGGGCCGCACTCCTGGAGAGTCCTACAAAGCTCAGTGGCTCTGGGGCTGCTGCTTTCTCGTTTCCCCACAATAGACTTTTAATTTCAATTTATTTTTTTTACTTATTCACTTTACATCCAGCTCACTGCCCCACTCCTGGTCACCCCCTCCCAAAACCCTTCCCTGACTCTCCTCCCCTTCTCCTCCGAGCAGGTGGGCACCCCCCCACACCCTGGGTTTCCCCACACCCTGGCACTTAAAGTCTCTGTGAGGCTAGGCACCTCCTCTCTCACTGAGGCCAGACAAGTCAGCCCATTTAGAAGAACCTATCCCACATACAGGCACCACCTTTTGGGATAGCCCCAGTTCTAGTTGTTCAGGACCCACATGAAGACAAAGCCATCCATCTGCTACATATGTGCAGGGAGGTCAAGGTCCAGGAATACTTGGCTGCCTGAACCATTAGAGTAAAGCGCTCACAGGAGTGTTGAGCTAGCATGCCTGACTTAAATTAGCATTCCATTCCAAAAATCGTCCCTCTGTTCTTTCTTCTCACCTGAACTGGGGGTTTGCTCCCATTTTAGAAACATGTAAAAAGCATTCTTTTTCAGATTACGAAATGAAAACATTTTACTTGAGTAAGTAGGAGAAATTACCAAAATTTAAATTAAAAGACAAGTATTGGCGTCAAGAAGAATTAGAACCTGGTAATGAGCCAAAGGTGATGCTGGTTCTATCTCGGAGGCCTCGCGAGTGGCTCAGCCTTACTCGGGCACACCCCTGTGAACCTCTGAATGCTTGTGGGGGCTTTAACACCTTCGCCACAGCCACACTGCCCTCTGGAAGCGTCTTCACCATTGTTGTTACTGCAGTGTACATAAAAGACTTAAAGCTCTGCACAAAAACTGATGGCGTTGCTTTCCCTTTCAATATAGTTTTTACTTGATTCTGATTTTCATGACTAAAAATCCCTCAAAGATGTGAAAGGAATTTTTCTCTGGGCCTGATTGGGAAGCATGAGGCTTAGCGCTGGATGCAGTGCTTGCTGGTGTTTAATTTCTGGCTTCTGATCATTTTAATGGTGGAGTTCTTTACTTCTTGTTTGCTGATTTTGAAAAAAATCTGGAAAGAATTTTGAATTCTTTCAGTGAGTGCTTTGTTTAAAGCAAATAACAATAACCAATAACAAACGTCCACATATCTTTTAGTATTTAGTTGCCTGGGAGCTCTTGGATAAGTCTGACTTGACAGAGTATGTTATTCCCGGGTACATCTTTCTCCTGCTGATTAATTTGATGAGTACCTTTCTCTCACTTTGAGTTCTTTGGAGTCCTCTTCAGGGGTACAGCAGCTGTCTACTCTTAAAGATTTAAAATGACTTCTCAAAGCCCTCTGCCATCTTCCCTAGAAGTGATTTCTTCATCATGTTTGTTTGTTGGTCGACTTCCTAGGCTGTTTGTTTTACTTCTGCAGTTCCAGGGAGAACCTAGCATGTTCCAGGCTCTGAGCTACAACTGCAATGTCTGGTTTTAATTATCACCCTGGCACAGCCTATAATCAGCCAAGAGAGTCTCCGTGAGAGATTGTCTGCATTACGTTGGTCCCTTATCTTAATTAAATTGATGGTGGAGGGCCCAGTTCACTGTGGGCAGTACCATTCCCTATGCAGGGGCTCTGAAGTGCCTGAGAATAGAGAAATCAAGCTGCAGACAGACAGGTGAAATAGATGAGCTCATATCTGGTTTTCTCTGCTCTTGACTGTAGATGTGATAGACTAGCTGTTTTGAAGTTCTTGTTGCAACTTTCCCCACAATTATGAACCATAGGCTGGAAGTGTAAGCTGATATAAAGCTCTTTTTCCCTAAGATGCTTTTGGTTGGGATGCTTTGTCACAGCAGCAGGAACGAAGCTAAGACACAACCTGCCTTGTATATGCAGTTGAAATATCTTTTACAATATTGTTCTTCTCTAATTTTCTCCCCATGCATCAGGTGTTAAAATTTTATACATATACAATATATATAATATATGTATATATATATGTATACATATGATGTATATGGTATATCTTGGTCATTACTCCCTAATATATCTCCCATTCCTTTCCAACTTCATGTCTTCTTAAAATAATCCTCCTAAGTCCCATTATTACTCCCTATATGTGCATGTATGAATGTTTAATTTTCCAAAGAAACCTTAATCAAATTTCATTAGAAACTATTAGTACAGAGATTATGAATATTCATGAATATGCCTAAATATAAAACTCTGCGATTATATGTATACATGTTTGTAAATGCTATCTATATAAGTCTCTATTTTAATTGTTCTATATTTATAGATTCTTATTTTTCTTAATTGGACAGGGCCTACTAGATTTTCTTCCAGGTGCATCTACTTCTGATTGTATTAGTTATGGTTTTACTGCTGTGAACAGACACCATGACCAAGGCAACTCTTATAAAGACAACATTTAATTTGGCGCTGGCTTAAAAGTTCAGAGGTTCAAGTTATCATCAAGGCGGGAGTATGGCAGCATCTAGGCAGGCGTGGTACAGGAGGAGTTGAGAGTTCTACATCTTCATCTGAAGGCCACTAGGAGAAGACTGGCTTTCAAGTAGCTAGGACAAGGGTCTTAAAGCCCACACCCACAGTGACACACCTACTCTAACAAGGCCACACCTCCTAATAGTGCCACTCCCGGGTCAAGCATATACAAGCCATCATAGTGATTTAAAATTTTTCATGTTTTTGATTCCTTTTCCCTCTGAGGATAGTAGCTAAACCTGAAGTTTAAACAGGGGTATAGGCTGAAAAGTCAACTTGCAAGAGGTGGACATGTGGAACCATGCCAGATCAGGCTGGGCTCCCAGATCATCTGCAACCTCCAGGATCTAGGTTTCCTTCCAGCCAGGGAGAGTGAGAGCCTGGAGAGTGAAACCAACGAGATAAGAGATCCATCTAGAATGTAATGCAGGCCCTGGTGATCAGTGAGACGACTTCCTGGTCTAGGCTTGTTGCGATACCCTGTATGGATAGGTTCTTTCTAGGGGTGGACGACAAAGATCTAGCACGTTTCTGAATGAAGACAGGGCAGACATAATGATCTGTAAGACAGGGGCCTAGTTGCCTTAGGGTTTCTATTACTTCAAAGAAACACCATGACCAAAAGCCACAGAGGTGTTGGGGGAGGAAAGGGTTTATTCAGCTCACACTTACACATCTACGTCCATTATTGAAGGAAGGACAGGAACTCAAGCAGGGTAAGAACCTGGAGGCAGAAGCTGATGCAGAGGGCATGGAGAGGTACATGGCTTGCTCATCATGGCTTTCTTGCTCAACCTACTTTCTTATAGAACCCACAATCAACACCCACAATAGGCTGGACTCTACTCCACTGATCATTAATTGAGAAAATGCCTTACAGCTGAATATCGTGGAGGTATTTTCTCAACCGAGGCTCCTACCTCTCTGATGACTCTAATCTGTGTCAAGTTCACTCACATAAAACTATCCAGCACACTGGCCAAGTTCTGGGATAAGGACATGTTTTCTACATCAACATAAAGACTGGCAGCAGATCTTATGAAAACAATAGCTCCTAGGGTATTCATACAGGCAGCAAAATGGAGGACAGCCTGGGAAACACTACACTGGGACTCTCAATGGCTTAGTGTGAAGCACTTGAGGACAGAAGATGACAGATCCAAAGCAGAGGTCTAGGAAACAGGACAACTTGATGAGGACTGGAGGGGGGAGGGTATGGATTAGAAGGTCTTCAGGAGTACTAAGATTCCCCCTTGCAGCACCATCCTGCTAAATAGAGATTTGTTTGCTTTTAGCTGCTGTGATAAGACTCTGTACCCTAGTCTGAGCCCAGAGAGGTAGCCTGGTAATAAGCCTGGGCTAAAAGGCAGTGGGAAATAAGTTGAAAGGGAATAAGTTCAGGCCAACGAGGAAAGCTCCAGACTCCCTATAAGATTGCTCCCCCCTCACTTCTCCTTCCCTTTCCTTCCCTCTCTCCCTCCCTTTCTCCAGTGTCTGGGGGTGGGTATCTCCTTCCTTTGCCTATCCTTGTCCCCTGCTTTTGCTATCTCATAGATCATACATGAGGCAGGCAGCTGGTCCACAGCAAGAGTATGGCTTGTACATTTTGATGTGCCTAAGTATCACCAGGAGTGGAGATGTTGAGTGCGGTTTTTCTGACTCGGGGCTTGAGATGGTTCTCAAAGATTTAATTCCTCCTCCTCCTCCTCCTCCTCCTCCTCCTCCTGCTGCTGCTGCTGCTGCTGCTGCTCCTCCTCCTCCTCCTGCTTCTCTTCCTCTGCCTCAATTTTTAAAAACTAAGGACATGGTTTCTGTCATGGTGGGACCTTGTTGTTGAAGAAAATTTAAAGAGACTTCATGGAAAAGGCCTAAGAGTCACAGAGTAGTTTTATGGGGAATTGGGTAAATTTTAGGAGTCCACAGGGAGTATATCTGTCTCAGCTTCTTTTTCACTCTAGCCACCCACCAGTATCATATATTGTCTAGGAGAGAGACACCTATGCAATGGAATGGAATGGATAAGATCAGTGAAGGTACTTTCAGGATTGAGATGAAGTGAAGGGGTGATGGAAATAATTGTGATGAGCTACCTATGAAATATGATGTTGGCCTGGAAGGCAGAGAGAGAGAGAGACAGAGAGACAGAGAGACAGAGACAGACAGAAATTGAGGCAATTAAGAGCACAGGTTGTTCTTCCAGAATTCAATTCCCAGAAACCACATGGTGTCTCACAACCATCCCTATTGGGATCTGGTGCCCTCTTCTGGTGTGTCTGAGGACAGTGACAATGTGCACGTGTGTCTTTAACAAAAAGGAAAGAAACTGCTATTCAAGAGCTCTAACAATGACCATATTGTACAGAAAAGTTGATAGAATATGCTTCAATCAAAAGAAAGTGTGAATGGAAAAAGAGGTCAAGCCTACAGACATCTCCCATGGAGAATGCTACCTCATTTCTCCCTGCATAGATGTGAAATAATGCTTGAGAAGCTGTGGGTTGATCACCAAGTTCCTACTCAGGATCCACATGACCTTGGATGAAAGTCCATGTCTTCTTCACAGCAACTTCCCATTGGTCGAATGAAAGAGTAAAACTATAAAGGCTCATAAGTCCTTTGTTCCTGCTACAGAGCATCCTTGCACTTGCTGCTAGGAAAACTATACATAAATTTACTCTTTGAACTGTCAGAATAAGTATGGCTAAAAACAGAATGCATATGTGTCCCATGTCAGAGTAACGGTGATGGCTGCTTCCTAATTATCTACTCAACCAGTGCAATCCAACAGCCGTGATTAAATTTATGTTGAGAACAACCCACGCATTGGACTGATCCGGCTGTAGTAAATTAGAATTTACAGATGGCCTTTCTATTAATTTAAAGGCATCCCTCTGCCACTAGCAACAGAAATGTTATCAGCATAGGAATGAGGCCATTAACACAACAAAAGTTGTGTTACATAATGTCAAAGCGCTGTGCTATGCGTCTGACCTTGTAAACACTGCACTTGTATCTAAGCAGAAATTCATGGTTATTGTCTCTGGCTCTAGGCCAGATCCAAAGACACAGAGTGGGAGGCCAGAATGCCTCTCTTCCTTCTCTTTCTTGAAGACCACAGGCAGCCATCCCTGGCACAGGTGAGTTACACCTCACTGCCCCCCTCCCCCGTTAGTCATTTAAAGGTCATCATTCCACTAAGGAATGACTGTTATTTTTTAAATAAAAGCTAGCAAGGAATTCACTAGAGAAGAATTCCCTGAAGTGCACTTCAAATAGTTTTCCATCTCGAGCTTGACATACAGGAAAAAATTTGGGGATTGCATTACATAAATAACAATAAGGCTACCACTTAACCCCTGTGAGATGGTAAACCCTGTGCTAGTGACATAACTAAGATTTTTTTTATTCGGTTTATAACTAATCTGAAAAATAGCTCTCCCTCCTACATAGCTGGAGTTCAAGGAGTCAAGTCATCTGTTACGTATCAAACAACGGACATACGCAGCACTGACACTCACATGTCAATGTATTACAGAAACTTAAAAGCATGGGGTTTACTGGAATTGCTCAGAATCGTAAAGGGGGGATGCTTACCCTTCCATGTCTAAGCTATATTTTCTTCTCTTGCATTTGCAAGAGCTACGGTTAGCAGTCAACACTGTGGGACTGGAACTGTAAGACTGACCACATAGACATTTTCAAATAAAGAGTCCTAGTTTTTCCAAGGTACTTCAAAAATAAGTAAATACTTCTGGATAACGGATGTTTTATAAAGTCAAATAAGCCATTTAAGACTGACATGAAGCTTTTAAGTGGTTTGGAACATGTATGAAATGATTCTCTACAAAACTCTATAGCTTACACTGAATTTGGAATATTATGTAAGCAACCTGGATTAAAAGAAGGAGGCTAAGAACTCATTGAGAAGCTGCCTGTAAGTGCAAGGAGAAGGTGCATGGACTGTACACCCCTGCAGTATGCCTGCTGCCACCTCAGGGTTCAGATTTCTAAGCACATGAACTTTCAAAAATAAGTTTATGGTAAATTCTTTGCATTAAGAAAATAAGCTGAATACTGCATGCAACTCAGTGGTAGAACACTCACCTAACATGGGAAAGGTCCTGGCGTGTGTGTGTGTGTGTGTGTGCGTATGTATGTACATGTACAAGTAACTGAATCAAGAATGTTTGCATTTTTACAACAGAAACTTGGATAATGATTAGTGCTACTGTTAAGTCCCTTGGGGTCACTGGACAACACAGAGTGTATATACATGTCCTTCTACGTTGGGCTATGCAATCTAGAACCAGTAGAAAAGGTTCTCAACCTGTGGCTCACATGTCAAACATCTGGTACATCAGATATTTACATTACTACTCATAACAGTAGCAAAATTATAGTTGTGATGTAGCACCAAAGATTCACGGCTGGAGGTCATCACAACATGAGGAATTGGATTAAGGGATCTCAACATTAGGAAGGATGAGAGCCACTGCAATAGCAGGTTACAGAACTGAGAGTTGGCTACATCGAAGAGTAGATCATACGACGTTGCTGAGTGCGCTTCCTCCTGAGGTTGCTTGAGCGAAGCCTGTGTCCTGATCATTCAGACAAACACAGGTGACAAAATGGAGCTGAAGCTTCCTGCTATACCACAGGAGTGAACTAACATGGCATGACCCTTCAGTTCTGAGAGTCCTTCAGGGACACCTTTCTCAGCTGGCATCTTTACTGTAGCCTTCCAAAATACCCAGCTGAGACCTCGATTTTCTGAAGCTTCTGAACTGAGCCAAATGATAAACCTCACATGTTGGGTCAGCCTTTGCATTTCAGATAGACCTTGAGTGTATTGTTGCTTATTCAATCTGTCGCCTATCATCTGATTTCATGATGCAAAAGCAGAAATGTAGATGAATGAATGTATTCATGTAAGGAATGAAAACCCTGATTCTGCTGTCTAGAAGGAAACTCTGAAATGCCACTGGCCTAGGACCTACATGATGGAGAGGAAGAAGGTTTGAAAGTTGTCCTTTGACCTCCACAAGTCCAAGCTCACATGTGTTTGCATACTCATGCAAAAATCAATAGACAATAAAATAAAAGTAGCCTTCCAATTTTTTTAGTTCTCTAAGCAAATAAAATTTCTCATGTTTCATTCATTTAAGGCAAAATGGAATATTTATTCCTATTAATTTTATATGATTTTACGTAAAAAATTGTGTTTTTATTAACTATCCTGCAACTTAACTTAGCAGGCATTTATAATTTCACAGTTTATATGTATCAGACATTAGAAGTAGCTGGTGGATCTTTGTTCCTGTGACTGTGTAGAGGGGAAGACAGGTACACAGGGATCACCTGAGTAGAAAAGCGTTTGGGACATGGCCCGCCAGGGTCCCACCTGCACCCAGGAGCATGGCAGAACAGCCACAGCTGTCTGTGCACCTAGTCTGCCAGGGGATGTCTGCTCTGCATTGAGTCCTGTGATTAGAGTTGAGGCTAACCTCTTCTTTCTTGCGACCGAGCGGGCTGTGGGAGCCAGGAACGCAGAGAACACTAGAGAGTAAGATCAGTTGGGACTCAGTCTGCCAGGGCCCAATCTGTACCCAGGAGCTGGGCAGCCCCACAGCAATCAGTACCAGGGGAAAGCTAGTCACCCAGGGGTGCTGAGATAGTCTTGCAGGCACACAGGAGGGACAAGCACCAGCCAGTGACAGCAGGACCATCTAACACCAGAGATAAGCAGATGGCAAAAGGCAAACGTAGGAACATTACTTGAGAAATCAAGGCAATATGGCACCATCTGAACCCAATTCTCCTACAACAGTAAGTCCTTGATACCCAAACACACCAAAAAAGCAAGATTCGGATTTAAAATCACAGCTCATGATGCTGATGGAGGGCTTCAAGAATGACATAAACAACTCCCTTAAATAAATACAGGAGAACACAAGTAAACAGGGAAAAGCCCCTGAAGAACTAAAGGAAAATACAACAAAACAGGTGAAGAAATTGAACAAAGCCATCCAGGATCTAAAGATGGAGGTAGAAACAATAAAGAAATCACAAAGGGAAACAACTCGGGACATAGAAAACCTAGGAAAGAAGTCAGGAGTCATGGATCCAAGCATCACCAACAGACTACAGGAGATAGAAGAGAAAATCTCAGATGCAGAAGATACTATAGAAAGCATTGATACAACAGTCAAAGAAAATTAAAAATGCAAAAAGCTCCTGAGCCAAAACATCCAGGAAATCCAGGACAAAATGAGAAGACCAAACTTAAGGATTATAGGTATAGAAGAGAATGAAGATTTCCAACTTAAAGGGCCAGTAAATGTCTTCAACAAAATTACAGAAGAAAACTTCCCTAACTTAAAGAAAGAGATGCCCATGAATATACAAGAAACCTACAGAACTCCAAATATATTTGTCCAGAAAATAAACTCCTCCTGTCACATAATAATTAAAACACCAAATATACTAAACAAAGAAAGAATATTAAGAGACTCCACAGCCTTCTGTGATCAGTGAAGCAGCTGGGAAGGAAGTCTTCCTGCCGCCATTGTCTCCAGGGAGCCAAAAGACTCCACAGACTTCTGTGCACAGCCCACCAAAGAGAGTGATCTCCCAGGAGTGCTTTCATTTCTGAGCACAGAGGAGTAAGGACACAGGCTTACAGGCCCACAGGGGAACAAACTCCAGCTAGAGACAACAATACCAACTAGCACCAGAGATAACCAGATGGTGAAAGGCAAGCACAAGAACCCTATCAACAGAAACCAAGGCCACATGGCAATATCAGAACCCAGTTCTCCCACCACAGCAAGTCCTGGATACCTCAAAGAAGCTGGAGAGAGCATACACTAGCAACTTAACAGCACAACTGAAAGCTTTAAAACAGAAAGAAGCTAATACACCCAAGTAGAGTAGAAGGCAGGAAATCATCAAACTCAGGGCTGAAATCAACCAAGTAGAAACAAAAGAACTATACAAAGAATCAACAAAACCAGGAACTGGTTCTTTGAGAAAATCAACAAGATAGATAAACCTTTAGCCAGACTAACCAGAAGGCACAGAGACAGTATCCAAATTAACAAAATCAGAAATGAAAAGGGAGAAATAACAACAGAAACTGAGGAAATTCAAAAATTATCAGATCCTACTACAAAAGCCTATATTCAACACAACTGGAAAATCTGGATGAAATAGACAATTTCCTAGACAGATACCAACTACCAAAGTTTAATCAGGATCAGATAGACTATCCCATAACCCCTAAAGAAATAGAAGTGGTCATTGACAGTCTCCCAACCAATAAAAGCACAGGACCAGACAGTTTTAGTGCAGAATTCTATCAGACATTCAAAGAAGACCTAACACCAATACTCTTCAAACTATTCCACAAAATAGGAACAGAAGAACACTACCCAGCTCATTCTATGAAGTCACAATTTCGCTGATACCAAAACCACACAAAGATCCAGCAAAGAAAGGGAACTTTAGACCAATTTCCCTTATGAGTATCAATGCAAAAATATGCAATAAAATTCTTGCCAACTGAATCCCAGAACACATCAAAATGATCATTCACCATGATCAAGTAGGCTTCATCCCAGGGATGCAGGGATGGTTCAATATACAGAAATCCATCAATGTAATTCACTACATAAACAAACTCAAAGAAAAAAAACACATGGTAATTTAGTTAGATGCTGAAAAAGCATTTGACAAAATTTAGCATCCTTTCATGTTAAAGGTCTTAAAAGGAACAGGAATTCAAGGCCCATACCTAAACATAGTAAAAGCAATATGCAGCAAACCGGTAGCCAACATCAAACTAAATGGAGAGCAACTTGAAACAATCCCACTAAAATCAGGGACTAGACAAGGCTACCCTCTCTCTCCATATTTATTCAATATAGTACTTGAAGTTCTAGGTAGAGGAATTAGACAACAAAAGGAGGTCAAAGGGATACATATTAGAAAG
>BDUI01000086.1:431805-455426 GCA_002335545.1 Apodemus speciosus | reverse complement strand
GAAAGGCTCAATGCAGCAGTGTAGGGGAATACCAGGACAGGAAAGTGGGAAGGGGTTGATTGGCGAACAGGGGGAGGGAAGAGGGCTTATGGGACTTTCGGGGAGGGGGGATCCAGGAAAGGGGAAATCATTTGAAATGTAAATAAAGAATATATCTAATAAAAAAAAGAAGTAGCTGGTGGTTGCCTGGCATCTGTGTCAGGATGTCTGCTACAGCTTTAGTCATCCCAAGATTTGACTGGGGCTGAAGACCTACTTGGCTTGGGAGATTTACTCAAATGCCCACTGGAAGTAAACACAGGACACCATGAGTACCAATCAAACACAATGCTGAATACTATCACAACTTGCCAAGTGTCTCTTCTATGACAGAGAATGAGACAGAGACAGAGATAAACAGACAGAGATACAGAGACAAGAAGAGACAAAGAAACAAAGATACACACAGACAGACAGGCAGAGAATGCTCAGAGACTTTGATGTCTTGTACAATATCTCTACAACCCTACATTTAATGACGAGTGAAGTTTAGACCTCTGAGTCCAAGGGCCTCTCAATCGATTGTCTTCCTATGTGGAGCATGTTCCCAAGATCCAGCAATCCTTAGCTAAATACCAGGCAGGGCACAAAAATTCAAGCAATCTTTCCATTTCTCTCTAAGCTCTTCTTCCCTATTAGCCAATCTGAGTAGCAGTTGGAGACTCGACTTTTGATTTGAGGAGAACCTTAGGTTGGCTAAAAATATTTCTGTTCGGTTCTGTTCAGAGGCTAGTTGGAAGGAAAGACTCAGGAATGTCAGATGACTTAATGAGGAAGTGGACCTGGTAGAAGAGGCAGTGCAATTCTCTCCAAAACTTTCTTACAAAAAAGGAAAAGAAAAGCACGCACCATAATCTCCTAGGATGGATATTCTGAAGCTGAAGAATGTGACCTCTTATCTCTGAAACCATTCATGATGAAGATGAAGACATCCTATGAAAATGAAAAGGAGTTTCTGCAACTTTTAAGATACCAGAGTGTCCACTGTTGCTTGCTACGTCTAATGCCCATCATACTGAAAGTATTGTTAATCCTGAAGGGCAGAGGGATTATTATAAAGATCCTTATTGTAAAGATGACAGGCTGCATGGTCACAAGCTGGATTTGAACTACTGAGCTATAATTTACTTGTGCATAGAAACATCCAAGACTCCCTCTTCCCTGTTTTCTTTAGAGTCCGTTCTTCGTGGCTTCCGTCTTGGGATTCTTTTTCAGTAACCCTGTTCACTGAATCAGCAGTGAGAACATTTGTTCTGGCGATGGCAGGAGGAAAAGATGAGACTGGAGATGGATGGTAGAGACAAGGAAGGTTATATAAAAAGGGTACATGCCTATGTAGGTTACACTCATTTCTCAAATTCAGTGTCTTCTCAACAGGCAACATTTTTAGGAACTTTCTATATATGATTTTAGACCAGGCTGTCCCAAAGAACATTCCTTTGACTCCATTCCTCAACTTACTCAACTCCTCATCCTTCTACCTCTCTGTCCACGTATTGGACTTGGGGTTAGGTAGGAATGGTTTCTGGAGTATGGAAGCAGGTATGGATAGGGCAGTTTGCAGGGAGCTGCTTGGTCAGGGTCTGAGCAGACAAGCTCGGGGGTATTCATCAGAAACTTTTTCCACGGTGAAAACACAGTTATAAATATTAGTGGAGCATTATTAAATGATAAAGGAACTTAAAAGGTGAGGGTGGATTTTCACGTTTCCTGTGACTAATGAGGAGGCTGGGGCTTTCCTGGCATACCTTCCTCTGAGATCAGTTTGTCACAGCAGTGTGAAGGAGTGTGGTGGTCTCAAAGACACTGCTTCAGTAAATAGCTGTGGATGGAAAATTCTCTACTCCATCACTTGTGAACAGTGAGAGGAAGACATTTACAGGGAAGGATGATGTAGCTAGCAGCTTTTTAGGCTGTGCACAGAGCCTTGGAAAGTCCTAAATGTCCTTGAGAAGGAGACTTTCCAATGTTATAGACTAGAAAACCAGGAAGTACCACCAGCCAACAACAGAAGGAACCGTAATGAGCAGAGATCTAAGGAGTTCTTGGGGAAATCCCCATCCGTTCTGTGTGGTAGTTGCATCTTCTCTGCTAGTTAAGAAGTTCATTCACACGGGCCCCTTTCATTTCATTATTAATGCAACACAAATTAAATGGCTTAGCTGTTTCAATAGAGATTAATTACATTAGGCAGAAAGCACATTTCCAGTTCAGGCCATGCTTTCTACTTCATTTAATTCATTATCCCGTGTGCAATCCAGGGGCATCCTGAAGATAACAGCTAATTTCAATCATACGTGTCTTCTTCAGCCCCATTTCTTCCAGGTCCCTCTAAGAAAACAATTACCTAGAACAAAAGATAACTGATGTGCTTAGAGCAATGGGCTTTCCTACCTTTATTACATCATTGTATTTGCATTTGGTTTGTGTGTCCTCCAATGTGACGAGTGGAGACTTCCTGGCCTTATCCTAAATCTGCTATTTCTGTTCTTTGGCAGCAGCAAATACCTAGAAAAGGTGCTGAATGATGGAAGGAAGGGGGCATCTTTGGGCCACCACAACTATGAATGGAAGCCACTGCTAATGAGAGGTGGGCCAACTTGTCTCTCCTGATTAATGCCAGAAGAAAACTGAAGAGGGAAACCAAGGGACTTGAGGCTGGAGCAGTTGACGGCAACTTGCACATCAAGGCTCATTTTTATTATTACAGCTCCTTTGAGAACAGAGTTATGAGTTTACAGTTCAGCAGAGAAGCCTTCCTCACAAGCCAGGATGTTCAAGGTTATATAAAGCATAGCAATGTTATCTGTCTTTAGAAAGTTATCTGAGGTATAAGAACATCACCTGCTCTAACAGGTCTAGAAATTGAGGAAGATGATAGCATTCCTATGTTCCTTCTCAACAGTTGTGGGCCTTCCAATTTTCCTTCATGACAAATGTCAACATTGGACATTACCATGGCCTATATCACAAACTCATTATGGCTTTGTATAACCTTAATTCAAACCCAACAATCCCCCTTTTAATTTTTTAATATCCTCAAAAGCATGTAATTGTATATAGGGGTAACGCGTCTGGCAACAGAATGTTGGACACAGAAGAACAGAGAAGCAACCAAAACAACAGATATTACTATTAGAGCCCCAAGGAATGGGGAGATTCATCCAAACCAGGGGGCATCGCTGTGATGGTGAAAGATGTCCAACAGTATTTCAGAATTGTTCTTGCTGAGTGTTTTCTTGCTGATACGTTCAAACAATATAGGACAGACAGTTGTTCCTATCCCAAATGCTCTTTTAATCAAAGATAATCTGGCGCCATTCAATTTTGTAATAAAACTGTTTTAAATTCTCTCAGTGTCTTCCTTAATTCTCCTAATATTTGAGCTATAAGGTTAGTCAGTTTATTTATAGCACAGGCCAGTTTTGTAATCCCCTGCTGAAGGTCTACCATAAGGCCCAGTACAGGCAGAAGAAAAGCAGATACCATAGCTGTAGTAAGGACAGACATAATTTGAATGGTCATCCCAACCGGAGAGGAGGTCTCTACATTTCCATGCATAATCCAATAGGCTGTCAGGCAATAGGGAATGGCACATAAACCTGAATGAAAAAGTACGATTCCAGCAAAAAAGGGACCAGCCCACCCAGAGTTAAGTTTTGTATATGTTAAGCATTGTCGAAGCATCTCTAATAATATCTTTCTGAGATCAAGAAACAGTCCTGAAGAGATGGAAATTTCTATTCAGATTTTAAACAGCCTTGACCAGCTTGTCCTAGTCATGAGATATTAGGTACACTATTTCAGCTATCCCGCTCACAAACCATAGTATATAGAGATGTAGCTCTGAAAGAAGAGATGTTTGTTTAAAGTCACTGAGTATCTTATAGAGAATAGGCTCATATTTTTCACATATTCCTCACTCGGGAATATCATCAACTCTGGGTAAAGAAATACATTGGGGCTAAAAATGGGGTGCTATTTAGAAATGCCTCAAGATTCCCTCCCGTATGAATTAACCAAATACCCTGGGCTAATACAGAAATACAAACTCATAGAGATACAGAGAGATGGCTAGCAGAGAACTTCATCTTCAGAGCCATCAAGAGAGCCAAGAGACTGGGAACAGGAGAATCCACAAACTTAATAACTTCCATTCTAAAGGAGCTGTCCCATAATTCCCCTTATACCAACAGGGCAGGAATCCTTTGCAATTGCCGAACCCCAAGGTGAAAGAATCACAAAGCGAGGAGACTTTTTAGGGTAATACTCCCCCTTACAGATGCACCTATGAAAGGCTCTTAGTACCTCCTGCCATTCCTGATCTCTCAGGGTACCCTGGGGAGGATGTCAATAACAGAGCTCCTTATATATTTATGCAATATCTTAAAATCTTGCTTAGATGAGCAGACATAGCAAGCAGTAAATGTAAATAATCTTCCTGCTTAGTTTCAGTTTGTCCCAAATTTGTGTCCCTGGCATCCTGGAGAGTATCCTACCTAAGACTTTCTGGGTTACTTACACCTCTGACATTCTCTAGGGCATTTCCATCCTGCGAGGGCCCCACATTTGGCACAGGCTGTGGGAAGATGGCCAAGCTGCCTCTCCTGATTAATTCTGAAAGAACTGAAGCAGGAACCAGGGGACTCAAGGCAGCAGAACACTTGAGTGCAATTTGCACAACAAGGCTCATTTTTATGACGATACCTTCAGCATAGAAGCCTGCTTTGCTTCACCGGCCTGCACACTCAAGGTTACATAAAACAGCAATCTCATTAGTCTACATAAAGCCATCTGAGGTATGGGAAACATCAGTTACCCTAACTAATCTCTACAAGTTGAGGAAGGTTGTAGGCATTTCCGTGTTCCCTCTCATGCTCGTTGACATTCCTAAATCCCTTCTTGAGAAATACCAACATTGGGTGTTCCCATGCCCAAGTCACAAATTCATTATATCTTCACATAACCTTAATTCAAACCCTAAAAGCGCATATCATTCAAAGGGGAAGATGCTGATGGCAAATGTGCCCTTGAACCCTGTGCAGATAGGTACGCTGCATGGACATATTCCTTACCAGATGTTTTGCTTGTATCTCTCTGTATCTTTTCCAAAGTTCTTTCCAGAAGAGGTTCTTAGAGGACCCACCAAGCTGCTTCTCTCCTTCTCAGTGTTGGAATGCTTTGCCTTCTAAGTGTGTGTATGTGTGTGTGTTATAATTAATATGAAATATATTAATATAGAGATTAGAGAGAGAGATAAGATGACAGATGATAGACAGACAGCCAGACAGATTGACCCTGTATGTTCTGTTCCTCTCGAGAACTCTGCTTAACATACCTATAGTTCTTCCACAGGACTGAGACCTCATACGCTCTTCCCCATCCAATTTGACATGTTCCTTAACATCCTCCTTGTTCAGCTCATGCTTGGGGATCATATTGGTGAGACTTGAGTGTATAGCTTCTAATGTTACTAGGAGGCAAAATCTCACAGCAAACTCCCTGATCCTCTGGCTCTGACAGCCTTCCTGTCCCTTTTCCACAATGATCCCTAAGCTGTGGGTGTGGGAATGTTTACTTGATGAAGTCATCGAAGATGATGACCAAATTTCAAAAGAGCATGAACCTAAAGAGCCACCAGAACTCTCCCACTAGTTCCAGATTTAAGACTCTGGAGGTTAAGGCAAGTGTCTGTTGGCTCTCAGTCCCAAAATATCTGCCAAAGACCTAAAAACATAGAAAACATCATTCCGGGAAAACAGAGGCTGGACAGACCGGGGAGTAAATAATATTGAAGAGTTAATTTTCATTTTTGTTAAGTTTTTTTTTCTTTTTATGTGTTATTAGTTCTCTGAGAATTTCATATGCATGGCTTAATGATATTCAGCTACCTCCCCCAAGTTCCATATCTACCTTCTCCATGCCCACTTCCCTACCCACCAATCTTGGCTTGTTTTCTTCTTTTATTGTTTTCTATCAAGCCCAATTTGTGTTGCTGTATATTGTACTACCCCTGAAATGTGGCCAGGCTACCAGAGTCGCATCATTAAAGAGAACTGACCCTTCCTCTCTCATCATCTATCCCAGGCCAATAGCTCCTCTGGTCACCTCCATCATTTAGGGGTTTGTTTGTTTGTTTGTTTGTTTGTTTGAGCTTGTGCAGGTTTTCTGCATACTGTCATAATCACTGTGAATTTATCCATGCCACTGCCCTGTTATGTTAAAAAAAATTACTGTGCAGACTTATTTTTTTTTACAACCTACTTACTTAAAGGTTCTTAAATGCTCTAACCTCCCTTCTAGCACACAACCCACCACCTACCAGAGGTAGTAGAAAGGAAAGGTTAATAGAAAATGGGGTCGGGGGAAGTGTGCCTGCTTAGAAATAGTTCTTTGGGGCTATTGCAGTCTTTGTTGTCAGCAGTCCAGTCCTCTAGCTCAATACCAACATGATCAGCAGCTGCAGTCCCATGCACTTGGCAATCGCCACTCATATATCAGCAACAACAGTTCCATCTAGAAGACACCTCTAGGCTCGGCCAATGGGCAGAGACTGTGGAAGCTGCAAGAAGACACCAAAATATCACAAGAAGGTCGTTGGGGAGTTAGTCTCTAAGAAGCCAGACATACAAAGATCAGCCACACAATGCAAGGTGAACCAATGCCACAGAGTCAGCAAAGACTAAATAGGCAGGGCAAGGTGAACCAAGACCAGAGCCTCTCCCACTTTCTGTGGGATTGTATTTATTTTCTTTCTAAACATCACTTGTCCTCTCACCTGTGTCTGCTTCAACAAAGCATTGTTTCATATGTCTGCTTCAACATTCTTTCACATGTCTGCATTAGGAAAACATCCTTTTACCCATGTCTGATTCAGAAAAGCATCCCTTCACCTGTCTGCTCCAGCCAAAGATCATATGACATAACTGGGTTTCCAAAGAAACAGGAAATTTGCACTTTAACTTTGTTTCTGTGATATTATCCACCACATCTAGAGCTTATATTCTTTCTATTCTCAAAGAGCCTTAGAGGGAGAGGAATAATATGTAAGTCCTACTTGGGGCCCAGAACTCCACAGTCCCTTAATTCTCTGTACATTGATCAGTTGAGGGTGTCTGTGTCAACTGCCATCTACTTTAAGAAGTGCCTTTGATGAGGGTTGACAGATGCAGTAATCTGCTGGAATAGCAGTAAGTCATTAGCAGTCATCTTAATGCTACACCTATTTAGCAGAAGAATAGTAGTAAGTTCTCTCCTAGGGCCTCTAATCTGTCTAGCCACAGGTTCCCGTCCCCACTGACAGTGCCAACTATGGGTTCCATTCCTGGAGTAGCCCTTAGATCCAATCAGAAAATATTAGCTACTTATGTAAGTTTCATGCAACTATGGCATCCATGGGCATTATTTTATCAGGTCGGTTGGTACTGTAGCATGCAAGAATCATAACTTGCTTGGTGAGAGATATTTTTGATGATGATGATGATGATGATGATGATGATGATGATAATAATAATAATAATTTTAGAGATGATTTTTTTGTTTCCAAAATACTTCCTAATCTCTGTGGTTTAGTCCAGAACAATTTTTATAGGTTTTCATTTTCTACACTTGTAGTTCAGTCTGTTTCTGGTGAACATATTTGACATGGGAGCATCATGTTGAGGCTACACCTCTGTATGTGCCATTCTGGAGGTCAAAGTAGGAGAGTTTGATACCTGTCTAGGCAACATAGTGGTACTCTTGTCTTTTAAGATAATGTAAAGGCCTAGAGACACATCTTGATGTTTGAATGTTTTACCTACTTTGCATGAAGTACACACACACACACACACACACACACACACACACACAGAGAGAGAGAGAGAGAGAGAGAGAGAGAGAGAGAGAGTGAAATTAAATGTAAAAATAAATATGAATAAGATAAGTCATTTCGAAAAGTAGATACCACTTGAGAATTTGCCAAGTTACTGGAAAACCATTGTTTGCTAAATGAAGGGGAGGGGTCTTTAGTGAGTAAGTGTGTTTCTACCTTTCTCTAAATGTTATGCCACATATTCCTGGGGTGCTGTAAGAACACTCTACACCCAAATGCTGCTTTCTTAGGTTCTTGCATGATTGTATGTCTGCCCTTGTAGCTTTGTGTAATCATAACTACTACGGAAACATGGCAAGAGAAAGGGAAAAAAAATAAGAGGAAACCATCTAAGGACAATCAAATAGCCATTAATCTGTACTCTTTCCACACAAAGTAAACATTAGCTGCAGTTCAATTAAACTCCACAGCTCACAGATGCTCGCAGTATGGCTGCCCACAGCTGTGTTCTTCTCATTAAGGAGCATCAGAACTAGGCGTACAGCTAGCTCCCGGTGGGGACTGTGCCGCTCAGGTAGCAGGCATGCCTGGAATTGGAAGAAGTCAGCCACACGCTCATCCCAGAAAAGATGCATCAGCAGGATTTATCACCATGCTTGAGCTAGTACCTCATCCGCTACCCCCTTCTGGGCCATTAACCGCAAAATACAGAACTTGACAGAGGCAGAGACCAAAAATGCATCCCTGGGGCCTGAGCCATCTGGAAGAAACACAGGTTTGCCCTGTATCTACTCACTGCAGAGGAAAACCCCAGGGCTTCTCCGCAAAGGATGGCCTTTCTTCCCTCAGATGCTTGGGTTTCATTTAGGGGACTGACATGCCAAAGAGATGAAAATTACTGAAGACTGGTTATTGGGTTTTGTTGTATAATGTTTTTATCTCTTTATCATGTAGAGAGGTCAGAGGACTGGTTGTGGAAGTCAGTTCTTCTCTTCCACCTTGCGGGTTCCATGAATATACAACTCGCGTGGTTCTGTGGATATATAATTCAGGGGGTCAGGCTTGGCAGCTAGCCCCTTAGCTGCTGAGATATGTTCCAGGCCTGTGGAGACAGGTTTTAAATAGTTCACTAGCACAGAAAGAGCCAGGGTGGATATTACTTCCCTTGGAAGCAAAGGAGTAATGCAGACTGAGGTTGTTTGGAGTCTTGGACAGGAAGCCAGCCTGCTTTACCAATAACCAGAATGGGCCTGAGGTGCAGCAGCCTTGGTCCTGACACCTGAAGTTAGGCGCTGTGTTACAGCATCCTCCTCTGCTCCCCAGGGTTGTAAGCTCTTCCAAGAGGCTCCATCACACAGAGAATGGCTTCCTTGTGAGCCTCAATTCCATGCTAAAGTCTTGACAAAGAGGCTTGCTCCTGTCTTAGGACACCATCTCTCTTAAAAGCAGCAGAAGGGTCATTTGACAGCAAAAGACATAGGCTCTGAAAACCCAGGGACCCCCTCCTGGCCAAACCAGATCCTGACAGCTTGGAATGGACCTGAGGGGGTTTGAAGCAGGGCCTGAGAATTCACTGGTTCCTATCTGCGTGACATCCATTGCTGTATGATGAATGATCTCAATGCCCATTTTTCTGTAGGCTGTGCATCAGATGTCCCGGGGCTGAGACCCCGACGGCAGCTGCTGCGGCTTTCTCATGCTCTGCCTCCTCAGCATTCACTGACTAGAAGCAGGAGAATAAACATGAGAGAGCAACTTAGAGGAGCTAGAGTTGGGATCCGAATGTCTCCAGAGGCTGCCCTCAAAGCCTTGGTTCTCAGTCTGTGGGGAACTGAGAGGAAGCTCATAGGAAGTAAGGTTACTGGGGTGTGTCCATAATTAGGAATTGTGGGTTCGCACTCCTTTCCTTTATTTCCTTCCTTTCCCTCCTCCTCCTCCCCCTCCCATCCTCCCTTTTCCCCTCTTCCTCCTTCCTCTTCCCCTCCTTCCCCTCTTCTTCCTCCTCCTCCTCTCCTCCCCCTCCTTCTCCTCCCTCTCCCCCTTCTCCTCCTCCTTCTTGCCCCCTGCCCCTTTTGGTCATGAAGAAACTGAGTTTCTTCCATCACACACCCCTACCTTGATGGGTTTGCAACGTGACCAGAGACACAAACACAAAGGCCAACTGAGCACAATCTAAACCCACCAATACTGTGAATAAAAATCCCTTCTCTCTTTTTAAAGTTGATTATTTCAAACATTTTGTAACTATCACAGGACAAGCCCACAACCTGCAGCAACTTGTTTCACTTGTGTTCTATTTTTGTGCTGAGATAAGGCATTACTATGTAGCTCAGCCTAGCCTTCCTGCCTCCCCAACCTCAGTGCTGGGGTCCCATGGGTGTACCACCACACAGCAGCCAGTGGCTTACTTTTGTGATTCTAACACCAAGTCTCGGGTATAATGACAGCAAAGAGTAAAATCCAAAAATATCCTCAAAACTGCTATACAGGCCTCTTTTTGCTATTATATGTTAGTGTCAGACCGAATTTTCTTCAGTCAAAACAATCCAATTACCACATTGGATGCGGAGGAAATGAGGGTCTCTGGTGTCCTCCATTAACACTGACATGCCAGAGTCCTAAAGCTGTGCTTATTTCTCACCTTTGAAGTTGTCATTTGTCGTGAACATTTTACATGAAATTAATGTATTATCATATAAAATGAATTAGGAAAATACACACTTTAGAGTTCTCATTTCATTGCTTCTCAGTCTTTTGGCTAAGATCAAGTGTAGAGTTCTCATTTCTACTATGGTAAATATTGGTGGACAGAGGACATGTATGTAAAACCCTTTTAAGGTTCTCAATAATTTTAAAAAGTATGTGCTCCTATAAATTAAATGCTTGAGAGCCAGAGTTCAGGAAAATTCCCTAGACAATGCACCCTGATACCCAAAATGCTGGGGCCCAGATTCCCCCCAGTGCTGTGTCCGGAATGGTCTGTGTCGCTGTGGCTTTTGAGCAGAGAGGGAGAACCATCTCAGATCCATTCCCAAGCCCCACTGCAGTGTATTCTGAGTAGAGATCCTTTGACTCTACTCTCTAGCTTCCTTATGTTGCATTAGAGAATGTCTGAAAAAGTCTGGGTGCACATTTTATGGGGAGACTTTTCCTGCTTCTCTTGAACCCCTGGCCTTAGTGATCTAAGAAAAGCTCCCCCCCCCCAGCCTCTGCTGGGGACAGTGCTCTGTCCTCCTTGGCCTCACATGACACCTGACTCACTCCTCGGGAAGCGCCGCTTCTGAACTCATTGGCAACTGCTTTCTGTCAAAATTCATTTGACATGGTTTCATAGGTTTTGAGAGGGAGAGGAGAGAGAGGAGAAGGAATATGGAATTTTACAAATTCTCTGTGTGAAATAATGTAAGGCTCCGCAAGACTAGAGACTGAACTGAACAGGGGAGAGAAAAGAATAAACAGTTTTGTCAAGTCTGCAAAATCATACTATCCCCCCTACAAATAGAAGGAAGGAAGGAAAGAAAAAGAGAGGAGGGAAGGAAAAAGGGAAGGAGGGAGGGAGGAAAGAAGCAGAGAGTTAGAGAGAGGGAAAAAACAAGGAAAAAGAGCCCCACTGATGAGTGCTTTGCACTTGATAGCTGCTGGCAGCAAGAGAATCAGCTGCCTTCATCACTGTGCCCCAGGGGACCGTCCTGCACCATGCCCACTCAGCCTGTACCATGTGAACTTAGTCGCACACAAAGCCGAGGAGGAAAAAGTGGTAGGGGGTACAGGAAAGGAATGGGTTTTCAGGAGGAATAGAACTTACAGACTATATATTCAAGTGGTTTATGAAAATGGTTCACAGGATGTGGTCTAGCTAGCCCAGTGATGGCCGTCTACCAGTAGATGATCCAAGAATCCAGTAGGTGAGGTTGGTCTTCAATATATATGCCAGAATCCTGAAGAAGTAAACTGTAATGCCAGTGAAGGTGTGCACTTGCCAATAAGAGGGAGGACAAGCAGGCAAAAAGAGAAGCCTGCCTTCTTCCAGGTCCTTTATCTATACTGCCAGCAGAAGATGTAGCCAAAATTAAAGGTGTATCTTTTCACCACAGAGATCCAGATTAGAAGTGGCTCTTCCAGCTTCAGACTATTTAATTAAGCAAAAGTCCCCACAGGTATGCCTGGCCAGTTTTGGGTTTGAGTTAATTCCAGATATAGTCAAGTTGACAACCAAGAATAGCTATCACAGAATTGAAGAGGAGGGGTTAGGGGGCTGGGTTTGTTCAAAACTCATGTGTACATATGAAATTCTCAACCTCCCCCCCCCAAAAAAAAGATTTTGAAGAGTTGCATTGATTTTACGTGTATGAGGGTTTTGCCTGTTTGCATGTATGTCTGCACACTGCGTACATGCCACTGCCCACTAAGGTGATAAGAGAGTACAGGTATCCTGGAACTAAAGTTGAGGGTGCTCAGGATCTACCGTATGGTTTCTACAGATAACCTGGGTCCTCCGTAGGAGCAACTACTGCTCTTAACTCCCCACCCCTCCAAAGATTCATAAGAAGCAAGAAACTATGTTTCTAATTCTATTAACAAAAAGTATCCCATGATGAGTCAAGTGTGGTGATGGAAGCCCTAAGCAGGACAATTGGGAGCAGGAGGCAGGAGGATCACAAATTATGGATTCATCTTGGTTATACTCTGAGTTCAAGACCAGCCTGGGATAGATCATGAGAACTTGTCTCAATAAACAAAACAAACAAACAAAAAAAGCCAAGATCTAGGGTAGTATAAAGGAAGATCTCATTCCTAACATGTACAAGGCTCTAGATTACATACTCAGAACAGCAATAACAGAACAGAGCAATTACAGAGGCTGAAGAAGAGACTCAGTGATTGACAGCTCTTGTTGCTCTTGCAGAGGACCCAGGTTTAAGTCCCAGCACTGATGAGACTCTGTAGCTCCAATTTCAAGTGATCCAGCACCCTCTCCGGTCTTCATGAATACCGATATACATGTGACATACCTGTTCAGACTAAACACGCATGTAAAGAATAGTTAAAAATTTTTAAGGCAGTTACATGACAAATGCTGGAAGAGGCACATGGACCCTCACACTCCCTTTAGAGAGCTTATGGTGACGTCTAATGTTCAGGAACAGTGACTCCGTTAACATACATGGATCTGCCTTTCTCCCTCCCATCTGCTGCTTTCTTTATTAAAATGTTCATTGTAGTTAATACACTTTCATTATCAGCCTCCTTGGGTTCTTTTGGAAAACAAGCATCTCAGACAAACCTGATGGACTCCTTCATGCATGGTTTTGTGTAAAGAGGAGAAGATGCTAGGGCAGGGCAGCCTGTGAATACTTGGTACTGTCGCAGCTCCCTTGTGTCCTCTGATACGGCTTCCTGGGGCACAGCACGTTATCGGATAAGTGCCCCAGGATGAAGAAGATAATGGGAAGGCAGTGCAAATGAGAAGCTGGCATGCTGTTTGCTTGTTTCTTTGTGCTTCTTAGGGTCCTGTTCTCTTCCAGAATCTGGAATAATGATGACAGCAAGGATCTTGAAAGTCTTGGAAGTTCAAATGCTTTAAAGGAACGTCCTGTGCACTCACTTAGAATGAGGGCTGCTTATCCAGGGCACAGCTGAGGCAAACTTAGAAGTCCTTGCCTTTAAATTGACACACAAGCTTTTCAGGTGCTCTGTGCCCTCTGAGCTAGGAGTCTCGGGAGGGTCTGGCCCCCCAGTGGCGGGTTCCTCTCTAGCTAATGAGGAGCAATGAAAGATTTAGAAGCTCTCTCACTACACTACCTTACTGTGTTTGGAAATAAACAATAGCTGAAAAATTTACATTTGAAACCCAAACATTTTGACAACAATTGCAGCTGCTAAATGAATTATGAAACTTGTGAAATCAAAGGCTGACAGACAGAAGACAAGCAGATTGGGACTGGGAAGGAAGGCTTCTGCTGACTAGCTAATGCAGGTTTCCAAGCCAGTAATTCGATACAGCAATCATTCTTAGAGGACTTTGATTTTTTTTTTAAAGACACATTTAATTGCTCTTTGATCATTTGTGTTTGGCTGCCATTATCCTCCGGCTGACAAGTTACCAACTTAGGAGAGATATTTCCCTGAGAGATGTTGCCCTGATGTAACTATTGGGAGATTATACCCTGTATAGTTGGGTTGTTACCCAGAGTCAAGGCAAAGAACTTTGGGGTTCAGGAAAGGAAACATTTCCCTCTGTTTTCACCAACCCTAGGTTTATAGCTAGTTCTCAAATACTTCAGCTAACCATTAATAAAGCATGCATCTCTTCATCTCTCCGGAGGATTTGGACATTTTGGTCAAAGCACGTGATTATCTGGAGAACCCAGCATCGAGGCTCACTCTTATGGAGTTGAACTGCAGGTCTTATAAATTGAGAGTCATGACAAAGCAGGATGGCACATGCCTTTAATCCCAGCACCCAGGAGGCAGAAGCAGGAGGATCTCTAAATTCAAGGCCAGCCTGGTCTACATCAAGAACTATATGGAGAGACCCCACCTCAAAAAACTAGAAAAATAAAGAAAAATAAATTGAGAATTGCATTTAATGTTAACCCTTCCTAAGGAGTTTGCTCTTCATTCACAAACAAACGTTTCTTGACTACAGCACTAAAACCACAGAAGACCCATGTTGTGAGTCTCCTCCTTAGGTCTTGCTAATGGACTGACTTGGGGCATGTTATCTTTATTTCTCTCAACACAGCAACTTGTTGCCTAGCCATGTGAAACCCAGAATGTAACTTTAATAACACAAGGAAAGACACTGGCTGCTTAACGGAAGTAGCAGATCTAACGACTAGGAGACATTTGAAGAGAATTCTGAAATAATTGACTTGCAAGAGGCCACTCACTAGTCATGGAGACTTACAGAAAGAAAAAGTGCCAGATGCAGTGGGCGCCATTGACATTTTCCCAAGGTAACCTTTGTTTCAAATTGAGTCCCGACCATAGATTTAGATTAAAAACCCAGGAATGGCATCAGTTAAGAAAACAAAACAAGTGAAACTAAACCATGTCTGAGACCCACCTACCATTGTCAGAAGGCAGAGACAGCGGCTATGTGGGAAGTCTGTAAACAACACGTGTGTCTTGGAGACACGGGCTGAGTGCCTGATTCACAGGCAGGCCAGCAGCCAACTCTGCCTCCTGCCCTCCATCAAACTTCACTACACACAGGAAAGTTTCTTCGGCACATTCTCTCCACGCAAGCGGGAATGTGTTAGCTCTGCTGGCTTTCAAAACTAGCAAATATTTACTGCTAAAAAGAAAGACGAACTGTGAAACCTTTCACTGTTAGAGGCTGCTGGTTCCTCCCGAAATGCCAGGGAGCCAGCAGAGAGATACTGCCATCTCAGATGAGCCACTGCGATCACCCCGTTGTAATAGAATGAACACCGACTTTAACGGCAGTTTAATTAGATTTACCATGGGGAAGATGTCATGGGGGGAGGAGGGGAATGGGATGCTTCTATGTTTAGAAACCTGAATGATGATGTGAACAAATAAAAAAAAATGCCCAGCGAGTGGAAAGCCGTGAAGAACACAGCCGTAATCTCTCCCCCACCTCTATAGAGTTTAAAGGTACAGGGTGCTATTTTCCCTTCAGTGCTTATAGGAGTTGAATGTGCATGTAGGTAGGAGATTCACAGGCCACACCTTATACTGTGTGAGCAGGCAGCCTATCTCCATGAAGGAGTTTAATATATTGCACTTCATGTCGAATAAGTAATGAAAGCAGGGCTCTATGTACTACAGGAAAAACATGCCTGGCTTCTCCAGGGACTTTGATAGTAGATGGTTTCTATAACTGAGATAGGCTACCATTTCCCCCTTGTTCTTCACAAAGAAAAACCTCAAGACTCTAGCATACTTATTTTTACTCTATTCTCCTAGAAAAGGCTGAAAGGAGAGGCAAACACAAAGGGGCACCCACAGAAGGAGTAAGTGGAAGCGGGTCCTCCATTTCTCCCACAGGAGAGCATGGTGGGACGACTTCCCACTCACGTCTCTACCTGCTCTGGGAACCAGAAAGAAACAGCCTTGAGCATCCATACGCTTCCCTTGGGACCCAGTTATCCCATTTCTAAATCCATCAGCTGGCAGACATCAACCTGGAAGCTCCTAATAAGGTGCCGACCCCTGGGTGTCTTGGGATTCGGAAGTGAAGGCTTACAAACTTCCAGAAAAGTTAGGTGACACCGGAGGCTCCTGCACAGCACGGAGGGGTTTCAGAGGTCCCCTTATTGAACTTTCAAACTGTCGAGACTCAAAGCATCAAAATGCTGAGACAATCAAATCCAGAAACAATCTGGTTAAGATTCACAAGCGAGATGCGAGTCGCAACAGCGAGGCAGCTCAGGTCTCTGAGCCAGGCTGTGCCGCTCACCGTAGAGCTGTGTGAACGGCTGTTGACACACAGCACCGTGCCATGGGTGTCACCACGTGTCTTGAAAAAAGGAATCTCCTGGGCAAGAAATGAATTGCACCCTGGTGGCTTTGCACCCCATGTAAAAGTACCCCAGAAATAAGGGGCTCCCTAACTAAGGAGACCAGGAAGACAGGAAGGGGCAGGCAGCTTTGGGGTACCACAAGCCTTTGCTTACTATTTTGACCAAGGTCACTCTGAACCCACTCCGATGGCTAGGACGGACTTGGGATGGCCACCCCGTAGGACTTTGATGAGTTCCCTCTGCTCCATGGCTTCTAAGCTCTTTTCACGGGTTAGTTTACTCTGGTTTTTAGGATTCCAACATAGCAAAGTGTTTTCATGAGCCTGGACTTTCAAGTAGAAACCTTACGGGACATTTCCTCAGAAGGATCCTGCCTGTGCCAGAGACAGTCAGAGACAAACAGGAGAGGACATCAGATGAATGAACCTGGACCCTAAAAAAAGAAATCGGTGTACGCTTTATGTCCTGGACACAGGAGACAATTCTTTTCAGACCTGATGAAGCCCTGTCAGTCTGAGTCTTTGTCTTCTATTATTTCGAGGGAATTTAGGCATGTGAGTCACTGCAAGGTGGCTGTCCCCTTTAGTTACTGGTTTCTACATATAGGATAAAGCGCTGGACATAAAACAGGCGGCGCTCCCCTCCGTGGATTTATTAAGAAGACCCCTCAGGCGAGTCATAAACTCTGATCGAGTCGGCAGTTCCAGCTGTGTAATTGATATCCAATGTTTCCTATTGACTGCTGTGCAAAGAGCTTCCACTTCAATCATAAAAACCGAACTCCCGTTTCTTCTGCAGCAAGATGCCATAGGGCGCTGCTAAAATAAGGTCCATCAGCAGGATCTTTCTGTGAGTTCCCAGAGACTCTCGGGGAAAGCCCATAGAGAAGGCGGCTTCCTGTAGACTGACTGGCTTCTCTGCAAGTCACTTTCACATTCCACATCTGCATTTGCTCTGTGTGGGTGATTCTCACCCTTCCTAATGCTGCAACCATTTAATACAGTTCCTCGTGGCGGTGACCTCCAACCATAAAATTATCTTCGCGCTCCTTTGTAACTGTAATTTTGTTACTGCTATGAATTGTTAACCTAAATCTCTGTTTTCTCGATGGTCTTAAGCGACCCCTGTGAAAGGGTCATCTGTTCCCCAAGGGGTCAAGAACCTGTTCCCACAGGTTGAGAACCACTGGTCTGCATGCTTGTCTTTTGTATATGAAGCAGTATAGACAAATAGAGTTTAAAGGTACTAAAGAACAAATAAGAGAGCCAGAGGTGTTGGAAAACATGGGAGTCTCTTGTTCCCCACCCTATCCCTCTTGAAGAGAGAGAGAAGAGAGGCTCTACGCAAAGAACAAAGGAGCCTGCCAAACACTGTGTGATTTTGCAGGCACCATTTCCCCAAGATACACAATAGACCCGCAGGTTTTAAACTTCAGAAGGGAAAGTGTGTGAAAACACCTTGAGATTTGCCAGTTCCCTGACTGAGCTGCGAAAGACAAAGAGGAGCTTTTGTAGGTGCAGGGATGACAGCTTCAACAAAGGCTCAGCCTCAGCCCAAGGTGATACATCTCAAAAGAGTCTCTATGCGGAAAGCCAAAGGCTTCAAGCTCTACAGAGGTAATATTGATAAAAGCCTTATCACCGTGATTGTTTATCCCCCAGCCTCATCCTAGACTGCTGACGCCTGCGCTCCTGGGCGCTTCCACGCTGAGTTCTGTTTAGCAGATTAGATCTCCATGTTCCCCCTCCCCATCCCCCCACTTCTTGCTCTCAGTTTTCTTCTGCAGCCATTTGCCTATGGTAATATTACTGCTCTTGGAGGAGTGTTAGAGAGAAAATTCTGAAATTACTTTTGCTAGGGGGCGAAGAGTGTAAAGGAGGGGTGAAGAGCTCAGTCAGGATATTTTTCAGACCCTTGGCTGCGCAGGGCTTGCCCGGGCTTGGATTCCTCCTTGGTGATTAGTTATCTGGCCTGAATAGACTCACCAGCATAAGCACTACTGCCTTTGGGTGAGGGCATGGGGACTCTGGCCAGGCTTTTGTTGGTACGCATGCATCTTGGTATCTGGGTTCTAGCCATAGCTACCTCCACCTTAGAATGCCAACATTTGCATATAGCTGGGCACTTCCTCGATTCCTCATCTCTCCTGCCCTGCTCTCTTCTCCTCTTCCTCCTCACTCTCTCTGTCCCAGCCTCCTCTCTCCCTTTCCTTCCCATTTTGCTGCTGGGTTGAGTTCCTCTTCATAGGGACTGGAGACTGTACCCATTAACACTCATCCGCATGGGGTACTATTCAACAGCTCCCCGTGCTCCCATCCCATAGCCCTCGCCCACCCTCTCTAGCCTACATAGGCTGATGTGAATGCTTCCATGCCAAGCTTGTTTCTACCTGATCCTACTTCTCCTTCTCCTCCCTCCCCTCACGATTCTTCCTGGCTCAGGTCAGCACACTGAGAACACTTCTTCATCACACAAGGCTGGTTTGATAAAGCCCTTCTCATGGCTCGTGGTTCACTAGGGGACATCAGTGAATGTTACCAAGATGTTTCCTTGCTCCTTCTCTCTCCTACTTTTCCAAGGATCTGAACAGAGAATGTGCTCAGTAGGCAATGGCTAGTACAAAGGAAAATGCACTCAATGGTTTCATTTAAGTCAGAGGGCCTAGAGATTGGGTCACAGATTTGTGACCAAAAAAAGGAGGGCTGGGGTGGGGGAGGGAGTTCTGCTGAGAAGGATGTGGACAAAAGGAAATTCTTATATACTTCTCCTTGTCTTGCAGTAGGCTGCCTCCTTCCTGTGGAAGGACAGAGAAAACAGCCAAGGACCTACCTTCAAAACATTGTGTCCTTGAAACCAGCCAAACCATTTCCAATAGACGTTACTATTGGCTATCCCACGGTCTAAGGATGTCCCCCTGAGGATGCAGATCCAGCAACTCTTCTATAGAGACAGTGATCTGCTCTGCCCAAAATCTTAGCTGGAAACGGTTACATGACTATTTCTGCGGGGACCCTCTCTTTTCTGTAGCATGTGGTGTGCGCCTGATTCAATGAGTTCCACTATATGTCTGCTGGTTGAAGTGTGTTCTTTTATTTCACTTGCTACATACTTAATAAACTCACTCATTTAAAATAAAATCCTAGTCATTATAAGTCACTCCCTAGGTGGAACACAGCCCATCACCAGGAACAAAAGCTTCTGTGTTCCAACTTAGAGCCTGGCTGTCCTCGGGGCTGTTCTATTTGAGGTCAAAGGGACTGGAATAATGGCATTATGGTATGGCTTGTGTGTTTTCCATTGACCCCACATTCCCCATCCAGTTGTTCCCAGGAGATATCGTATATGTATTTCCATGAGATCTTCTTCCCCACGGGACCTCCAACCTTACAGCACAAGAACCTCTCTTCAGTTCTGCTAAGGGCTGCTAATGGTCCTTGGCTGCTACTAGAGGCTTTCAGAGGCCCTTCTGAAGGGATAAGGAAGGCGAGAGATGATTTTCTCTGGCCAGATCCTAGCTACAGTGAGAAGAAAGCACACAAGCCCCAGCACCCAGCAATTACTTACATATTCCCTTCTCTGGTAGGAGGCTGGAAGGGAGCAGGGATATTCAAATTGGTGAAACATCAGGTAAACGTCTGAGGGCACAGAAGGAAATAGCAAGGGGACAGTACACTGTGCATTTCCTTATCTTTCTGTGTTCTGTGTCTGGCTCCTGATTTTTATCTTAGTTGGTATTTCATTTGCCTGGGTAGAAATGACCCTGCTAACTGTCCTGTCTTAAACAAATGAGGACATGTGTTTTTCCCCTTCAGAAAGTCCTGAGACGGATTGTTTATAAGTGATAACAGACTAGGCTCCAGATTGCTCTGTAAAGATTTCTTGCTTTCTCTGTAAAGAAGCACAGGGAAAGTTGGTTTTCTCCTCAGACATTGCATCAGCACGCAGGGCAGGAAGAGGAGCGGGTTGGATACTGAGCCACCCGGGACACTTTCCTTGGGGAGAAAAGACAACTCCAGGAAAAGGACTTCTCTTTCGCGGTCAACCATGCATACATTTCAAGGAGGACAGAGGCTGCTACCATGCCACGTAAGGTTTGGACATCTTGTATGAGCTTGCTCCTCAGTTTTCACTTTCTCGTGATTTGCCTGATGACTCAGCACCCCCAGTTCTCAACTGTGCTCAGCACATCTCACCAGAATGAATGGCAGTTCTGACAAACCACCATGTCCTATGGATTAAAATACATAGCTATCTAGAGCTTCAGTTTCAAGCATGCCTTAGCAAAGCCATCAAAGTCTCAAGGTCACCTCTCCCCATTCAGGATGTATTATTATTTCTTCCCTCTTGCAGACACTGAAGTGTCTGTGGACAGACAAGTAAAGTGAATGCCACTTGTCACTAGCATAAGGAATCCCAGGCTCTGCTCAAACCTCTGCATTCCGGATTCGGTCTCCCTCCCCACCCTACCCCCAGTAGCTCATCTGAGTGCTTTTCTGGTTCTGTCTATCTTTGATTGTCCCCCAGGTACCATCAGAGACCTAAATTGGAGCCGTAACTGCTTCCCGCACCTTTGGTTACAGGTTCCCACCCGCAGCTAGAACTAATTCCCTTCGGAAACAAATTCCAGACAATTATCTGCAGGTAATTTGTTCAGTTGCAGCATCTCTTCTCTGGGCTGCTTGGGGGACAGTGTGCCAAAGCCATTATTACAGAGAAATGGAAGCACCGGTGGAATTTATGCTTCTGTTTCAAGGTGGGGGAAAGGTGATTTCCTTTAAATATATTAGCCTATATATTAGCCTCTGCTTCTCTAAAATCGATTATCATCCAAGGTCACAGAGGGAAAGGCCTAGATTTCCATAGACCTGAGGAGCCCCACTGGGAAGGCCAGTAAGGGATTCTCAGACTTTAATTGTAGAATACTTACGAACTTCACTATGGCCTCAATGTTATGGGGTAGCATGGAGAGCGGGGATCAGTCCTCAGAGATTTTGCACCAAGGAAAACCTGGCGGTGATAGTGTCTTCTCCCTGCCCTTCTCAACCAAGGTGCAATGCATGGTGGAACACTGTGAATCAGTTCTCCACCATACTGTCAGTGTTAATCCATGTCACTACTGGGGATGGGAGTGGAATAGGCTAGGGCCAAGCAAATAGTCACTCAAACTATTCTGTATTTCTAGTGGCTGAGAGAAAGAGTCCCCCAGGGGGACAGGCTATCAGGCCAACTGCCGACTCACCTTGTGACATGTGATGTGATGCAAGTTATTGGCTGCCATCACCTTGTTCTGCGCTTCTGAAATGTGAGTGACTGCTTGAGGTTAACTGAAGCACACCTCTTGGCTAAGACAAAATATCTGCTGTGTGAAAAGTTTGTTCCAGGGACATTTGGGACCGTTAGGAAAGGAGATTGAAGGTTTCAGATACATGGTACTATTTTTGCAGTCCACAGGATTTGGATCTCAAAACAAGGATGCCGTTTGTTCACCATCTCTTCTCCCAAGCGGCTCTTGTGTGGTTCCCCACCGTGGCCTCCCTTCTGCAGAGCTGCAAATGCTGGAGTACACAATCCTCTCCCCCCTTGGCACTTGCTTCCATCTCTTTCTTCCTCCTGTCAAAAGGCCGAGCTCTGATGCTGACACCTGAGCACTTACTGACTCATCTGCAGTACTTACTCAATCCTCCCTACTCAGTCCACCCTGCTCCGTCCCTCCGCCGCATCCCCACCGCTGCCCCCAATCGGGGCAGATTTAGAAATATGGAGCTCTCGGTCCCCTATGGCACCCCCAAACTTGCCAGCAGATAGATGCCTGAGGACATGTACAGTGTTAGAAGTTACAGAACCTGTCAACTCTCTTCTCTGAGCCTTTCCAGGAAAAAAAAAAAAAAGAATCAAAGCTTCTGTGTAAAACCACACACCTGGGTTAAACCCTCTGCTTGCTTCTCTCTCTCTCTCTCTCTCTCTCTCTCTCTCTCTCTCTCTCTCTCTCCCTCCCTCCCTTCCTCCCTCCCTCCCTCATTTCAAAGGTGAGCAGACATCACTTGATGTGAAAGTTGTCTGATTGCCAACAACCTCTCCCTTTGACTCCTGCATTCTTCTCAATCAGCCTGTGAGCTTTGGTAATGACAAACAGCATGATGAGGAAGGAGGAGCCTGGGACTGAAATGGCTGGCAATCTCCCTCTTGCATTGCTTAGCTGGGGAAGCAATAGACAGGCCTGGTGGGATGAGGCGAGGGGGCTCTTCTCTTCTCTTTAGAGATAAGCACTTAGGGGGAATGGGGATGCGTTCAGAGAAGGATTCTAGAACTAAATAAGATTTTGATGGGAAGATGCTGTGATTGATTACTGATGTCTGCTATGGTTCTGGTTAAGTGAGAAAAAAATGCCACAAGTATTCCCTGGCTGTGCAGACTCCAACCGAATGCCCTTAAACAGATTAAGCTACAAAGCAGAAGGAAATAAACCTTGATAATACAGTCTCCCTTATCTGCTGCTGACTCAGGGTTAGCACTTTGAATCTTAAAAGTTATTTATGTCAAGAGAACTTTTGAATAAATACCGACATGCCACTCAAACTGAATGGGCAGTGGCTTCTGAAGTTCCTTTAGGCCTATGTGCTTCATTGTCAGTAACCGTTTTTATCTGCCTATCTTGTTTTTACCTCAACAAGATGTAAAGATAAGACAAGATGGCTGAAGTGCATGGGTGCAAATATCACCTGCTCTGGAAAATTAACAGACAGTCAGTGTTTCATGTGAAGGAGATATAACATGCTTAAAGTAACGAAGGGAAATTAGCAAAAATCTCCTTATACCTTATCACGCTCTTCTGCAATGATGCACAGGGAATTGAACAGTTGCAGAATTTAAAAAGGTGGAGGTGACTTTAGCTGGCAGGCCTACTCAACAAACACAAAGCTAAGCAGACTCCATATGGGGAAGTAGAGAGCATAAGACAGAGACCCAAGAGGAGCCCCAGGAAGTCTCTCAGGGCTTGCTGTCATGTTCAAAAGAGAAGTAGGTGGGATGAGATGGAACTACTCTGAGATTCCGTCTTACCCCAGGAAGGATGGCTATCGTCAAGAAAATAGACAAGAAGAGGAAGAAGGAAGAGGAGGAGAAGAAAGAGATGAAGAAGAGGAAGAGAAGGAGGAGGAAGAGGAGGAAGAGGTGAAGAGGAGGATGGGGAGGGGGAAGAGGAGGAGGAAGAAGAGGAGGAGAAGGAGGAGAAAGAGGAGGAGGAGAAGGAGGAGAAAGAGGAGGAGGAGAAGGAGGAG
>BDUI01000086.1:377810-413422 GCA_002335545.1 Apodemus speciosus | reverse complement strand
CCTGGGCATATACCCAGAGGATTCCCTGGCATGCAATAAGGACACATGCTCCACTATGTTCATAGCAGCCTTATTTATAATAGCCAGAAGCTGGAAAGAATCCAGATGTCCCTCAATGGAGGAATGGATACAGAAAATGTGGTATATTTATACAATGGAATACTTACTACTCAGCAATTAAAATAATGAATTCTTGAAATTTTTAAGCAAATGGTTGGAACTGGAAAATATCATCCTAAGTGAGGTAACCCAATCACAAAAGAATATATGTGGAATACAGTCACTGATAAGTGCATATTAGTTAGCCCAGAAGCTCTGAATACTCAAGACACAACTCACATATCAAATGATTCCCGAGAAGAAGGAAGGAGAGGGCCCTGGTCCTGGAGAGGCTTGATCCAGCATTGTAGGGCAGTACCAGGACAGAGAAATGGGAGGGGGTGATTGGGGAATGGGCAGAGGAAAGAGGGCTTATGGAACTTACAGGGACGGGGGGAACTGGGAAAGGGGAAAGCATTTGAAGTGTAAACAAAGAATATAGAAAAAAAGAAACAGTTTGCTTAAACTGGTATGAATTTTGTGGCATTTTTGGCAAAGGGTTCAATTCACCAACAGGCCTGCCAATCATCATTACCGAACTGAAAACAACTTCAAAATAAATGAAGCAAAGTAGAATTGATAAACAAAAGTGGATGAATGTACAATTATGGTCAGAAGACTACACTCCTCTATTAATAATGGATCTGAAACACAGACAAGTATTTGTCAGAGTAAAACTACCTGAGCACTGTGAGCACCAACTGACTGAAATGACCAGTCATGGTTTTCAAAGATCAATCCATACCCTCCCATGAGTGTGGCCTTGGACACAGGAAGGTCATTACAGTGGAAAATTTTTTGGTCCTTGAAATGATTCTTAATAAATCGGTAAACACTGAAAGCACACACAGCATGTCCTCTGAGCATAGCAGAATTCAGCTGGAAATCGATAACAAAAAGAACTCTTCAGAATTGCCAAGTATTTGAAATCAAAGCAATATGTTCCCAAAAAGAGCATCTGTGTTGGGGAGAAACTTATAGGCGAAAAGATGCTGAACAGGAAAAGCACAAAGGCTCTGTGTCATCCCCATCAGAGCAGGGCTCCAACCAAAGTGGTACTTAAGTAAAATGTATACCTTGAGATGTTTATGTCAGTATAGACAAAGCTTGCGAACCCTACTCAAGACTCCCGTCTAGGTAAATCACAGATTAGGAAGAGAAAAGGAACAAATGAAGGGTAAAACAAGTGATAAAAAGGAGACAAACATTTTTTTTTAAAGAACTATCTTCTTCTAGGTAAGATTGGGAGGGGTGGAGGGGGATTTCAAGAAGTGAAGGGGAGCTTTAAAAGGTAGCAAAAGAGCAAATGAGAAGAGAGAAAGAAGAAATAACCATGACAGAATCTCCCTCCCCCCCAGTCATCCAAATTAGTGCTGGTAACAGTCACAGACCACAGATATATGGAGAACATATTAAATACTTTAAAAAAAATTTTAAAAGCCTGACACACACGCATGTCACAGTCAAATGACAGAAAGTTAAAGAAAAAAAAGTTCTAATATAAATCCAAAGAAAGCGACAGCCTCCCGAGGTGAAGCAAACATGGCGACACATCCAATTTCTCAGAAAGCTCATAGGCAAGAATGCAGTGGGAGGCAATAATTTAAATGTCTACAGAGCAAAGCCTCACCAACCCAGAGCTCTGCACCCTGGAAGATTCAATGGGGAAAGAACAATTTTCTCGAGTGAGAAAAAGTGAGAGAATTTGTGGCAGTCATTCATCTTTGAGGACACATTTAAAGATGTTCTTTAAGGAAGGAAAATGATACAGGCCAGAAACTCTGACCTTCACAAGGTACAGAAATAGGTCAAAAAGGGGGGAAGGTAGAATGAATGGTTCTACTTTTCTTGTCCTTAATCTTTCCAATGATGCCAACAACCCATTCCAATGTGAACACTGGGGTGTGAATGTAGGACCGGAAAAAAACACGGGGGTGCACCCTGCACCCCATGCCTCGGAAGGCGACATCCAAATCACTTGCAAGAAACGGTCTTGATGCAACCGCAAGAGGATTTTTATTCCAGAGGCTCTGGGCTCACAGCCATACACCACACAGGGATAGGGGACTGTGAGCTCCGATTACAGAATCGGAACAGCTTTTATAGGTCTACAACAAAACCCGCCTCACAGCCAATCATTCTTTAGCATCGAGAGCCCGCGTAGTGCAAGCCAATTGATTTGTACCACTCTGTAGCTTCTAAGCCAACCAGTTTAAATTATCCAAGCCTGCGCTCTGAGAACCAGAAGCCAGATAGCAACTAGTTAAGCTCATTTCCGCTTACGGGGCCACGTACACATTTCCTGTTACAAGGCCAGGTTCATGTACACATTTCCTGTTACCGGGCCAGGGTCACATATTAGGCTCTTGGGGACCTGAGCACCCGCCAGGCTCGAGCCCTGAAGCCCACACATTGACCCCGCCAGCCCAGCTGTGCTCATCCTCGCCCCAGTTGCTCTGAAGTGGTGAAACTGGAAAGGACGCTGGGGACCTTCCCAGGCCTGTGGCTCGCAGCTGAACATCGCAGGCGGGTGTGATGTGTGCACTCCTGGGCGGCTTAAGGAATGTGACTGTTCACCTAGTTTCTAACAGAGCAGGCTTTTGGGGGTTATTTAAGAGTTAGGCATGGGGGATTTTTAGCCTGCAATTCTCATCCTTTCATGTACATTTGCTTGCACGTAAGGTGAGGTGGACCATAGTGAAGGCAGCCCGGAGAGAAGAGAATAAGAGTGGTTTCATTGCTTTGAAGGATTTGCCCTAACTGAGGTACAGTAATACGTGACAGTGGATTGACATTAGTTATAAATGTGTATTGGATGTGCTAGGACAGCTATTCATAGGTAACCCTGAATAGGGCTAGAGAGATGGCTCAGCAGTTAAAAACCCTTACTGCTATTCTAGAGGACCTGGGTTCAAGTCCCAGCATCCACATGGTAGCTGAATTCTAAATCTGTGTGGTTGGGAGCAGAGAGTGTGTCAGATAGCATGTTCTTGTCTGGCTTCCCTGGCTACCATGCATGGAAATGGTGCACAGACATCCATGTAGGTGAAAAATCCGGGCACATAATTTTTCTTAAAGTTACAATGAAGCGTAATTAATATGCCAACAAAGGGGAGGAAAGAGAATCATAAAACCCACCTTTGTAAATCACAATAGAAAAGCAGCGAGCAAATGGTAACAGAATTTGAAGTAGTAAAAGGGTCAAGAAACAAAACCAACAAACAGTGGAGACTCAGTGTGACCGGATGAAGAGGCACTTTGGTGTTAATAACCTAAATGTCACATCTTAGAAACAGAACCTGTTCACGGGTCAAAAATAAACTAGGTGCTGCCTGTAGAAAGTCAAGTTTACAGCTAAGGATACATACATAAAGACTGAGGAGATGAATATCATACTTCCTAGAATGAGGAGAAACCGTGGGCAGCTGCGTTCATTTCAAACAAAGCTGGCTTCAAAGCAGATAAAGTATCAAGGGCGAGAGGAGCATTACATATTGATGAAGGAGTATGAGGCAGAGGGGTGGCTCAGCAGAGAAAAGCAACAGCAGTCTGCGGTCAGATCCCTGCAACTCACATGGGAGAAGGAACTGACTCCCACAGGTTGTCTCCTGAACTCAACAATGCATCCTCCCCCCACAGGATGACACATGTTCACGCAGACATACACACACACACACACACACACACACACACACACACACACACACACACACACACACAGGGAGGGAGAGAGAGACAAAGATAGACAGAGACAGAGGATGGATGAATGAATGAATGAATGAATGAATTGCAATGAGCTCATCTTCCAAGAAGACCATCAGTCCTTTACGCATATATCCCTAACAACACAATATCACAACACACAAGGTGGAAGGCAAAAGCATGCAGAAGTCCGGGGAGGATGTGATGACACTATTACTACAGGCCTCAACCCTCCTCACCAGTGGACAGATTTAGCAGAGACAATAAAAACCTAGTATAGTGGAAAAAGTGCCAGCGAGATGGAGTAATGAGCATTTCTATTTCACTTCACCCAAGGCAGCAGAACGTGTCTTCCTCAGGCTCACCTAACAGTTCCCAAACAGACCAGAAGGAGTCAGACTGCACAGCAAAGCCAAAGAATGGAAATTAGTGTCTTTGCTCTCAGATGACAACCAAATCCCACTTGAGTTCAGAATCTGGGAATCCTACCAAGAGATTAAACAATAGGTCCAGAAATAATGTGTGGGCCAAAGAAAAATATCTCAGAAGAAATTATGAACTATGTTCAGTGTACAAAGATGAAATTACAGTTTGTCAAAATGACCTAGGCTTAAAAAGGTTCATGCCTAGGGTATTTTAAATGCACACGTTAGCAAAGAAGAGTGAAACTTAGTTATAATCATCGCCATTTTAGGGAAAATGATACCATGTTAAATTAACGAGAATAAATAATGAAAATTTCAGTATAAATCAATGAAATTAAAACCAGTAAGTAAAACATTCATAAGCAATAAATTATTTACTTGCCTACAATTTTTATAAAGTACATCTATGTATATACACATACACATATGTAGTTTAAATACATCTATGTGTATACACATGTACATATGTAGTTTAAATAGAATTTTCCCACCTGGGATGACAATGCAAAAAACCCTAACACCAGGCATGAGATGCACCCCCTTTTTGAGTTGTTGGTCAGTGTTTTCTAAGAGACTCCCAAAACATCCACTATTGCTGTGGCCTTGGTGGCTTCTCAGAAGTAGGTCAGTCCCGATTCTGAAGACACCATGTACTTTGGACACAAGACTCAGAGAATCTAAGCTGGATCTGACCTGTTAGCCTCCTACCCAAGACTAGATTTTATAGCTCCAGAAGGTACCATAAAAGCTTCCAAGGGAGGGAGGCAACTCAATACTCCTACCTAACTGTGATGCCTGTGAACCCGGTGCATTCGTGGTGTGCATACCTTGGCAGTAACCAACAGCTGTCTAGTTGGACTTAAGGCCTGCTCAACAAAAATGGAATCAGACCTAGTTAGGGAAACCCAGCTAACTGTCTCAAAGGGCTAGTGACGCCATGGATCCTAGAGAACCTACTGCCACTGTTTTGCTAGACAGTCTAACTCCTGACTACATTTTAAATATTTACCTTAATATTTACCAGATTGTGGTGGTTTGAATGAAAATGACCCCAGAAGCTCATATGTTTGAATGTTTTGTTCTCCATTTGGTGGACTGTTTAGGAGGATTAGGAGGTGTAGCCTTATTGGAGGTATGTCACTGGGGTAAGCTTTTAGGTTTTAAACTCCCATACCAGGCTCAGTCTGTCTCTGTCTCTGTGGCTGTCTCTGTGTCTGTCTCTGTGTCTGTCTCTGTGTCTGTCTCTGTGTCTCTGTCTGTGTCTCTGTCTGTGTCTCTGTCTGTGTCTCTGTCTGTGTCTCTGTCTGTGTCTCTGTCTGTGTCTCTGTGTCTCTGTCTGTGTCTCTGTCTCTGTGTCTCTGTGTCTCTGTCTCTGTGTCTGTCTCTGTGTCTGTCTCTGTGTCTGTCTCTGTGTCTCTGTGTCTGTCTCTGTGTCTCTGTGTCTGTCTCTGTGTCTCTGTGTCTGTCTCTGTCTGTGTCTCTCTGTCTCTGTCTCTCTGTCTCTGTCTCTCTGTCTCTGTCTCTCTGTCTCTGTCTCTAGCTCTCTGTCTCTCTGTCTCTGTCTCTAGCTCTCTGTCTCTAGCTCTCTGTCTCTAGCTCTCTGTCTCTAGCTCTCTGTCTCTAGCTCTCTGTCTCTAGCTCTCTGTCTCTNCTCTCTGTCTCTAGCTCTCTGTCTCTAGCTCTCTGTCTCTCTGTGTCTTTTTCTCTGTATGCCTCTGTCTGTTTTTTTCTCTCTCTGTCTCTGTCTGTCTCTGTCTCTATCTCTTTCTGTCTGTCTCTCTGTCTCTGTCTCTCTCTGTGTCTCTCTCTCTGTGTCTCTATATCTCTCTCTTTCTCTCTCCATCCTGCCTGCAAGGTGTAAGCTCTCAATTACTGCTCATGTACCACACCTGGCTGCCAACACACTACCTGCCCTGATGACATGATGATTATGAATTAACCCTCTCGAACTGTAAGCAAGTCCCCGGTTAAATGTTTCCTTTTATAAGTTGCCTTGGTCATGGTGTCTCTTCACAGCAATAAAATAATAACTAAGATATTGACAAATAAATGTAGTTCCCACCCTTCACCAAACAAGTTTCTCTTTGTAATAGATGAAGACCATTACAGAAAACTGCAACTACTCAAAATGCAGAGAACACATGATCATGTGGTGCTCAGCCCCAACTTACACATCAACAACACAGCTGCTACAGCTAATGCTGAGGGAAAAACTAGAAAGAGGAGATGAAACAATTGTCAAAGCCAGAAGAACCAGAAGTCTATTGTGAGATTACATATTCTAGAAATGGCAGGGAAGCCATACTGTCTTAGTCAGGGTTTCTATTCCTGCACAAACATCACTACCAAGAAGCAAGTTGGGGAGGAAAGGGTTTATTTACCTTATACTTCCACATTGCTGTTCATCACCAAAGGAAGTCAGGACTGGAACTCAAGCAGGTCAGGAAGCAGGAGCTGATGCACAGGCCATGGAAGGACGTTCCTTACTGGCTTACTTCCTCGGGCTTACTCAGCTTGCTTTCTTATAGAACCCAGGACTACCGGCCCAGGGATGGCCCCACCCACAGTGGGCCCTCCCACCTTTGATCACTAATTGAGAAAATGCCCCACAGCTGGATCTCATGGAGGCATTTCCTCACCTGAAGCTCTTTTCTATGGTAACTCCAGCCTGTGTCAAGTTGACACACAAAACCAGCCAGTACACATACCCATGAATTCTCATCAACATGACTACATGAACAAAACATAAAAAAGAATAGCCACAGACATGCTAACATATTAGAGGAAATCCCATAAGGCCAAAATCCCAGACGCCTAGACAAAGAACTACAGGAAACTAAGGAATATTGAGAGCTTCCCCAAGGAAAAGCCCCTTAATTGATTATCCAAGACCATGGGGTCAGTCCTGAAATCATATACATACAAACAACCATAGGAACTGAACAGCTTGTATTTATATATTTTGAGATATATATATATATATATATATATATATATATATATATATACAATTTTACAAACAGAAACCATTAATTTAAGAAAAAAAGGTATACATGGGAGAGTTTGGAGGAAGGAAAGGGGGGAAAGTAAAAAAAAAGGAGAAATCAATGAAATTAAAAAATAATAAGTGATTTAGAACAATAACAAACCAATTTTAGAAAGAAAAATTCACGAACCTCTAGTCGGGCTAAAAGAGAAAGAAAAGGACTCAAATGGAATTTTTAAATTTAAAGAGAGACCTTTGTAATAGTGGGCCATCATATCCACAAGTTGGAGAACACAGATGAAATAAATTTATTAAATATCTAACCGGCAAATCTTACTCAAGAAGAGTTTGGAAACCTGTGCAGGTTTACATATAATTAGCCCATAGCTAATAAGCCAAGAAGGAACCAGGAGGGTCAGGTGATGGTAACGGTGGTTATAGGAAACATTTGAGGAAGAAGTAAAGCCAGCGTGCCACACAGTGCTTTGCACAGGTGCGCCTTCTAACAGTCTATGTGAGAACCAGAAAACAACACAATACTGCCCACCTATCAGAATGTCCAAAGCTCATTGACCCCATTGATTGCAGGCAGGGAGCCATGGAAACTCTTAACCTTTCCTCATGGGAACACAAAAGCTTGGTAGCTTCTCACAAAACTTGTCATACTGTCTTATCATGTGGACCACCGATCACACTCCTTAGGACTCACCCAAGGGAGTTGAAGGCTCACAACCATGCACAAGTTTTCCAAGAAGACATGTAGAACAGCTTTATTCATGATCACAAAATGTGTAATTAAGATGGCCTTCAGGAGTTGAAGGTACATTTACCTGTTTATTTGACAGATGTTTGATGTTGCATCTTCCTTTAGCAGGGAAAAAGATGTTCTTTTTCCCTGCTAAAAAGAAATGAGCAATCAAGCCATAAAAAGACATGGAAAAATAAATATGGTAATTTTGAGTTGAGGAATTCAGTGTAAAGTGAATCTGTCTGTTGGGTCTCTACCATCAGGCATCTGGAAAAGTCAAACTATGAAGAAAACAGGCAGCAGTGGCTAGGCATTGAGAAGGAAGGATAAGCAGAATACAGTGGACTTCTGGCACAGTGAATCATCCTGAATAAATCCACTAAGATAGACATAACTTTTTTCAAAATATATAAAATGTCCAAAACCAATAGTGAATCCCAGTGTGAATCATGGGTTTGGGGTGATAAGATGTGTTAATGTATGTTTACATCTTCTGATAGATACCTACCTATGTGCAAGATACTGATGACCACAGAAGCTGTGTCGGGGTGTGGAGTCCATGTGTGAAATCTCTGCACTTCCCCATCATCTTTTTTTCTGTGAACTTGCAACTATTCTATAAAGCAAAGTCTATTTAAAGAAATAAAACTAAGGAAGAACTAAGGAACAAGAGAACTCATCCGTGCTATAAATGAAAAAGGAGGCATCACCAGAGGTCCAACAGATACTCCAGAGTATCCACAGAAACCTTATGAACAAACAAATAATACATTTGAAACACAGAACGGACACGTTCCTTAAATTTCTTACTAAGTTTATTAGGAAGAAACATACAACTGGAGAAATCTTGTTTGTTTGTTTAATCAAATGTATAGTTAAATGCTCTTAACAAAGAAAACTTCAGACCCAGATGGCTTTACCCAGTAAACTTTATAAAGCATCTAAGGATGAAATGAAACCAATTCTATGTAGATTCTTATAGAAGACACAAGGATAAAGCAGTTTCTAACTCCTTTATAAGGTATATATTACCCTGGTACCAAGATGCAAAAAAAGTTATTGAAGGGAAGAAAATAGCACACTGTATTTACAGTAAGGTTGCCAACAGCCACAGAGGCCTCTTGTGGATTTGAAATGTGACCGGTCCAAACTAACATATGTTGCAAGTTCAAAATAGCACAAATACACCAGATTTCAAGACTTCTGCTAGCAAAAACATATTCAAAAATATTTCATTAATATCTTATTTTAAGTAGAGAATTAAAACCTTAATCTTTATATCAAAATACACTGCTAAAATTAATTTTGCCATTTTCCTTTTGCTTTATTTAATGTGGATATAAAAAAATCTTAAATATGCAGATTTTCAATATATTCCTATTTTTTGGTGCAATAAAGTACCATCACTCATAAATGGTAACTAAGAACTAAAACCATTTTATTGTAGGTTCATCATTATCCTTGTGAGGTTTCTGGAGATAGTTATGTGTTGGTGGGTGAAAATAATTTCTTCTTTTCCTCTATATTTTCCTATCTTTTCTTTTTCCTGCCTTACAGCATTGGTAAAGTTTGTCACTGCATGAAAGGACATCCTTACCTGGTGTCCGACCTGGGGGAGAATACAGTCTTTCACCTTTAAGCATGGACTACGTCTGCAGACTTTTCAGAACTATCCTCTGTTTCTGCCTGCAGCTACTGGGAACTGGGTTCCTGGAACAGAAGCTGAGGGATGGATGGGGAAGGGCGGAAAGAACGAGGGCCCGGACAATAAGTTACGGATCAAGGCCAAAGTTTAATGGAGGTCTGACAATTTAACAGTTTGGGCGAGTCCCTCCTCCCAGACTCCTGTGTGGCTCTTCGTTGGGTGTTGGCTCCACTGCCCAGGCAGCTGGGCGGGTCACCTGCTTCATTCAGGAATTGGTGGATCTGGAGGAACTTCACCTTCACGCTGAGCACTCCACCCTAGGTGAAGCAGGATCCTGAATAGCACGGGAATCCCGACTCAACCAAGGCTGGGAGAGGAAGTTCACCTTGACCAATGTCAAGTTCCTCCCAAGTGGCAGGACGCCCCAACATGGCTCTGTACACTCTGTAAGGCCTGTGAACACACCTAAACTCCTGCTATAGCTATGTGTTTCTGCATGGTCCCTAAACCGAAACTATATGGGAAATTTTGTCAGATGTTGTATCTGCCTGTACTAATCTGATCTAGTGGATCCTTTATTAGCCTACTAATACACAATAAGTTCCTTCAGTTGATGTTCAAGTATCAACTAACCTAATACCACTGAAGTAAATCCTACCTTATCAGATTCCAATTATTTATTTATTTGTTTGCTTATTTGATTAATTGAGACAAAGTCTTATGTAGCCCAGGCTGAACTCAAACTTGTTGTGTAGCTGAGGTTGGCCTTGGATTTTGGATCTTCCTGCCCCAAGCCTCCTGAATTCAGAGACCACAGGTGTGATCCATTATATCATTATTCATTTTTTATAATCTTGAATTCAATTTGAAAACCCATTTTTGTTGTTAGTTCAAGATTTCAAAATACTAGGGTAATATGCAAAACTCAATTTCATTTCTACATACTCTCAGTAATGTTTAAAAATTGAACATTGTACAATACTATAAAATAAAGATAAATTTAATAAAATATTTACAGGACTCACTAAAAGCCACACAGCTCCTATGGAAGAAATGCAGACTCACTTCCAGGACCCAAGCTATGTTCAGATCACAAAACTCATGTTCATCATAATTGATTTGCTTACATATTCTATGCAGCTCCCACAATCCATCAGGTCTTTTCTCTTAAACCGATGCTAAAATTTACATGGAAATCCCATGAACTAAAAAAATTAAAATAATTCTGAGAAAGGAAAAAAAAGAGTTTCAAGACTCACACTGGCTGACTTATTTTATAGCTGTAGTCAAGACAATGTGTTATAGCCAAGGAAGAGACACAAAGATCAATATGAAAGAATAAAGAATCCAGAGACACACCCACACAGCCCATTGATTTTTTTTTTCAAAGATAGCAAAGCAATTCAGAAGAGAAAGATTTGTCTTTTGGAAATTGCATCCTGACACAGTTGGATATCCAAAACCCAAAATGACTTTGACTGTTACCCAGCACAACTTTAAGAAATAACTCAAAATGGGATACAGATCCAAATAAAACGACTGAAATGAAGACCTCATTGGAGGTAAACCTGTTCCCGTGGGTATGGCTGGTGTGTTTTAGATAAAGGATAGAAATCATGGAGTACCAAAGAAAATGGACAGGCAACCTGACTGCAGTGGGCTCAGATGTGTCTTACAGCTTGGTTGCCACCGCAGTACACTGCATCCATATCATTCCGGATCCAGGGGGCTGTGAATTCAGAGACTGCCTGGGCTGTACATTGAGATCGTGTCTCAAGTTCTGTCTGCCTGCAAAGGGGAAACTTTTGATTTCACTTGGAAAGCATTTGACAAAAGACGGAACACCCCAAACACGCAGAGAGAGCATTCACAGCTTAGCAGTGAGAAGGAGGAATCCAATAAAAATGGACAGCGAACTTATACAAACCTTTCACCAAAAAAATGTCTGTAAAGGAGCACCATTGGCCATTTCAAAAATGCAAATTTCAGCCACCGAACTCTGCAACCTGGCACCTCTGTGCATGTCAGTCAAGGGCATGCTGTAACAATATTAATCGTCTACAAGAACACAAAGCAACTGAAGGTCTGCTATTGCTAGTAGGAGCTTGAAATGGATGCAGCTGCTTTGGAAAACATCTGGACAATGTTCTACAAAGGCTAATCTCAAGTTACCATTTGACCCAGCAAACTCATCCCCATACAGTTATCTCAAGGAAACAGAACTATACATTTCCAAAAAGAAAGAAAAGAAAATACACATTTTTCCCTAGCAGGTCTACAAAATAATCCAAACTGTCATCAAATGGAATATATATTGATTGTGCTACATCTATACAGTTAAATCCTAAAAGCTATACACTTCTAAGTCTAGATTGCATGCAGATGGGTCGCAAATGCCCAAGGCTGTATTAAAACTCCAGGACCAGACGGATACCTTTATGATTCTATTTAAGTCTCATTCTAAAATCAAAACAATAGAAATGGACCTGGGTCAGTATTCTACTGGGCTGTGGCTGGGAGTCTTGGGTCACCTACACATGGGGGCAGAGGAAACATTGAAAGTGTAAGATTTCTGTATGTTTATGGTAAATTTGTTCTAGCCACTATGGTCACACCATGAACCCAAACTAATGACTGCTTAGCATAAAACATGGTTTTAGGTAAATAACTAAAACAAAAGCAAGGCCCAACTTACATGTGGAAATCCACTGATGGTTTTAAACTCAACAACAAAAGTATTTCTAAGTAGTCTAATACAGTGGTTCTCAATCTACAGGTCATGAGACCCTTGGTAGGAATGTCTAATGACCCTTTCACAGGAATCACATATCAGATATCCTTCACATAAGATATTTACATTACAATTCATAACAGTAGCAAAATTACAGTTATAAAGTAACAACAAAAAATACTTTTATGGTTGGGGTCACCACAGCATGAGGAACTGTATTAAGGGATCACAGCACGAGGAAGGTTGAGAAGCACTGTCCTAATAGCTTAAATCTAAGCTGGGATTAGATTCCTCACTGCACAGAGATAAATATGAAGACATATGAGTTTATCAAAGTCTACTATACTGTACCCTAGAAAGCTAAATTTTATTATTCTATATTGAAGTTCAATGAGTCTCCCTGTAGCTAGAAAAATGAATATATATTACAAACGGTTTTGCTGTCTTGGCACGGTGGCTCATATCTGTTATCCTAGCACTAGGAAACTGAGGCAGAAGGATTGCTTTGAATTTATAGTCATCCTGGCTTCATAGCAAGTTCCTTGTCTCAAAATACCAAAGAAAATAAAGCAAATGAAAAAAAAAAGAAACATATTTTTATGTGTGGTGTTCCAAATGGTCTTGCATTGCATAATAGTATTTCCTTCAAATTGGCAAAAATTAAACCATATGCTTCAGTCTCTTAAAAATGCAGTCTGGGGTAGCATTCTAAAGCAAATTCATTTATAGCTATCTAACCTGCTTACATAACCATCTTTATACGGTGTAGAGATTGAGGCCTGACTCTTTAATTATGAATGATGGACTGACTGAATCAATAAATGCACGAGTGAATTAATTAATCAACAATAAACAAAAATTAATGAACTAAGATGAGCACCCTGTAGTCAAGTCTCCCAGGTTTGTGCTAGAGATGTCTGCTCCCTTAATTAACTTCATATGAGATCTATGTGTAAACAAATATGAAAAACTGCATTTGTCTTAAAAGCATAGAGCTATATTTGGAGGGACTTTCAAAYAATACTTACATCTGACTTAGGGACCCCAGTGTGGGGCTGCAGACAAGCTCTGTTGGTTGAGTTTGGGTAGCATGTCCCCCAGCAGTCTATGTTTGGCACAGGCCTCCGCAGTAACCTTCACAGTAATTCCCCCGAATTTTCCTTTTGCGAACCCCAAAGCAGGGAGATTTGGCATATCACTGATGTTTAAACACTCTGTGGTGTGGCATTCTTCAAAGTCTTCATATGCAGTGATGCGTCACGTTAGCCCAGTCCTCTTGCACACGGAGGTCTCTGCCATTGAACTTCTTTCATTTGGGGCTAAGAGGGTTCAGACAGTTCTTGGAGAGCATGGTACCATCTAGAGGCGGATCCAAATTCAAGCTCAAGAGATATGGCTTCTCAATCAGCTTATAATTAAATTGAACCTTCATGGAAGACAGCAAAAGTCTTCATCAGATCCCCTATATTCTATAGAAGATATTACGGAGTGGATCTGTGGGCAAGGGTAGGGTAGCGCCCTTCAGTGTGATCCTCCGCTGTCAGTCAACATTGAAGGTACTTCTCTCTGCTCTGACTACAGCATTCTAAGGAGCAACGCATGTGTCCAACCAGGACCTTCCACAACTTCAAAAGAATGAAATAGCCTTCCAATCAAAATTTTGAACTCTCCTGACTTTTACAAATTCTTCACCTCTGTTAGACAATGTTTTTCCCAACAGAAACAATATGAGCCAGGGCCAGGAAGAACACTTCCTACAAGTCTTCAGCAAGCCACCCCGCCCGGTCCTCTGACCAGGACCCCTCTGTCACCTGCCCTGCAAGACCCCAAACAACCCCAGCTTCGGGCCGATCCTCAATTTTTCCCTCATTAAGATGTCTTACTGTGATATCTCTTTTCAAGTGCTTTAAGGTTTGTTTTATAGATTCATGAGTGTGTATGCACATGTGTTGGGGACTATGTGTGCCTATGCCAGTGTACAGACCAGGGAAATAGGTCAGAGCCCTCGGAGCTAGTGTTCCAGGTGTTTGCAGGGTGTCTGGCTTGTTACACGAGTGCTCAGACCTCAACTCTGGGCCCCACAATGACACAGCAAATTTCTTAACCACTGTCCAGCCTCAGGTCTGCCTGTCACTGGACCATAATCTCAGTGTGATTCTGCATGAACTCACACTGGTCCCTCAACTTTCCCTTCAGCCAAGGGCCTCTTGCATCCTTTCTACCTGACCTCTGCAGGTAAGCAGCTTCTCTTTCTCCCCATGACACTGCTCCTTCTCAGTGAGTGGCCAATGATACTCTTCAGCTCCAGGCTCCGGGACATCTTAAGAAAGAGCCCTAATTCAGCATCATGACCTCCCCTACCAGCCAGTATCAGTAATGTCTCCTTTATCTTTCCAATATTCAGCCTCCTTCCCTGCAGCTCTAGGAAAATATACTAAGAGATCTGCCAGCCATCTAATTTTAACAGACATTTCAGGTAAACAGAACAAAGTTTCTTCCTTTCTTTCCAAAGTCAATGTCAAAACATTGAGATCAGTGAGGAGTCTTTTCCTTACCTCATACACCCTCATCCAGTTGAGCATGCACCCTCATCACATTTCCTGCACATTGTTTGGGGGTGTTCGGTGGTAGTAGTAGTGATGGTGATAGTCATAGTGGTGGTGGTGATTGTGGTGGTTGGTGGTAATGGTGGCAATGGTAGTGATAGTCATACTGGTGGTGGTGGTGGTGGTGGTGGTGGTGGTGGTGGTGGTGGTGGTGGTGGTGATGGTGGTGATAGTGGTGGCAGTGGCGGTGGTCATAGTGGTGGTGGTGAGTGTGGTGGTGGTGGATAATGATAGTGGTGGTGGTGGTGGTGGTAATGGTGGTGGTGGTAGTGGTGATTGTATTTCTTTTCAAAGTCTTATTCTGTTGCTCTAACTTGCTTGGAACTCACCATGTAGCCTGCCTGTCTTAGTGAGGGTTTCACTGTTGTGAACAGACACCATGACTAAGGCAACTCTTATAAGGACAACATTTAATTTGGGCTGGCTTTACAGGTTCAGAGGTTCAGTCCATTATCACCAAGGTGGGAACATGGCAGCGTCCAGGCAGGCATGGTGCAGGCGGAGCTGAGAGTTCTACATCTTCCTCCAAAAGCTGCCAGTGGAAGACTCACTTCCAGGTAGCTAGGGTGAGGGTCCTAAGCCCACACCCAGAGTGACATACCTACTCCAACAAGGCCACACCTCCTAATAGTGCCACTCTCTGGGCTAAGCATATACAAATCATGACACTGCCCTCAAATTTGTAGCAATTCTCCTACCCCCAGCCTCCCAAGCACTGTGATTACAATCTGAGCTACAATGCCTGACTCTGGCACCCTTGTCCATCTTGTTGTCAGCAGACGATCTAGTCCTTTGTCTCTTCTCACTCAGATGCCAGTTTCTGTCTCTCACACCCTGTCACCCCACCATGGCCACTAATGGCTTCACAGTTCGATTCCAACCAACCCTTCCCAATAGTAACAGGTGACTGCTACCCCTCTCCATCAGTGGCTAACATCAATCAGTCTGCTTTACTTTTTAAAAGTCATCATCTTTCAGGTTGGCCAGCCCAGCTGCCTTTTCCCTGCAAGTTTTCTTCGTTCTGGAAAGCATACTTTCTATCCTAGCCCCTCTCGTAGACAGAAACAAAGCCCAGGCTTGGTCAATGGTAGTAGCTCACTTATTCCCAAAATATTATAGCCAGCTCAACAATGATGTCTAAATTAAGCCAATAAGAATCCATCCCTGGAGTGACTAATGGACCTGAAAGAAACCTTCCCCTATAGGGTTAATGAGCTGTAAGGACAGCTGGCCATGTCCATCTCAATGAAGAGAATACAGAAGCACATGGATTCAAAGGAAAGAAGAGGTAAATTCCATCACTTAAGAGAACTAGTTAGCACACCTGTAGTACCAGGCCCATTCTTGGATGTCTTCATCACAGGAGCCAGAACTTGGAATTTTAGATTCATTTTATGGTAGATTGCAGTCACTTGTAAGAGTTGGTTTATCATGCAAAATCAGTGAACACAACTTTTACTCTTTGACTATATACAGGAACCAAATATAAGGATGAACCAATTACCACGCAGCACCCAGTCCACTGGGAAGAAGGCTGCCATGCGGTGACTTATGCCTGTTTTTAGTTTAACATGTGTTTTAGGAGAAGGACAGCAGACTAAGAAATGGAACATAGAGAAATCCATCCTGGCCAGGTCAGAAGTCTTACCAAACCTGAGAGGTTAACTAAATTGTCACTGTTTCATTGATATAATACTTCATTGATGTTATCTTGTTTGGACAAGCTTATTTTTGAAATACTTTCCAATTAATCAACCCAACCTTATTTATATTGAGATTCTGATTGATAATGCTATACCATTTTTAATAACATGGACACTACCTGTCACTATGTTTAACTGCTTTGTGTGTGTGTGTGTGTGTGTGTGTGTGAGAGAGAGAGAGAGAGAGAGAGAGAGAGAGAGAGAGAAAGTATGTGTGAAGGTGTATGAGTATGTGTGTGTATGTGAATGTGTGTATGTGTATGTGAGTATGTGTGTGAGTGTCTGTGTATATGTGAGTATGTTTGAGTGTGTATGAGTATATGAGTATGTATGAGTGTGTGAGTGCATATGATGTGTGAATGTGTGTGTGAGTGAGCATGTGTGTTGTGAGAGTGTGTATGAGTGTGAATGAGAGTGTGTGTGTTTGTGTGTGTGTGAGTATGTGAGTGTATGTATGTGAGAGTATGTGTATGTGTGTGTATGATGCATGAGTGTGTGTGTGAGAATGTATGTGTGAGAGTGTTGTGTGTGTCACTGTGTTAGTGTGTGTGTGTGAATATGTGAGTGAGTGTGTGTGTATATGTAGCACTTACTTTGAGCATGAAGTCTGTCAAGATCTTTTCAATGCTTTCACAGAACTTGCTACACTTTGGATGAGGCTTGTTCCCCAAAGGTTCATATTTGTAAGCTTAGTCCTGAGAGTAGAACTGTTAGGAAGCAGGTTCCATTGGGGAGATTTTAGGTCATGGGATGTGTCTCTTCAGAAGGGATTATGGGACCCCAGACTGTTTAACCAGATCTCTCTCTTTTCTCAAACTCCTGCCTTCTGCTCTTAGAAAGTGACCTGAAAACAGTACCACACCCTTGAACCTCCAGGACCGAGAGTTAAACTTACCCTCTTTCATTATAAGGATACTGCCTCGAGTATTTTATTATAGTAACAGAAAACACATCAGTACAGGACCTAGCACAGCCTTCAGCACAAAGTGCTTAGAAAGCAATAAAGGAATGTAAATGCCAGGCTCTTGACAGCTTGATTAAACATCTGTTCATAGTAGATGAACACCATTAGCGAATGAACCTGAATCCTCCTGTTATTGTCAAGTGGGAAAACCTAATAGAATATTTCTCTTCCATGGAGATAGTCCAAGTGTGAAAAAAAAACAGAGATTAAAAAGATTAAACTGTGTTTTGCTGGCAGTTCTGAACTGAAACTACTTCTCCTGTTTCAACCTCTACATTTTAAACTAGAAGTTAGGGATTAATGTCATCGAATAACATGTCTTATTGGGAGAGTGAAATATTTGGAAAGATGATGAAAACAGAAGGAAAAGGCGAGTGTTCAAACATCAGACTGGAGGAGACAGTGAACTGCAGCAATGCTGTAAAATGCAAGACGCGGAGAGTTGTTTTGTGAGGGGCCAGTACCAGGTCAGTGCTCACACAGTGCAGGAGTGTGGGACCCAAGACTTACAAGCCTGCACTTAGGAAGGGCTCAGGGCTGCTGTGGGGCATCCTTGGGATGAGAGGCCTGTGAAGTCTGGTGCTCTCCACAGGAGGTGCACTGCAAGCCAGAGGGCTAGTCGGCCAGTAGCAGCAACTTCATAAATCCGATTACTTTGTAAAACTAGGACAACCCGAAGGAACTGATTGAGCTGTTGGCAAAGGAAAAATCAGCAGAGGAGGAAAGGTCCAGGTTGTTATGGGGTCCAAAGTTATATAATCTAGGAGCTGCATTATCAGTTCCAGCCTAAGGTAAGAGGAACACTGAGGACAGCCTGGACTACATGGTGAGATACTGTCTCAAACAAACCAAACCAAACCAAAACAAACCAAAACAAACCAAAACAAACCAAAACAAAACAAAAGACTGCATTGTTAATGCAAAACCTGTTCTATATCTCTTAATGTAGAAACAAATTGTGAATTACAAATGATACATTGTGTCATATTATATATTTTAACAATATACCATATTATAAATTGGCACAAACTTAACAAAGTCCAGAGGTTGGCAGCAGAACACAACAGTTAATGGCCTAACATACTTATATACTGACTTTTGATTTTGTTTGTTTCAGCTTTTAAGAGAGCCACAGGCTAGCACAAAATGTTCATCTAAAAAAAGCCTCATCTAAATGCTAGTTTAAGTTGTTCCTCCTCCTCCTCCTCCTCTTCCTCTCCCTCCTCCTTCTCTTTCTCCTCCTCTTCCTCCTCTTTTTCTTCTTCCTTTGTTATTTTACTAAGAGTGTGACATAATTTGGGCCATATAATTTTGTACTGACTTTGCATATGACAGGGTTTTACTTTCCTGAGAGGTGCTGTAAGTTTCCTCTGAGATTAAAACATTCCCTCCATCCTGCAGGGAAGCTGATTACACAGAAGGGCAAACAAGTCATAATAGCTTCAGGAAGTTCCTGAAATTGACCAGATATACTAAATCCCTCACTACCAGAATAAGCAATATAAACTGATAAGCATCACTCTTAGATGAACCAAGCTGCAAGGAATGTCCAGAGGGCCAGACTAGCTGCCTGGAAGAAGCAGAAAACAGTTGAGCTGCCTGCAAGAGGCCTACACCAACTGAGTCCCCTGGAAAGGATGTTTTCTAACCTGTTGAGCTTCCTGCAGGCTATGCAATGCGGTCTAGGTTCCTATGTGTCTTTAAGTCCTTTCTGTGCCTGTAAGCAACACTTCACCCATATTTCTATAAGTAATTCCAAGAAAACTCATTGGTTCACCAAGTGGGACTTTGGTGGTATATGTACATTGACCTGCCACAGGCTCCCTGTCTGGAGTTAAGAATATGTGTGTGTTTTGTCTCTGCAGGAAACATTGTGTCACATAAAAGATGGAGTCTCACTATATCACTCAGGCTTGGGTTTTTTCGATCAAATGATCAAAACACCTCATTCATGAGAGTAGCTGGGAGTAGCAGCCACACATGCTATGTGCAAGATTTTTTTGAAAATAATTAATTCCACACCAATCTAGAAATTATCAGTTTCTCCTACAGCATCATAGATCTAGTTTTTTATAGATCAGTTTTTAAAATGATTTTTAATAACTTTTTATTAGATATTTTTAATCTACATTTCAAATGCTATCCCCCTTCCTCATTTCCCCTTTGAAAACCCCCTATCCTATACCTCCTCCCCCTGCTCACCAACCCACCCACTCCCGCTTCCCTGACCTGGCATTCCCCTACCCTGGGGCAATGAGCCTTCAGGGATCCAAGGGCCTCTCCTCGAACTGATGTCCGACCAGGCCATCCTCTACTACCCACGTGGCTAGAGCCAAGGGTCCCTCCATGTGTACTCTTCGGTCCGTGGTTAAGTCCCTGGGAGCTCTGGGGGGTACTGGTTGGTTCATATTGTTGTTCCTCCTATGGTGCTACAAATCCCTTAAGCTCCTTGGGTCCTTTCTTTAGCTTCTCTGCTGGGGACCCTGTGCTCAGTTCAATGGTTGGCTGAGAGCATCCTCCTCTGTATTTGTCAGGCACTGGCAGGGCCTCTCTGGAAACAGCTATATCAGGCTCCTGTCAGCAAGCACTTGTTGGTATCCACAGTAGTGTCTGGGTTTGGTGACTGTATATGAGATGGGTCCCCAGATGGGGCAGTCTCTGGGTGGTCTTTCCTTCAGTCTCTGCTCCACACTTTGTCTCTGTATTTCCTCCCATGGGTATTTTGTACCATATCTAAGAAAGACCAAAGTATCCACATTGGTCTTCCTTCTTAAGCTTCATGTGGTTTGTGAATTATATCTTGGGTATTCCAAGCTTTAAATGGTTGCCAATGGAAGACTATTTCTTTTGCTTCTTGGCTCACATAATGAGTGGGTAATGTCCAGGTTTAGGATGGTTTTCAAACTGAAAAGCTTCTAGCAAGCTACTTTCTTGTGCAAGCTTTTACAAACATAGTTGCTGTGCCTAGCTCTCTAGAGACTCAAGACTCACTTCCTATCCATGAAGACTACATGTTTCTGCATATGCATGTGAGAGTTGTTTATGAATGTGTTCTTGGCTTGATACAAGTTTTCTTTCACCTAGAAATTGTATAACCAGAACCCACAACTTACAGCTTTATGTAAAAAAGAATTTGCAAGCATTGCCACAGCAGAGCTGAGTTCAGACTTGCACACTTTTCTTCTTTTATATCTCCACATCTCCCATGCTGGGCATTTTCGTGTCCTGACTCAAACTGTAGCTCCAGGTGGCTCACAATAGCTTCATTATACTCTGAAGTGACTAAAAACTAAAGAGACCCCCAATAAGCCCTAGGTAAATGTATCCCCGACAGATCTGTCCCTACCAGCTCCCCCAGATGCCACAGCCACTCCACTCCAGAACAACAGGAGCTCAAGCGAAACGTGCAATAAGTCAGTCTGAACAGAGGACAGTTTTGTGAACAACGTGCCGCAACAGGAGCAGATTACAGGGACCTTGTCTGTGAAAGCAAAGACATCTAACACTGGCTGATAAATAAGCTTCTATCTAGAGAAGACATTTCATAGAGAACGCCATACTGCTTACCCATTTTGTCTACTGCATGTAAAATTGGTAGAAAAAAAATCTGTCTTTTAAAAACTGTGGGATTGAATACATAGACTGAAAGTGTACACAGAACTTTAGGAAGGTAGCCATAATAAATTCTCTTAACACAGAAACCTGAGATCCAGGGTCCGCCTGGGTTGGTCTGTCCTAAGTCCCTCTCTGTGACCTGTGGGTGGTTCCTGCTCACACGTCCCTCTCTCCCTTCCCCTGCCTTTTACCTCTGTGCACACAGGTTCTGGGAGGAACCTTTCCACCATGTTTAAGGTAGACAGTAATCCAGAAAGACACCAGGCACCAACAGTGGCACACACCCACACACAGAGCCGCACACCTCCACTTGGACCCACACGAATATGCCCCCATGCGTGTGAGCATAAAAGCCACATGCACAGATACACAAAATGAAATCCTCCCTTTGCTGCTGTTCTGTACTTTTACCAAAGTGTCTTTAGGTATAGAATTTAAAATATAGATATCAAATACTCATTGTTTCCTACACACACACACACACACACACACACACACACACACCTCCCTCTCTCCCTCTTTCTTCTTTTCAAAAGGATCTCACTGTGTAACCCATACCAACCTCACACTTGTGATCCTCCTGCCCTGGTCATCAGCTCAGTGTGATTTGTGACCAGTTTCCACTATGTATGGGGAATTCTCTTCCATCGTCCTCACTCACTGGGTCTATGCCTTCGGAAAGGCAGTTACATGTGTATACAAACATACATACACACACACATGCACTCACATAGAGTACCATGCATATTCAAGCATATACATGTACTCACACACATGTACACATGCAAACACATGCATACACACAAACATGCATGCTCATACACATATACATGCACACGCACTCACAAGCATATCCACACACATATACTCATGTACACACACATGCACACACACTCAAGAACATGTACACATACATTCACACACATGTACACACACACTCACACATTTATACATATACACACATATGCACACTAATACACACATTTACACTGTACACACACACTTATACACATATACATATACACACACTTGCAAATATGTACGCACACATACAGTCATACACACTTGTACACATACACACAAAAACACACACATATACACATGCATGTAATACACACACACACTCTCTCTCTCCTTTGCTCTTAGTTGTCTTGACTTCTCTTCCATGTTTTTTTCTGTTTGTGTCTGTATCCTGCTTTATGTACAGTTTCCTCTGAGTTATTTTCCAGTTCATTTATTAAATCCATCTATTAAGTTATTGTATTTTGAAAATTGCAATCTGATCTTCATTTCCTGTGTTTCCACTTGGCAATTTTATTGGTGTGCTGTTGCCTCATTGTCCCTGCTTGGCAGATACTGCTAATTAGTCTCTTTCTCCTTTCCACAAAGTGTAACCTATTATAATAATCTATACTTACAGTGGTCTGATCACTATAACACAGGAAGTGTTGAGATCTATTGTCGAATTTGGTTTTGGTTATTTTTGTTGGTGAGTTTACCATTTCCTTGTGTATTTCATTATATTGTTTTTGAAGTTTCTTGAATGGCTGAGCTCCGAGAGAAGGAAGCTGGTGACAAGTGTGACAAGAGAGCTATTTGTTTCCACTTCAGATTCAAGATCTAAAGGATTTGGCACAAATAAGGGTTGGGGTTTAAGGCTTACTGGCCTGAAGGTTTTGTTTGTTTGCCTTTTATCTCCATTCAAATGATAAGATTTTGGCTTTAAAACTGCAGAAAGGATTTCATTTTCAACTTCTCAAAGAGCATTTCCCCTTGTTGCAGAGTAACGGAAATAAAGACATCTCCCCAGAAGTCCCTCTGAGGGTGGGGCTGGCTTATATTCAATTTATACTTACTTACTCCACCAGCCTGGCCGGATTCCCACCCGTGTGAACTGCCCTGGGGGTTCTAGCCCTAAGCTTCTGTTTCTTACACACACACACACACACACACACACACACATGCACATACACACACACACTCGCGCACACGCACATGCATGCACACAGGCATACATACATACATACACACACACACACACACACACACACACACACACACACACACACACACACCAGAGTGCATGGCACCCTCCAGAGGAGAGACTAATTGTTGCAAAGACAGAAGTTGTCTCCCAACTCTCCACTTCTTTCCTTGGCTCTGATTTTATCTTATACTAGAAATTCTTTTCTATGTATCTTCAAACACATAATATTATCATGAGGATTGAAATATATTATTTAGCCTTTCTCAGAGAATTAGTTTGAGAAAAAATGGATCACATTACTAAAAAAAAAAAAAGAAAGAAAAGAAAAGATGGCTTCAAAAGAGGTTTTGTATCTTCTCTTCACCCTTATATTGTGTTCTAGAATTTCAGGAGAAATTATCCTTGAAGTCTTCCCCCTTGTGATCAATTAGTAATCCACTGAGAGTTGAGGCTGCAAATACTTAAGCTGGAAACGTACTTGCTAGAGATCTAGTTCTAGTATCAAAGCCAGCATTGGGAGCTAAAGCATGGGGCACTCTGTGATGGTTTTATGCCACCATTAGCTAGCAGCACTGAGTGGGAGCTCACGGTGGTAAAGGTGTGTATAGTAAGTGTCATTAGCAGCCTATAGGGCTGACATGCTGTCTGCATTTGTCCTCATCGGATGCTCACCACTCTAATCTGATGTCACCTGCAAGCCTTGTCTGTCCTTCCATCGCAGGGTACACCCGGAAGCCCACTTCTACATCCTGAGAGGTGAATGGGTCCTTTGTGTTCCTCTGGACTCTGAGAAAGCTGTTTATCTGGCACCAAGACAAGAGAACGGAAAAGCTACGGGGGAGGGGGGGGATTCACCAGCTAGTAGATGCAAATTCAATAGTTAAAATTTACTAGACAAGTGACACCTCTAGACCTCTGATTTTAAGCCCAGAAAGCCACATCCCAACTGCATCTAAGAGTTCCCTGCATGCGGAGAACTCTTGTGTCTCTTTAGCTCCTGCCCCTGTTGCAGTGCCTTCTGGGGGACATTAGATGCAACGGGTGCTGCTGGCTTGTGTCTGCAGCTCAGCACTCTGCAAGGCTGTGTGGCTCCGTTGCAAGCATGCAAGAGACTCTTGTGACCATTTCCCCCGTGCATGAGCATAATCACACTGCAAGTTCTGAGAAGTCTTTATGGGAGGTCAAGAGTATGAGAAGGAAAGTGTAGCCATTAATAAGTTTCAAGTGCTTCTCGACGAAGCTGTTTTCACAGAGTACAGGGTCACACTCACTCTGGGGACTCACATTCTTGCCTCTCCACTGCTGTGCAGTCAGTAGCAGATTGTTCCCTGCCAAGCCCTTTCGTGTCGATGTTCCCCTGTTGGTGCCGCGTCTGTCCTTCCCACCAAGGCTCTCACATTAGCATCTAGAGGCACAATTTAATCAGAAGAAACCAGTCAGCCATCATGGGTAGGCTCTAGATTGGTTTATAATTACCCTGGCAATGCATTCCAGGTTGAATCTCACAAATGCAAGGGAAATCTGAATAACTTCTTTTTCTCGTTTGCTTCTGTCACGGTCTTTTGGCAACTGTGCCTGATCAGCACGCCCACACACTTTGAGCTTTGCTATGTGACTGGCACCTGGGTTGTGCAGGTGACTGTGCTGATGATTTTTCTGAGTACTCTGGGAGTAGCTCAAACGGGTTTAGAGCCAATGCCCCTTTGAGTAGGACTCACACAGTGTCTGATAGGTAAGCTTGCTATTAGCGGTTCAGGCTTCACCCTCAGGTCCTGCTAATGCAGCTGTTCCCTGGATGTGTCCTTCAAGAGGTCCTGAAATTTGCTCACAAATGCACAGACCACAAATTACTGGACTTTTCCTCACTCACAATCACTCCCCTGCTATCTACCACCCTCCTCGTTCTCACAGAAATATCCCTAAGCCTATCAACCGGAAGACTGATTTGGGATCTACCCTTCTGTCCTCTCAAGCTTCGCTACCTCAAGAATAAACATTTTCTTCTGAAAAACTTGCTTCGGGATAATCACCCTGCATGGAAGTCAGACCTGGCTCAGCGGTGAACCTAGATTGATACCCTTTGCCTGGTGTGTCAGTGTGTCACCATAGCAACCAGGCCCATTACAGAAAAGCAATTTCCTTCGATCAAGAGAATGAAATCTCTGGCCTGGGTAGAGAACCGGCATTCCAGTTATGAGGGGGACCACCCCTTGGAAGTTGGGTTTGCCATAAGTCTAAACAGACAGAAGGACTAATTAACCCTTAACGAGATAATGTATTTGTCCTTCCCAGAATCCCTTCCCTCTTGTGCAGTCACTCCAGACCTTTTCTGAGTTTTGATTGGATCTTCTCACCTTTTTCTTCTCTTCTGTCTTTGTTTTGGATTCCACTAGAACCTAAGGATGATTAATTTTGATTCTTTGGGCTTCCTTATTCTTTCTCAAAGGCCCCCCTTCCTGCCATCGGCTTCTTGTCACTTTCATGACCTCAGTGATGACACAAAGGGCATGGTTTTTTCCTTGTCCTCTGCTCCGCTTTCCTCCTCCAAGCAGCTGCCAAGATTTGTCACTTGCCTACCCTGGGATTTTTCTTTAAACTCTACAAAATGTCTTCCAGCTTCCCTTTGAGTCCACTGAATGTTTTTATTGAGACTGAGAACCCGAAGATGGGACCCTAACTTCTCCAGTATCACATTATGACCACAAAGGGACTCCCCAATTTTTTCAGTGACAAACAATAGCAGGTGAAGGGTTTCTTTACATTGTTGCAGTTTCTAGGTCACACTCAGCCTTATCCCCCCCCCACCTCTCTCTTCCCCCACAAGCGACTTGAGCAAACACCAACAACAAACAAATACCGACCAGCAAAGTGGTTAAAAAGCAAATGTGACTCCAAGGTGATTGCAGGACCATGTAAAGGACTCGGTTAGGAATACAATAGGGAAGGGTAGGAATTTATAGACCAGAAGCAAGTGGAAGGAACAGCAGATTTCTGATTAATAGAAATTAACTCCAGAAACTGGGAGGAGACTCTCGCTGAGAGGATTTGATAGGTCCTTGCTTAAGGCAGCCCATGGTGACTAGTTACCAAGACTCTGGCTTCCCTGACTAAGTAAGATGCTCCACAGGACATCCTAGAGATATGTCCTGGACCAACACCACTGGTTAAAGTTCGGTGATAGTGAATCTCCATCCTCCTGTGCATGCAAAATTCCACTGTTGATCCCAATTTGGGAAATGAAATGTTTCTCAAAAGCAGATTGCAATTCAGTGGAATTCAGGCCGTCAATACAATAGATAGTCATGGACAGTTTTTAACCAATTCCAATAGAGCAGGACTTATCCCCATGTGAGAGGAAAATGCTGTTTTCCAATGTAGAGCTGGGCTTGTGTAGCTGATAGCAATGTGAAATGTTTTCCATTGTACACTGCTTGGACAAGCTTTAAGAACAGCTCGTTTTAAGTATGCGACAAAGGTGTCTTTATATTGTTATTCTTCACACAGCCCACTGCTTCAAATCCATTTCTCCAATGTCTTCATCTCTCTCCAGAGTCTTCTTTGCCTTGAATTTGCATAACTGAAAGCCTTATCCAAATGATTCTCCTAAAATAATGAAATTCCCAAAAGAGAATTCATCTTGGGGTCTAGAGCGGAAAAGAAGCATTAATTGATGTTTTTCACCACTAAGTGGTTTTCCTTCTTTCTAGCTTCTACTTGTCAATATTTCTGTGAACATTGGCTCAATTAGGGAGCCCCTAAATACACTGATTTACCCTGCCTTTTTCAAACATAAACTGATGAGTTCATATCTGAAACTCTACCAAATACAAACCTTGACGATATATTCCCTACTCATGTTTATTTTAATTTCTCATTAAGGAGGTACTAGAATATATATATATATATATTTAAAGGCTAGTACATGATGAACAGACTCCAAACCTTAAAATTCAGGCTGGTGTGACTGGGTACTTACCAGTCAGTTGGGCAGTGTGGGAACGCAAGGCTGTCCTATCACACAAATCATCCTATCGGAGCAGTATTTGGTGCCATCCGGTGGCTGTGCTCTGTTCCACCGGAAATGTAGCTGGAGTGAACGCCAGACCCTGTGGCTCCTTCCGGGACAGAGCAGGTCAGGTATTAGAGGAGTCTTTAGAACAACATGTCCCATTGGCTGCTTCACAGGAAGGGGAGGGGAGGAACCTAGGTGCTCACACTCAGTCTCTCTGTCCTGGCTGTGTTCTCAGCCTTCCCAAATGGCTCTGCACGGTTCCTTCTATGCCTCTCGTCCAGCACTACTGCCCGTGTGCGAAGTGGACTCTGTTGCATTTATTTATCACTAGCTATGGAACTCTTTCTCTTTACTCTCCCAGAATCCCTTCTGCCGGGGCCCCTGCAGATTACACGGATGGGTCTCGCTTTGCTTGTCAACGTAGCATATGGCTCTCCTTGTGAGTCTCACTTGACAACGGAGTCTTGCTGGCCTAATCATTGAATAAGCCTGGGTGTTTTTAGAGTGAGTTCAGCACAGATTGGAAAATCCTGGTAGGGTGGGGGTAGCGGAGAGAAGAGCTCTGAGGTAAAAGCAATGAACTGGAAGTTGTGCACAGACCCTACTTGAATTCCTCCCACACCCCTCTCCTTTCCTCAGTTTATGGGGGTACGGCCACTGCAGGACCTTGTGATCCGCTTCCATGCTCATTGGGAGGCCAGAGAAAGTCTCGCCTCTGCCTTCTCAGAAATTCCTTTTAGTTTCAAACATTCAACATGCTCAGTGCCATATTTGGAGTGCTGGGTTCTGAACTGGGTCATAATACATGGCTTCAAATATTTTCAAACATGGCGCTAGTGAGCTGTCTCCTTGAGTAAAGACACTTGCTGCCAAGCCTAATGACTTGAGTGTGTCCCCAGCCGCACTGCTGGCATATGCACCGCTGATATTTTCTCCTCGAGCCAACGTTGACACTAGATCTGGTGATGGAACGTGGAACAAGCCAACGAGAAAGAGACAGCGCCGTATCTGGCTACATAACAGCCAATGAGATGCTGGGGTAAGAGGTAGAACGGTTTGCCCGGTTACTGCCATGAGTGAGTCTGCTTTTGTCACTTGCCTGACTGCTGGAGTTTGTGTCGTTGACTCTGCAACTGGGGTCACAAACAACACTGTAGCATGTGTGCATGTGCGCACATACAAATAAATAAACGTGACAATGCTTCAAATGTCAATTTTTAATTTGATGTGGAGAGATGAACTGTTCCTGCACGAGTAGGGGAAGATGGGTAATGGTGACTAGCAAAATAGGGGAATGCTGTGACATGGGTCTACCTTGGACTCAAAGGCTAGGGAGACAGATTTTTGTTTCAGAGAAGATGGTAAACAAGGTGAGAGATCTGAGAACATTCTGTCTGAAGTCTAATGATTTTCCGATAAGGGCTGCTCGGGCTGAGAGTGACCCATTTTCTCAGGCCCACGAGACGCCAAATCTACATTGTGTTTCACTGATGGTGAGAACCAGTGTTTCCAATTACCCTTTAGGAGGCCAAGAACAGTGATCTGAAGGGCCTGTGTCTAGCCTTGGGTAAACAAAGGGCAAGCCTGTGAATTTTCGGCCCTTTGGGAAATTGAGGTCCTTTGCAGCAAAGTGCTTTCAGGACAGAAGAGGTGAGAGGGTTTTGTTCCTCAGACACTGTATCACTGGGACATGGGACTTGGGATAAGCTGTGTTGAGCAATGATGGCTAAGCAGAAGGAGTTGGTACCCTGGACAAGATGCACAGAATGGGGTGGTAAGACAATACCGTCAGTGGAGAAACGGCACCTGAGGCCTCACCTGCTCTCCGTTGCTACTCCTCTTTCTAACAACTGCAGATTGGTTCTGTTGGTTGGTTGGCTGGTGTTTTTTGTTTTTCATCTGTGGCCATGATCAGAGCACTCTGGAGGGAAAATAAGGATCTCCAGTGTGATGTTTGAATGGGTTATAAAATCCACTCACATTTTTTAGGCTACCTGCCAGTGACAACCTGACAATTCCACTAGATATGCCAGTATTGTCCTTATTGGCTTATAGACAATTCCTCTAGGCTCTCCCCAATAGCTACGTAGCAATAGCTTGCAAAATCACTGCCTGCCAGGTGCGAGTCAGGTGCAGTGTATAAAGAGCTCTGTTTCCTGCCCCAGCTCCTCTCCTTCTCCTCTCCTTCTCTTCCTTCTCCCTCCTCTTCTACTCTTTTTCTCTCTGTTCTTACGTGTTCACAGCTGGCCTCTCTTTCTCACTTTCTCTCCTTCTGTTATTCTGTCTCCACCCCCCACTTCTCTGCTGTTACCCCCTTTCCAGGTCCCTGCCCCCTCCCTTCCCACAACAAACCTTTTTTATGAGGCCTGCCATATGGTGTGATTTCTCAGGGGACACCTCGCCAGGGTTCCACCACATAGTCCCTTCCTCCTGCCACATTCCGCCACTTTTATATTCCATAACAGTCTCGGTGTCAAAGTGAGTCTTGTTGGGGTTCATACAGCAATAACCCAAAGGACTGGCCTCAGAAGCAGCTGAAGAAGCAAGGTGTCACTCTGATCTTCTGCCCTCTGTCTGTCACCCACTGCTCTCTCTTGAGGCAAATTAGAATGGAGTCAGGAACCCCTGCCCCCAGAGCCAGTTCCACAGCCTAAAGATATTACCTTAAACTTCTCCTTTCTACCTGAGAACAGCTGACCACAGACATCCTCTGACTTCACTTGCTTGCTTGCAGACTAAGATTATAAGATTCTCATCCCAGGACAGGTCCTGACCCACACCCAGCAGAAAGCAGCAGCACAAAGAGGGGCCAAAGGAGTGTCTGGGTGACCTCTCCGGGATTTCTCACTCACCATTTAGCCAATAGCTCACATCCTTTGTGTGGCTGCATTTCTACACAGCTGTCCATGGCTCGCCAATTCTGAATCCAGTCATAGCCTTCAGTCCCTGTGCAAAAAAATGTCTGAGATCACCAGTCACCAAGGAGAAAAGGCTCGCTTTTGCTCACTGTATCAGAGGATTCCATCCATGGCTACCTGACCCTGCTGCTGCCGGACTCTCATGGTTTTCCCTCCCACCAACTGGAAAACAGAGACAGGGAAGCAACATGATGGCAATGCAGTGTCAAGACACACCCACAATGATCTAATTTACTCGTAGTAGGTCCCAAGCTCCTAAAAGATTTGCTGCCTCCCAGGGGAGTCACAGGCTGGTAACTGCATCTTTAACACATGGGCGTTAAGGGCATATTGCAGCTCTAAACTGTAGCACTAAGCACAGAAGTGAGCAATCACTCTGGGCCTGTGGGTCTTGGATCAGAAGGCTCCTGTTGCATATAAAAGTGTAATCAAATATATTAGACATCCCTCTTAGCCGCCTCTTGATGTATATGTGCCCACTATGACCCTTTTGGATGGGATAAGGAAACGGAGATGCACATTTCTTTCACAGCCTAAAGCAGTAGGATATTTTTAAGGCACTTATTAACATGATTTATATAATTGAATAGAGTGTTTTAAGATTATCTTCAAATGTGTGTTCACATAAATTATAGAGAGCATAATTTGCTCTAAAACATATCTTGATAAATTGCATAGCCAGCTCCAGAGAAGTATGAACCATGGGGTAAGGGAGATGAGAAAATATTGGCTAAGAACATTGTTATTTATAAAAGGCAGGAGTATACCACTTGTAAATATTTTTAAGTGCTGTCACATTCTGTGGGAAAATATTTTGAAAGTCAATGTGTTAGCATCCACATAACATATGTTACCTGTGTTACCACCAAGTAAGGAATCCAACTCTCATGGTGTAGGAAAAGCCCTCTCCTTCTGGACTGCAGATTACCACAGATTAAGAACAGGAATTCTTGAGTTAATAGGAATAGGGGGGCACTGGGATTACATTCCAGTGAACTAAATCCTGAGTTAAGGAAGGTGGGAGAAAGGGACTGTTTTTCCTTCTTTATGAGATGCCGGCTGTGATGTGAATCTTTGCAGCTGGGTAAGTCCCACGGGGCAGGCGGGGGCAGGGGGGGATGAATATGGTGCTGAGTTGACCTTTGGCTGGGGAACAGCTTGCAGGGATTTGGATGCCTATTAGTCCTCCTTCTCGATGTCCTTGGAGTAGGTTGACTATTAAGGTCACATTGGAGACACCCGAAGGCAAAATTCCCACAAAGAAGAAATCATTGTGAAAGTCACAACATCCTGGTTGCTTCAGTCAGGATGTGGGTGAGAATGGTTCAGGTAGAGTATATATCACTCTGCTATTTAAGGGCAAATTGGGGATCTGTTTCCATTGTGCGAGTTTCCTGTTTCAAGATTTTTTTCCCCCACCACCAACTGCAAAAGTAGGTCAAGTCCACAGTTAGCAATGAGGCACTAACAGAATGAATGCAGTCAGGTGACTGAAGTGGCTGGCGCCTCCCTCCTGCCATGACTTCTTCAGGGAACCTTGAGCATGCTCTGAGAAGTAAACTCCAGCAGGACGGAGGCTGCTTGCCTCTTCACCACCAGCAAAGCATTTGGTCAGATGGAAATACACAGGGTGTGGGGAGATATAGGAGACCAGTCCTTAGCACTCGTTAGTAATTAAACAAGCCAACGAGCCCATCGAGATGTGAGAATATGGAGACGTTTCTAGGCAGCCCTGATGGGAAGGAATGGATGGAAGTCACTTAGGACTGACTTGAGTCCTCTCTGTGAAGTGAAATTCATGTAATGCGGAAGTGTGCAAAATAGCCTTTTGGGGGAAAAAAATCCCTGAAACTCTTTCATCTGAAGAGGCTGGGTCTAGAGGTGAGGATTGGCCTTTAGGCCATCAACAAATAGGTTAGATGGAGATTTCCTGGCACCGAATACCACGGAGTTTAACCCCTTGGTGCAGGCAGAGGCCACGATCTGAATGAGAAATTCAGGAAAGAAAAGATGAGAAAGAATCGAGACCAATTAAACATAACATTGCGTTTATTACACAAAACCATGCAGCAACAGAGGAGGCAACTAAATATATCTGCTACATAAAAGGTACATGGTTAGCAATCAAAGAACAAAAACTAAAAGGCCCAAGTTGTAGGGGAGATGATGATGATGATGATGATGATGATGATGATGATGATGATGATGACGACAACGAGACAATGATGATAATATAATCCAGGGCATAAAAGACAAAGAACAAAGTTTGCCAGTTTTGTCCTGTATGGCGTTTCTTGATATAATGTTTACATGATGAAGTGTTATAGTAGCACTTTGCATGCTGGGCGAGGGCTTCTTCTTAGTCCCTGTCTTCTTGAAATACTAATTCAGCCAAGACAGATACAGTGTTAAGATGTCTATTGAGTGAAGTGAAAGTGTTCTCCAAAGGGTATGGAGAAGGTTGACTGATCCTGAGACGGGTTGGATGAGTTCTGCTTTGCAGCTGTGGATCTCAAGGGGTTTTTTTTGGTGGTCTCCTTCTTCCGGTGGTGTCACTGGCAAGCAATTCCCCTTGGGTGCCACCCGTCATTGTTTCCAGTTAAATCATGTTGTACGTGTCCCAGAGTCCTGAAGAGGGAAACAAAATGCTAACAACAGATATGGCGGTATGATAATGATATGAATATCAGGGTGTGCTGGTCCTGGGTCAGCTTGGGGCCATGGCTTTCCTTGCTGGACGTGTTCTGGGCGGACAATTCCCTGTAGTTTTTCAGTGTTGTCTACCTGCTCCTCAGGATATGCCAAATGGTGAGAGGAAACCTGGGCAGGGACCATGCCCTCTTAATCCCAGCTCCAGGAGAGCCAGTAATTGTATATGAATTATTTAGGGGCTGGAGAGATGGCTCATCGGTTAAAAGCACTGACTGCTCTTCCAGAGGTCGTGAGTTCTATTCCCAGTATCCACATGGTGGCTCACAACCAGCTGTAATGGGGCCCACTGGATGGAGCTGATCCCACTGGTGAGGGAACCTTTGGGAGGTGCAGCCTTGCTGGAATAAGCCTGTTACTAGAAGGCCTTGAAGCTCACAGTCTTCCTGCATTGCCTGCTTGCTCTCTCCTAGCCATGGGTGGACGAAATTGCGACCAGCAAGCTTCTCGCTCTTGTACTCATGCTGTGCATTTTCTGCCACGTGGACTCCATTCCCCCTGAAATCACAAGCTAAAACTCTCTTGCTTAAGTTTCTTTTGGTCACATGTGGGATGGTGAAAGGCGGTCTGTGGCCTGGTTGAATGAGGCTTACTCCAGAAACCCAATGGAATATTCTACAAGGGGATACAAGAACCGAGCGCTATGCTCCCAGACACGTAGGCTCCTGACATGAGGCCCTCAACTCCATCATTGTGTGGCCATCAGTCACGTAGGGCCACGCCCCAAGCCCCTAGTATTCTGGCTGGATTCCACCCCCACAGTCACCTGGCAACAGCCAGGTATGCCCCTCCCCACGGTTACCTGGCAACAGCCAGGTATGCCCCTCCCCACGGTTACCTGGCAACAGGCAGGTAGGCTGGCCCACTATAAAAGGGGTTATTTGTCCCCTCCCCTCTCTCTTACTCTCTTACTTTCTTGTCTCTTGGGTTGCTACCCCTATTTCCCCATTCCCTTCCCCCTCTCTCTACGTGGCCACAGCGGGCTTCTACTTCTCTACTTTCTCCCTCTCTCTACTTCTCTACAATAAACGTTAAAACCCATGGACTGCCTCTTCTCATCTGGACTCGATGTGCTGGAGCAATGTAGCAGGTTTCCCTCCAGTGAGCTGAGCCTAACCTCCCATGGGAAACCTCACAGCATTCCAGCCATGGTCACTCATTGAGCCAAGCAGCCAGCAGACGCCCAACCAGACCAAGGACACTCTCACCCACGCTGGAACCAGCCTGCCCCCTCTACCCCGGGTCCCCCCTCCCACCTCCCTGCCCTCCCCCCCCCAACTCCAGCACCCTTTTCCCTTTCCCTTCCACCCTGGGCCACTGCTGCCCCAGGACCCCCACCCATTCTCAGCTCTTCTGCAATATCCAGCGCCTCTGTAATGTCCAAGACCGGGGGGGGGGGGGAGAAACGGGTCTGGGATAAGTAAGCATAAATCCTGGGAGATATGGAACAGAAATGGGACAGAAGACAGGATGTTAATAAGACAGGAAAGAATCACCCGCTTACTATCTACATCCATTCCCAGCATTCCAGGAGGAGGACAGGTTTAATAGCTCCTCCCTTTGAAAGATGCCCACGTATTTAACTACGTTCCTGGTTTCCCCTGTGCTTGTCATGTGTACAAGGACTTACATGTCTTTCTGGGGATAGTAGCGTGTCTATAAAGGGGTCACAGGTGCATTTCTCTCTTCTTCAAGAGTTTTCAGAGCACCCTCACACGATAACCAAAACTCTGACATCTTTCTTAATGATTTTCTTCCATTGGGGAAATACAATCTCATAGGGTAGTCAAGAACAAAGAGGCCGCAAGAGGTGCCACAGCAAATGGAACTTTTAGGTCCTGGTGGAAACAATGTGGGGCAGTTTAAAGTTTTCAAAGAAGAATATATGAGGAATGGAAGTCCATAAAAACAGGGGCATCAGGGAAGTAAGATGCTCTCCCGTGGAAGTGGGGTCAGATGAGAAGTCTACAAGTCCAGTCGGAATGCCTGCGGTTAGGGGACTCCTTAAGAGCTTTGAGAAAGAGTTGGGCTTCTTTCTGCTTCAGGACCTGATTCTTGGCATTGGAAAGCAAAGTGGGGTGGGGGTGGGGCGTCAGGAGTAGTTTTTTGTGGATGTCAAAAATAAAGACTTGGTTCTAGAAAGGTTTTAATGTATAGGTTCTTTTTGAGTATTTAGTTTACATTTAAAAAAAGACAATAAAGACTGTCACTATTCTTAAAGGCAAACCAATTTTTCAATATACCCACAAATGACTGAAAACCAGCTGACACTCCCTAGGGTTGCAGGAGTGAGCTCTTTCTCACTGCCAATTAAGGAATTAAAGAGCTGGAAGGGGCGGTTGCGGGAGTCCTAGCAGAGCCATTATATGATACCTGGGAAATTAGAGCCCCCCCTTGGGGTTCCTAGTCTCATTAATAAAAGAATTTAAGGAAAGGCGCAAATAGAAGCTCAAGGACAAAGATTGGACTCTGGGAGAAGCTTGAAGACAGTTTATTAGGGTGTAAGAGGAACATCGCAGGGCAGGCAAGCTGTAAATCTCATGGGTACTTGGAAGGAAGGAGGGAAAAGAGAAGGAACAAAAGTCACGCTGCTTGAGCTAAGGCGGCACTGAGGTCAGCCACCTGGCAGCAGGCAGCCATACTGTAGGGACGGGGAGATTAAAAAGAGGCCGAGGAAGGCCTACGCATTGGTCCTGAGAATTTAAGAGTTTAATCCAATGTATACAAAGAACTCAGGAAGTTAGACCTCAGAAAGCCAAATA